>OX381720.1:57541141-57555219 GCA_947462335.1 Harmothoe impar | reverse complement strand
CCCCACCGACCCCCACCCAAGGCAGTTAGCTCTGTGGCAGTCACATCTTGTCCACTCTACTTCATGTATCTATGACATATATAGAGAGCATGTGGCTTCCCACAGAGGGGGTGGGGTATGGGTAATATTTAGCAATTTTCCCAAAGTCTGGGTTCGGGTTATTAAAGGGTTTTTTTTTTCCATGGAGCACTCAGACCCCTGTGCGGGTTATAGGATGCTCCCAAAGTCGGGGGCGGGTTACTGTGAAATTATTATTTTTCACGGGTTTAAATTTTTGCGGGTAAGTAAAAATTTGCAAATTTGCGGGTATTCATTCCATACTTAAGCATATAAAAATTTCACAAAATGTTCATTTCCGCGAAAATGAAGAAAATATATCCTCAGCGGAATAAAGTACGTTCACAGTACACGCGAGATGTGGGTAGATCGCGGGAATTTACAATACATGTAGTATATTTGCATTTACCATGTACAGTATTCCAGTGGAGTCGGTTTTTAACCATGGAGGTGCCCAGAACTGTGAACAAGATTATGAATGTGTTATGCAACAAGCGATGAAAACTACCAAAACTCACTTGTCTTTATTATCAAGTTTTATTCAAGCGTTTAATAATTTCATTTTGTCATAGTCAGCAAAACAAGAAGTATGAAACACCACGAAATGAATGTTCAGATATGGTTCTGTAGACAGTGTAGTCAAAAGTTAATTCTATGCTCCTGTGCGGTAGCATTCCGGGTGAAAAGGTAATGTTTGATTGAAAACTTTGATATGATATCATCGAAGGTCTCTCTCTGGTCTGATTTAGATCAACTGTTCCACAAACTATTGACAAACTGGTTAATTATAAGTAATAGATAGGCTACGGTTATGATAGGGTATATAGAATTAACAGCTTGATGGTGGGGGCCAGGCGAGGGCGAAGCCTCAATATAGATGGGCGAGACATGGTTCATATACCTTATTATAAAGTATGACCCACGTAGCTGGTGGTGTTTGCTCTCCACAGTTCTATTATTAGGTGCAATCTACAACTCCAAAATACCCGATTCATTACTCAGGGAGTCAGGGCACTCAGGCTATTCCAGAGCAAGGTTTCAACAGTGGCGCCAGCAATCCAATATCCACATACATGTCCCGATACATGTACCCCTGACTTCTCCACCGCCAGTCGGGGTGCAGGCTGGACAGGTACTTAGCCCTATATGTGGCTCCAGAGGGGTAAAAAGCGACCTGGCGACCTGGGCCATTTTCCAGGCGACCTGGTACAGTAATAAAAGCGACCTCGCGACTTTTGCCCAAATTTGAGTATGGGATAAAGGTTGTGGGTGCAGAGGGGTCCTCCAAGTCGCCAAGTCGCTTTTGACCCATCTGGACCCACAAGGTTCTAGAAAAAGGACCTTGCGACCTGGGGGCCTTAATATGGCGACTTTCCGACCTCAGGCTCAGGGGGGACCCCTCTGCACCCCCTATAAGGGGATCTGGATGGGGGTCCCCATGTCGCATATTAATTTTTTTTTAATGGCCATGCCGCATGTCAATGTCGCATGCACAGTCCCATGTCGATTTAACTTATATTTAAGGATTGCTCATGTCCCTTGTCACTAAGTTTTCAAGGGCCCATGGCCATGTCGAATGCCACTAGGGCCACTAGGCCTCATGCCGATTGTCGATTCTAAGAAATAGCCATGTCGCTATGTCGAATTTGGTGGCCTATACCCATTATATATTGAGTCGACAAAATCCCACAGAACATTCCCCTTTTCACAGAGAATTCTGAGTAGTTGAAGTTGACCACACTAGTTACATAGGGCATACATGGCAGGCTCGGCGATTGCACTGCGACTACAGTGCTACATGCCCTGAGGTCTGCCGCTTTTGACCCCTCTGGAGCCACATGCCTACCCTACAGTACACAGGCCATGCAGACATCTATTTACTAATTTACACAGGTAGTGACATATACTTCTTCCAATACCTTTAATAAAACAACATTAACTGTTGCTGCCCTCAGTACTCACCTTCCCCCCTGTGCATGGGTATCCCTGTGTCAGGTGTGCTGTATGTGAGGGGTCTGGTTACATCTGGTCTAGCCACCACCACCACCACGAGGGTACAGCTGAGGTGCGTCTATGGTGCGTCCCAGTGGGTGACTGCTCGTCAACTGGTGCCACCCAGGGCCGACCTACCCTACCGCCGCACCCCACCCTCTTCTACCTGATTGGTGATCACGGCTTGGCCCTGTTCACAGCCCACTGGTAGTTAGGGAGTGATCATCTTTTAACAACAGGGGGGTGGTGGGTTAATGGTTTTTACACCACCCCCCCGGTCGAGGGATCAAAATTATCTACCCTCCCCCTTTACGGCCAAAACTCGGCTCGCGCGCGGGCCCTTTGAAGCATAGTAACGCGCGGGCTTTTTGGCTCAAAACAGGTTAAATTATTTTGACCCCCCCCCCCCAAGAGGTAAGGTAGGCTGAAGCCCTAAGGGCATGGTTATTCTTTGTAACATGGGTGGGGGGGGGGGGTGACACGGGGATGAGGGGGAGGTCGGTGCCTCCATGCTGGGGGGGGGGGGGGGGGGGGGGGTCAAAACTATATACCGTATTCGACGTAATAAGTACCCTGGGCGTTTATAAAGTTATTTTATGGCCTTTTTATCGGGCCTTTTTAGTACTTAGGATTTTAATACCGGTAGTCCCCAAAATCATGAAGATTGAGCCTTTGTTCTAGTCTAAAAATGCCCCCAAAATGCGCTTATTAGAGGCAGGGCAGTTAATTATCACGTCTAATACGGTATACTCCATTTAAATACGCAGGAAAATGAATGAGTGTATTTTTTTTCACGGGGGGAGGGGGGGATTTCTCCAAGTCTGAAAGTAGTTGGGGGAATAAGTAAGTAATAAATGACTCGGCCCTAAAGAATTTAAAGTCCAAATCTTTTTGGCCCCCTCCCAAATATATTTAAAAAATCAAAAATCTACCCCCCCTCCTCCCCTTGTTAAAAAATGACTTCTCCCTATAAGAACTCTAGGATGTTTGAGTGCGCTTTATTATACCTAGCATATGATAGTCCTATCTCTTAACCATTCTAACCCATATGCACACTGCAGTGGCGTATTACTTCAATACGCCCACTGGGTGGGCGTATGGAGACTGTCACGTGACCACCTCTTGGCCAATGAGAGTGCAGCAGATTTCTCTCAAGACGGTCGTCGATTGCCGATTTTTATCACGATTTTGTAGACAATGCAGCAGGTTTCTGATTGTTTAAGTATCGGAATTGATTCGTAGTTTATTCGGACTATCATATGCTAGGTATAATAAATGTAAAACATAACATGTGAGCATCTTGGGGTCTATACGCACACCCTCGTGACTTAATGAAGGCACTTGTGGCCTTATAAAGGCCACTCGTGCCTCCATTAAGTCACTTGGGTGTGCGTATTGACCCAGTATGCTCACTAGTTATGTTTTTACATAATACCTGTTGTCGTCACGATACTTGCAGTGGCCTTGCCTAGCCTATCCCTCGGTTGTGAATATGAATTAACCAAGTCGGGGCGGCACCATGCATGAATGCAGCACTGGCCAGTTTCCCGGGGCCAGTTTATACCCTGCAAGCTACTCGCCAGTGCTGCACGCATGCATCATTAGGCCACTCAAAAAAAGAATCTGGTTTCTCATTACCGCGCGCATCATGAAAATCATGATTTGGGAAAAAACTTTTTTTTTATTTTGTACATTTTTAATGAAAAAATGTGTTAAATTTGAGAGATATTGTCATATTTGGTATCAAATTAAAGCTTATACTGTCAGTAATGCAGTGCCCTAGGAATATCTTACATTTTCCAACTTCTGTAAATCAATAAACACTTAAATACTAAAGTGTGAAATTTGTTCACAAAAAGTCTACATTTTCCTATACATTTTGGCCCCTCAGTAAAAAAAAAAATAATTAGATAAAAAAAACGCCCTCCTCATATTTTTCAGTGCTGGGTGATGAGAAACCAGATTTTTTTTTGAGTGGCCTTAGCTTGATCATTAGGGAGAGGGCATTATTTATCCCCGGGTATTTATCTAAAGGTTGGTTGGTTGGTTTAGTATATTTTGTATACATGAATGTGCGGCTGGCAAGGGTACCCCCCTCTATGCCCCAAGCCCGGGCCCAGGCCTGAACTGGCCGGCTGCTACCGGCCAGACTGCAGGCCCGACCGCGCGGGAGATGGAAACAATGAACGCTCCCTAATTGGCCAAATTGGCAATGACACCAACTAGGGATTGTTGCCCCGAAAAAGTAAAAAGCAATGATTACGTTACATACCTACTATGCTGCATAGGGACGAACACACTCGGGCAATGTCAAATATGAAGGTTACTGACAATAACTCGGTTTTGAAGAGTCGGGGTAAAACTTTTCACATGTTTTCACAGACGCCACATCACCCTTAGGTGATGACGTCATGATTCTACGCCGTAAGTAGAGCAGTGAGACGCTGTACCTCCGTCCCGCGTCCTACCTTTGCCGCGCATGTTATCCGGTTAGCGGCTAGCAGTTTGTGTCGGAGATCTCAGCATACGGAACAGGGGCGGATCCAGGAATTTGGGAAAGGGGGGGGGGGGGGGCGCCGTAATACCTACAGCATTGGGGGTGTTGAACCATCTAAATTAAAATTTACCAAAAAATAGGGGGGGGGGGCGCGCCCCTTGCGCCCCACCCCCTCCCCCCTGGATCCGCCCCTGCGGAAGAGGTACATGTACTAGGTAGGTAGCGGACGTGGGTTCAGGTGTTTAAAGTTATGGTTTGGGGTATTCAATTCCCTCCAGACATTTTTAAAATGGGTTATGTATGGCTTATATTGACCGTCTAGATGGGGGGCCCCCCATGTTGCATGTCGACCATGTCATGTCACTTAAAATTCCTAAGTCCCATGTCGCCCCTAAGAATCTGCCATGTCCCATGTCGTTTTTAAGAAATACCCTATGTCATGTCATTGAAATTGTCCCTCATGTCACTACGCTCCATGTCGCATGTCGATTTTAAGAAATGGCCATGTCGCCATGTCAAATTTAGCGGTCTACCCCCATTATATTGTTATGTACATGATAGATTATTTTTGGCTATAACCCTAAATCCGGAGATACCTTCTGCCGCGGTGTTCCCCAGTCCCCCCCCCCCCCCCACCAGTAATTTTTTTTTTTTTTTTAATTGTTTTTTCATAACCTCAGTTTGATTTTCAGTTACAAATGTTTGTTTTCAACCGGTACATAAATCATGTCAGCTTCAGTATTATCAACTAGTGTAACCTTTGGCATAGATGACGTACAGTACAACTTTTTACAGGTATTTACATCGCATGTTTACAGTATGATTATCACAGTTCAGTAGATGCATAAAACAAAGTGGGGAAATATGTACATCGACATGGTATTCACAAGTATGGATATGAATATATTTGATTGTCCTGCCTGACGGACCTTAGAAATGAATCTAATGATATGTTACAGTAATGATTTATCTTATTCTCTGGAAGTAGAGTTTTCTTTGCCTTTTCATGTCATTCCCATATATCTTCTTGGTAGCCGCTTTGAATACAATCTTTGACTTAGCGTTTTGGATTTCTATGGGTAGTTTATCCCAGAGAGCAACACCTCTGTAATATGGCGACTTTGCACCCATCGCAGAGATGTTCCTTTTGGTTGGGAACATAAATTTCCCGTCTGATCTAGTATTTCTGGCTTTAATTACTGGGGTGGTTTTCTTTTTCTTTCTATACATCATGGCTACAAGAAGTTCCTTCCTTCTGTTTACTAACATGGGGACCTCCGTTTTACAGTGCAGTTCTTCAATAGATATATCTCTGACCCTTTTCTTGAGACAAATTCTTAAACCTTGGTTTTGGAGAAATTGGAACCTCTGTGTTGGATCCCTTCTTGCAGATTCTGCCATAAAACAGCAGTAATCTGCTACAGGTAGTATGGTTTGTTTATAAACTGATATGGCAGCCTTTTGGTCAACATTAATTCTCAGTTTCCCTAACTTGAAAACTCTGTTTGTCATTTTTGATACTGTGTTGTTTACATATCGAGATAGGTTAAAGGGATCCCTTCATGCACAGAAAGGGCTGCCAAGGTTTAGGGACTTTCAGAGAAGGGGGTAAGCTGGCGATGCAATGTTACATAATACCACATGTCTATTTGCCCTCCTGGTGTGATGGCCTGGAGGGCTGCCCACAACACTAGATAAGAGTATTCTATATCAGATCTATTTGTTTTAGAATCAAAGTATGTGATGACAAGAAATCTGATATAGAATACAGTGTCATGGTGCTTGGAGATTCTTATCTAGAGTTTTGGGCAGTCCTCCAGGCCCTCACACCAGGAGGGGTGATAGACATGTGGTATTATGTAACATTGCATCTCCAGCTGCCCATCTCCTATGAAGGTCCCTAGACCTTGGTAGCCTTTTCTGTGCATGAAGGGATCCCTTTAAAGTCAGAATCTAAATCCACTCCAAGATACTGATAGTGGGCTACTTCACTTAGCGGTACATTATTTATGCTGAGGGTCAGATCTTGTAGAGTCTTCCTCTGGTTGGTTGAGGCATACCAGATGGCTTTGGTCTTAGATTCATTTATAGTCATGGAATTTGTGTCACACCAAATGCTTAACTTATTTACATCTACCTGCATAGATACAGCTGCAAGTCTTGGATTTCTGTTAGTTACATAAAGTACGATGTCATCAGCATACATTGCTATGTGTGAGTGTACTATGGTATCAGGTAGGTCATTAAGGTAAAAAAATAAACAGCAGGGGACCCAAAACAGAACCCTGGGGTACCCCAAATTCTACGCTCCGGCTGCTGGAAAGTTTCCCCATAGCTTTTGTCACCTGTGATCTATCAGAGAGGTAGTCTTGCAACCAATCTAGAAATTTTCTATGTAATCCTAGCGTGCTTAGCTTTTGTAATAGGAGGCCATGGTGGATGCTGTCGAATGCCTTCTTCATATCGACGAATGTTGCGACAGTACTAAGACCCATGTCTCTAAATTTAAATAAGTCAGTTGCCAGGTCGAAGACAGCCTCACCGGTGCTGAGGTCCTTTCTATAGCCATATTGAAATTTTGACAAAATGCCATTACTTTCTAGAAAATCATACAGATAGGTGTGCGCAACTTTCTCTAATAGTTTCCCAACCACCGGGAGAATACTGATGGGTCTGAGATTTGTGACCTTAGAAGGGTCGCCCGGCTTAGGAAGGGGGTTACTACAGCTTTTTTCCAACTTTTGGGAAAAGTACTGCTCCTGAAGGATGTACTGAACAGGTGAGATACTTGGTCAATGATACAAGACAGGGCGTCTTTCAACACCGTACTGCTAATATTAGACAAGCCCGAGGGTTTGTTTACATTTATGTCATCAATTAACTTTTTCACATTTTCTTTTTCCACAACTAATTCCTCACACTTCTCCTCATATGAGTCAAAGTCTGGGGGATTGTACAGAGTTTCGTTTACATCCAGTCCATTTCTAATTTTAGTCTTGAATAACTCTTTGCCAATATCGGCGAAATAATTATTAATGTACTCCGAAGTCTCAGCCTCGGCAACTGCTTCCCCACTGCTTTCATCTACCAGTTTAAAGGCATGAGAGGTTGCTTTTGCATTAAAAACAGTATTTATGACTTTCCAGAACTTGTTTGGGTTCTTCCTATACAATTCTAGTTTGTCAATAACAAGCTGTGCTTTAGCCAAATTTACTTTGGAGTTGATACTCTCTCTCAAGTTTTTAGCTCTATCAAAAGTAGCAGGGTCGCCTGTGTCCTGGAATTCTAGTACAGCGTCTCTGCGCTGGTGTATTAAGTCTAGAATTTCATTATTAGACCACTCCTTGCCAAAGTCTTTGAAAGTGAAGTCTCTAAGGGGACAATGGTCATCTAAGTAACACTCAATTTTGCTAAGTATAAAGCTCCACATTTCTTCGGGAGTTTCTAGGGTGTAGAAGTGTTCCCAGTCCAACCCAATCAGTACTTCTTGTAAAACTACTTTGGAGTAATTTCTGTATGACCTACCACAAACCTTTTTTACAGTGTAGGCCTCTTTGGCTTTTTTCCTTATACCATATACGGGGAGGTGATCACTCACAAAGTGTGGGTGCACACCAGATGCTATGACGTGTGGCGAGTCTGTGAAGATGTTGTCTATAGTCGTTCCCCCAGTGGGATTTTGTCTAGTAATGTTTTTTAGGAGGGGAGTCCAGCCGAAGTCTCTACATACAGCATTTATTTTCTTGAAGCTTTTTGAATTTGTTTTTCTAAAATCAATGTTGAAATCTCCTGCTATCCAGGTTTCCCCATCTACAAACTCCCCGACCTTTCGTAGTTCCTCACAGAAATCGTCTACACTAGCACTTGGTGGTCTAGATACTGTACATATGAGTAGTCGCTTATTTCTCGGCTTTTGAATATTTATTGCCAAGCATTCCATTTTTTCTGTATTTATACATAAATTCTTGTTAAGGCTTGAATAGGGAGCTAGTCCCTCAGTAACATAGCAAGCAACTCCTCCACCTTTTTTTGTAGTTCTATCCTGTCTATAGCAGTACCTGCCTTGCCAAAAAGCTAGAGAGTCATCATACTTTTTTGTCAGCCAAGTTTCAGAAAGTGTTACAATCTCCCAGTCTGACATCATGCTGAATATTTCTTCTTTCTTTTTGAATAAGCTACGGCAGTTTAGGTGAGATATGCCAACACCCCTTGTTGTTTTGATTAGCTTAGACATTTCAGGCAGTAAATAATGTACAATGTATCAAGTAAATCACAAATTAAATTTTAGCAATAACCAACAGTAACAATTATACAGTTTGTCCCACCTCTGTAAACTCTTCAGAGGGGGGGTGTCAAGACACGTGGGGTGTAGCTCAGTCTTACGAGAGAGTTACCGGACGGGCCGATTGTATTATATACAAAGTCAATTGGGTATTTCAAGAAATACCGTGGTCTATCACGTGGCGAAGAAAGTCTTTGTTTAGTTCGGCAAACAAGCCGTTTCTTTGGTTGAGCGAACATTTTCTAAATGAAATTTAAGTCTATGTGTTTCTGCATAGGCCAGTCTGTACACTTGTGTGTACCGGGACAGTCTTAGAATGAATTGTTAAGGAGTCCATTTTGTATAGGAAATAAAAAAGTCAGGTTTATATCAGTGCTATTTTGAATATGTCATTGGTGCCAAGCCTGATCGGTTCTCATAGAGTATCCTTGCAGGTGGCGTTACTGCGTTCATAAAATGCAAATATTATATTTTTAGATATTGATCCCAACATATTATGGTAATTCTACCTCCTCGCTGGATTCTCTTGGAGTATTCTCAGTGAGAGGGGCTATAGGTGCAACGCTAACATGATTTTAAAAAGAGATATATCTTGGAGATTCTCATTGAGTATCCCGCCTTTAGCTGATCTAAGAAACCTAACTGACATGAAATCCACAATACTGTATAGTATTCTCATGGAGTATATTATTTTGCGGTATGTGAGTTGTCTTGGTAACAGTATATACAATAATGCACTACATAAGCAACCTGTTGAAAAAAGTGAACTGTGCACCGTAAGGTTCTCATTGAGTATCCTTACAGTGGTATGTGAAGTGGTGTCATAGTAGCAGGTTCAGATAAGAAAATTATTCTATCTACTGGTTCTCATTGAGTATCCTGTAGATCCTTCAGAAAATTAAAAAACAGTGATGATCAAGTGGAAGTGTAGACCATTATACATGTATTATGGGTATGGACCCCTAAAATCGACATGGCGACATGGGCATTTCTTAAAATCGACATGTGACATGGGGCTTAGTGACATGAAAAAAGAATCTCTTTTAGAGTGAAGTAGGCTACCAACCCCTTTTTTAAAATTTGGTCCCTGTAGGTTTTCAAATCCCTAAATTTTCGGCCCCAAGACCCCCAATTGTAACTCTCTCTATTCCCCTAAATTCTTTTCCTTAGTGACACTAGTGACATGGCTTTTTCCTTAGTGACCCCCCCCCCCCCCCATCTACCCCCCCCCCCCCCTCCCTGTACTGGTATGCTGCCATTGCAAAGTGTCATACTTCCGGCTATGTTTTTCCCCAGTGCTGCAAGTGTTCAAAGTGTGCGAGTCATTGACATTTGTAGCATCCATGTTTGGTGATTCATTGTTGGTCCTAGAAAATAAATGGCATGTCTAATCGGGCCACTAAAAAAAGATGATTTCGTATCAAGCATTTAAAAATATGACGAGGGTGTTTTGCTTTTTTTAGATCATTTTTCTTTCAGCTGTGGGGCCAAAATATATCGGAAAATTTAGATTTTTCTCGAACAAATTTCACATTTTAATAATTAAGAGTTTGTCAATCAATAAAAGTTGCAAAAGTGTATGTTATTTATAGCCCACTGCATGACGGAAAGTTTAAGCTTTAATTTGATACCAAATGTGCGAATATTTGCCCATTTTTAGCTTATTTTCAATTAAAACTGTCAAAAAAAGAAGGTTACCAAATCACTATTCTAATGATGCGTGCGGAAAACCTGCTTTTTTTAGTGGCATAAAGCTCCGGGTTTCTGTAGTTCCCACTGTTGACACCAGATGGAGCTGCGTCCCTCGTCACATGTAGTACATGTCACATCAGAACGAGGCTAGTTTCGATTCCTCCAGGACCCTGGACCTGTAACACAGTGTGTCAGCACACCAGGAGTAGGGTGGTATTCATGTTAGTATGTTAACACCCAGAGGGCAGCCAGTGCTGTAGAGTACCACTCCTAACACACAGGTTCTTATTGTGACTCAAGTCCCCACAGACGGTACAGCTCCAGCTAGGACCGGGAGTGGACTGCAATCTGCACAGAATTATACAAACACATTATTATAAACACACCTATATTGGAGCCACACCTATACGGTAATGACATATCCATAGGTGAGTTAACCATGCCCTGGGCATTTTAATAATAGATGTTTGAGAATTAGGCCAACGCAATAATCGATGTGTTTTAGGGGCGGAGCCAGGATTTTGAAGAAAAAAAAAAAGAGGCGGGCCATTGTTGTACATTGTTAAAAAAAAGGGGAAAAAAAGCCAAAATTATTACATTGAAAAAACTCAAATTTTCGGGCAAAAATGGGTGGGCACGCCGGGTACGCCCCGCCCCCTCCCCACTTAATCCGCCCCTGTACATGTATATAAGATAGCTGTGTTCAAATCTTTTGTAAACCTAAAATTGACCCCCAAAAAAGTGTAAAAATTATAAAGATTTCTTCAAAATTGCATAAAAAAAAGTAGGGTCGGCCCTGTTTTGATAGGGTCGGTCGGGTGACCTGAAACAAACCTCTTTTTTTTGGCCCTATAGGGGTTACACATAGTGATTGATGTATGTAGAAGATAGTTATCCTTTCTTTGTCTGTCTGGATAGAGGGGTAAGGCCTAAAAAAAGTTGTGTTCCGGTATCCCGACCGACCCTACGTTTTTGGGGCACAACCTAATTTTCCTTAGGATTTATTTTTATCTTTTGAGGAAATTTATGACATTTGTGGCGTTTTTACTACTAAAATTGACATTTATTACCAAAAAAAAAGTTTTAAAAAATCCGACCTACTGACCCTGTTTACTTTTGTCCATGTTACCGGAACACAAACCTTTTTTTTAGACCTAAGAGGAACGACCCACGTGAGGCGGTGACAGGCGGTGCCTCTGACCCAGTTACTGACCCAGCTGTGTTCGACTGTGGAGGGCAACTCAGGGTCTCTTTGATTAGACATAGCAATATGAACCTGTTTTGGGGCTTACTGAATAAAATGAAACAGTCATTTAATTGAGCTTTTTTTTCATTAGAACTGGAGGTAATATGATATGTCAACATGAGTAAAATAGAATTAGGGAAAGGAAATTTTTATTTGCACTTTTCACTTGTGAAATAGATAAAACCCTAATGACATATCTTAAAATATGCTATACAGTCATTTCGTAAATCGTGTCACTGCACCGCTATTTCTACAGTCACACACCATCAATTGACAGGGTCAATACTTATTTAATCGTCGTGCATTGTTTTATAAAAGTCTACTGTTATCTGGTTGTTTGTCAAAACATGTCTACCAACGGTGTACCTCAGTCATATTATCTACACCGCTTAATACTATATAGTGGTCAGTTTTCTTGATCAATACATGATTTAAACCCTCTAAAAATAGCAGCACGAATGAAAAACACAGCAGCAGTGTGCGCGTGAGGCGCTGACAAAAAGTGGCGGGACCAAGGCGCTGCTGAGTATGGGTGTGGGGTGTGGGGGGAGGGGGGGTGAGACAGTTGGGGGGTCGGGGTGCTGACTCGTGATCCAGATGACAGGGCGTGTAGGTACAGACTGGTGACTAGGCCACACACACAGCTTGTTTCATGTAACCATGTACACCTCAGTCATCAGACAATACCTGTGTTATACACACCAGTTGTCTCATCACACTGAAAAAGTAGACTTGTCTCCAGACTCGTCGAAGTGACTATCACAAAATAAACGCGTAAAAACTTGTCTAACCTATCAGGTTACCATCCTACAAATAGAATCTGGAGCTGGCAAATGTCAGGTTTTGGGCTGGAACATGCCAAGTGGGTATTCTATCTCCAGCTAGAAGACCTGCTTCCTTGTCACTTAGACAGGTTTTTGACTCGTTTATTTTGTGATCGTCACTTTTAAGACTCTGGAGACAAGTTTACTTTTTGAGTGCATACTCACTGTAAGTAAACCCTTCACTCAAAGCATCATGCCTTTCCTCAATGCATCATGCCTTTCCTAAATGCATCATGCTTTTACTCAAAGCATCATGCCTTTCCTCAATGCATCATGCCTTTCCTCAATGCATCATGCCTTTCCTCAAAGCATCATGCCTTTCCTCAATGCATAATGCCTTTCCTCAATGCATCATGCCTTTCCTCAATGCATCATGCCTTTCCTCAATGCATCATGCCTTTCCTCAATGCATCATGCCTTTCCTCAATGCATCATGCCTTCAATCAATGCATCATGCCTTCAATCAATGCATCATGCCTTTCCTCAATGCATCATGCCTTTCCTCAATGCATCATGCCTTTCCTCAATGCATCATGCCTCTCGAAGATCATCTTTATATCATCAATTCATGTGTCAACCAAAGACAGAACGAATCAAAATAGGTATCATTCCACATGTATTTATCCTGTGATCTTTGTATGGCAAAAAATAAGGTTTCTTTCAGGTCAGCCGACCGACCCTATCTAAACAGGCCGACCCTACATTTTGTTATTCAATTTGAAGACATTTTTATATTTTTATACTTTTTTGGGGTCAATTTTAGGTTTACAAAATTTTGGAAAAAAATCTCCGCATTTTTACACTTTTTTGGGTCAATTTTAGAGGGGAAGTAAAAAAAAATAAAAGTTAAAAAACAAAAAAATCCGACCTGCCGACCCTAGAGTTTCTTCTCATGTTACCTGAAACAAAACTTTTTTTTTATTTGGCCTAATAAAAACATCCAAACTTTAAAATATCTTATGTGAAACTATCTTTCTTCAAAGACATCTCCGACCTTATTATGTTAGGTGTGGATCAGATAGACACACAGCTGTTTAGTATTCTGGCCTCACTGCAGAACTGGAGCAGGACCGGGAAGACACCAGGAGGGTGGGTGGGGGTGGGGGGGGGGGGGGGGGCGGCGGCGGGGGGGGGGAGTTGGGGCAGACAACACACACCTACTACCACATACTAGACACACCTCCTCCAGAGTGTAACACCTCACACACAGACACACAGGTAGTCAGGTAGGTGATTTTTTTACTATATGTGGTTTTGTTGTAATTATAGCTATATGTGGGCACGACCATGGCTGCGAACTATTAAACCTAGTACGATTTTCTCATTAATACGATTATTTAATAGTCTTAATAGTCAGTTAGTGACAATGACGACATGGGGTTTTCTCTAGTGACATGGGACATGAGGACCCCCTCCCCCCCCCCCCCCCCCCCCCCCCATCGAGGGCCCCAGACAGACAGGAGAGTAAAGGCTATTTCTTTTGTTCTC
>OX381720.1:57063641-57538641 GCA_947462335.1 Harmothoe impar | reverse complement strand
GTTATTCAAGGAAATGTCAATATAGCAACAGCCATAAGTAGATACAGAATCCACACGGGGGGAGTGGTGGGTTTCTGCGCGGACCGTGCAAAATTCTTTACACCCCCCTCCCCGACCAAGGGGTCAAAATTTGTTACCCCCCTTGGGGTCAAAAATCGGCTCCCGCACGGGTCCTTTGAAGCATAGTAACACGCGGGCTTTTTGGCTCAAAACAGGTAAAAAAATTTTGACCCCCCCCAAGAGGGGCCCAAATTTTTTTGCCCCCCCCCCCGTCAAGGGGTCCAATTTTTTTTTGCCCCCGCCCCACACCCACAACCCCCCCACCCCCCCTCGCCTGTTGTTAAAAAATGATCACTCCCTTGGAACATGAACATCCAGTAATGAGTGTTACAACGCCCACAAGCATTTCTTTATTTATTTTTTTGTAACATTGCGCATAATACCTGAACGATCATTAATGAGACGACATATGGATTATACTAACAATAATGGGCAGGCCGGCCCAATATTGCTTTTGTAAAATCCATGAATTTGAAAGAAGCAATAAGACAGTTTGAACTTGAGCTTGTAACATGCTGCGGGCCCCAGATATGTGTACATACACCGGAATAGTCTCATAACAATGGTGCCAAGGTATTGACCCTAGAGGTAGATTACATGATAATCACCTTTGTCGATGTACTGATAACAAAGACGACACAGAAGGGATTCTCCATGGGGAGCTACACTCAATAAGTAAACTTGTCTCCCGACTCGTCCAATTGATGGTCATAAATAAACAAGTCAAAAACTCGAAAAGTGACAAGGAAGTGGGTCTTCTAGCGGGAGATAAAAGACCCACTTGGCATGTGTCAGCCCAAAACCTGACATTTGCCAGCTCCAGATTCTATTTGTGGGATGGTAACGTGATGGTTAGACAACTTTTGACTTGTTTATTTTATGATAGTCACTTCAACGAGTCTGTAGACAAGTTTACTTTTACAGTGTAGTTCAAGTTTACTTTTACAGTGTAGTTCATATGGAGCATAAGGCTGAAAGTTTACCATGTGAGACATAGTAATATAATCGATAGTTTATGGATATAACATGAACACTAGGTATGACTCGTGCTGCTGTATGCATGTCTCACGTGCTTTTGAACGATACTTGATACGCCTATATACAGGGGTACAGTATGATGCATTAGTTCACCACTACATTTATCCCTTTAAGGATGAAAGTTGCAAAAAGAGGACATTTGTCGGCATGATGCACCAATGCAGCTGCATCATGCCGACCCTTCAGGGGTGTCTCAACCCCGTAAGGTCGGCATTTGCTTGAATGCAGCCCTGGCGAGCAACTCGCCAGGGCTATATTCATGAATCATGACGACCAAAGGCATGATGCATAAAGATACCATGCCATCCTGAAGGGGTTAATTATATAATCTTATTCTATGGCTGCAAATAACTATAGATGTGTACTAGGAATCTCGTATTCTATGTCCCTCACTGACTTTTTATGTCATCATAAAGAGCAATCTGTGTTGATTCCTACACCTGAAATAATCGTAAATGAATACAGATAGCATGGCATTGCTACGAAAGTCCCCTTAGTAGATGTTGTTTTACGCCATCCCAGGTTCAACACAAATCCCCCCTTACAAGGGTCCAGTTTTAACAACAACAAAACTAACGACGGTATTTTTTCCTCTAACATTTCACCAACATCTTCCAGTTTTCATCAAAATATTTCTGCTTTTGCCTAGAGTATTTCTATATCAAGGTAAGGTTTTGGGGTCAAACTGTCGCCCCAACAAGGACAAGGGTTGTAAGAGGTCCATCTACACACCAGTTCTAAAAATATCAAGTGGGAAAAAAAGGAGCTTTCTAATATTTTAAAAGCCAATGCCACTTTATCATGGAAAGTCAACAGTAGAGGACTAAGGTGCGCTCTTCTAATTTAATATAACAGTACACAGATAGAATCATTTTATGGATTGATTTTCTTTTGTGAATCAGCTGTCACTTCCTTTTCCAGCACTGAGTAATTCGTGGATACCTTCCTCATCCCAGCCTCACTGACCCTACCTGAATGACCAGATGACGGAGGGGAAGCTACCTAAGCCGCCAATCGGTTGCTAGGGCAGACCTGCTGTCCATCACAGGAGTCATGGTGAGCAGCGATAAGTTTCTTACTTCTTGTTATTCTGGGTATCACTTTTTTGTCGTCAACCAGCCAAATGTTAGGCCCTCTACTATGGTGAACAAGCTACTGAGCGGGGTCATACATCAAGTCGAAAGTGTTAAAATCACTTCAGGCACATTTGCTCTCAATTCTGAAAAAAAAAACACGAGCCTGCTGAATAAGCATTTATGATGAGACACAAAAAAAGAGATTACACAGTCTGAACATCTAAATCTATTGGATAACAATTTCTAGGGTCAGCTCTCTTTTGCTAGGTAGGGTCAAAAATTGACTCGCAAACTTCAGCTCAAAATAACAGACAATAACGTTGACTCACGGACTATGAAATCGACTCTGAAATACCCCCAGAATTACTTATATAAATATGATACTTTTTTCAAAATTGGATAACAATTTCTAAGGTCGGCCCTGTTTTGCTAGGTAGAGTCTGGTAACCTGAAACACCTTTTTTTTTTGGCCTGAGAGATAATTGAATTACAAAGTGGATATTACATTATTGTAGGATACTAACAGGGACGGCTTGCTGGGTGCTGCGGGGACAACGGGAGCAGACAAAAAACGGCTGCGACCCCGAAGGAGGTCCCGATCTAACTCCGGGTCACGACAACACCAAAATACATCGTCATCCACTACACAGCAACAGAATGGGCAGGTAACAGTAGACTTTGTCTTATAAAACAGATTGTGAACGTTTATTTCATGTTATTTCATCTCTTCAGCATATATGAATTACGCCAAAACCTTAAAAAACAGTGTCGTTAAAAACCCTCGCGTATAACCTGCATCCCTAACTCAGGAGGATCAGGAGGAATTTACGGTATCATGTAATTATCAAGTATTATGCAAGCACAGAAAGTATGGCAGAGACTCTGCATAATCTGTAGTCGCCATTACTGGTAACATTGCCAGTCTGCATACAGCCTAATGAATGTTATAATTAGTGTTTTATCACTGGTCATAAGGCCACTCAAAAAAATTACCTGGTTTCTCATCACCGCGCGTCATGAAAATCATGATTGGGGAATATTTTTTTCTTTTTTTAAACATTTTTAATGAGAAAATGTGAAATATTGCCATATTTGGTATCAAATTAAAGCTTAAACTGTCAGTAATGCAGTGGGCTAAGAATAACTTACATTTTCCAACTTCTGTAAATCAATAAATGCTTTTACTACTAAACTGTGAAATTTGTTTGCAAAAGTTAATATTTTCCTATACATTTTGGCTCCAAAATATATAAAAAAAAGAATTAAATAAAAAACGCCATCGTCATATTTTCCAGTGCTTGGTGATGAAAAATCAGATTTTTTTGAGTGGCCTTAAGGTGGAATTTCACAATCCATGCCTCAAGATCTATACATGCCCTTGCAAGTTGGCAACAAAAAGATTGACCCATCTTCCAACTTTATAAATGTGGCTGATTCTGCAGTTTCATTAAATCACGTAGGAATATATATGCACAACAATATGACGCAGAAAATGAGAATTGAAACAAAGTGCAAAGATGTATGTCAGTAAGAAGGCTGTCTTTTTTTGAATTGTTGACGTGTATTTATTGAATAAATCATTTTCAAATACAACATATTTCAAAAAGTTACATGTGTGGTCCATGATAATATACTCTGATATTTTCATATATTATGATGTAGTCACATGAAATTAGCCCGGGGGCAGATCACCAAGGTATTCTTTTCTTGACTACATACAGGTAGTTGCGAATAGCCTTGACGATATACTTAATATCTAGGTGCTTAACAGAAATCTTCTTATAGATTGCTGTTCTAATAGTGTAAGTGCAATAACTTGTTAACTTGAGAAAATCAAAAACCAAGTGATCCGCGATTACCTATGCTGAGGAATATTTTGGACATTTTTATTTTGCCCTAGAGAGGGCTTAGAAAATAATATGATGAGGAATCGTATTCAGAAAGCTGCATGTATTTGGATCTGAAATGTGAAATAATTGAAAAATAAAGCGGCTGTTGCTGTATTATAGGACAGTAACGGGGATGGTTTGCTGGGTGCTGCGGGGACAACGGGAGCAGACAAAAAACGGCTGCGACCCCGAAGGAGGTCCCGATCTAACTCTGGGTCACGGCAACAGCAGAACACATCGTCATCCACTACACAGCAACAGAATGGGCAGGGAAAGGTGGACATGAGGAGGCTACAGGTAGGTGCTTCTCTCAACCCCCCCCCCCCCCCCCGTCACTGAAAAAGTAAACCAGTCTCCAGACTTCTAAGTCATAAAATATACAAGTTAAAGGTTGTCTAACCTATGAGGTTGCCATCCAACAAACCCATCTTCAGACTCGCCTAAGTGACAAGAAAGTTGGTCTTCTAGATGAAGTTGTTAGATAGAAGACGCACTTGGCATGTGCCAGCCCAAAACCCGACATTTGCAAGCTCCAGACTCTATTTGGGGGATGGTAACCTGTTAGGTTAGACAACCTTTAACTTGTTCATTTTATAACACTTAGACAAGTCTGGAGACAGGTTTACTTTTTCAGTGTTTACTGATAGTCTAAATGCCTCGGGCCTTAGTCTATAGTGACTATCCCAGGCTATCATAGTCATAATGACAAACTGATGTGCAAAAATGACTATAAGGTAAAACTCAAGAAGACTTAGCCTTATGCTCATAGGAATGGAAGAACTAATGTGGACTGGTCAATAGGTTTTACACTTGCCATTGGTACCAACAGTATGTATAGAGGTGTGTTTTCTAAAGGTTCCAAAAAATGCATACATATTGC
The DNA here is from genome assembly GCA_947462335.1 of Harmothoe impar. NCBI lineage: Eukaryota > Metazoa > Annelida > Polychaeta > Phyllodocida > Polynoidae > Harmothoe > Harmothoe impar. The sequence goes on along the minus strand of OX381720.1, from coordinate 57,533,698 downwards.
GCTTGGCAATATAAACTTTAAATGAACTTAATTGATTTCAGCATTAACACAGCTTAATAATTCTTATATAATGGATGTTTCTCAGGACATCAGTATGAAGACGGACAACAATTTGAAGCAGAAAATGAGAATGCAGGGAAAGAAAGCCGGACAAAAAGTTAACCCTGCTAATCAGGTATGCCCTATTGTATTGTCCTCAGTGTTATGGCTCAGCCCGTTTTTGTACAATTTGCATTGGTCTTCATGATGCATTAATTCAACTTTAATGAGGAATGTATGGAGGCATCACCTTGAAACAAGAATACTTAGTACATGTCATGCACATTGAATGAATTGAATGATAATAGAATACTTGAACAGATGAAGCTGAACAACCAAAGTATTGAGAGAAAGTACTTTAAAGTTTACCTACCATCGTGATCACGTTTTCTGTGCATCTGATGTGTAGGCTCCCCTATGGAGCAATAATTAAAACTGTGGATTGACAAAGGACCAAACTCACAACCCCATGTGTCTGAGCATGTCATACTGGAATCTACCTCTAGACTACCTTTCAATGCATGGATTAAGTTTACTTACTACCGTTGCTCTCAGACAATTGATTTTCTGGTTTAATATTAGAGAACTACTTTTATTCTTCAAAATTTTATACTTTGAAAAGCAGCTCGGGACTCTTTACTTTCCTTTTCACTCATAATTTGGTTCCTAATAATGTACGGTATTTGTAAAAGGATTTGAAGGAAATCCAGATACTCAGATAGGCAACCACCTTAAAGAAGTGTACTGATGCTTAGTTACAGAAACAGGCCACACAGGAAGGCTTCAGCAAGAAGTTTGCCGCCTGCCTGGCCTGCTCTGCCTGCTATGTCGTCACGAGCCCGGGTCGTACAGGGGTTCAGTACGACCCTGCCCTGAGCCATGTGTGTCAGCGTACCATACTGATGGTGTCTAGGAGGGGCCTAGTACCACCTGTATGGGTCAAGGTGCGGCCAAGGCCACACATGGTATGTAGATAGTTAAGGGAGTGGTCATTTTTTAACAACAGGGGGGTTGGTGGATGGGGAGGAGGACCAAATAATTTCGATCCCTTGAAAGGGGGGGGTGAAACCAAAAAATTACACCCCTTTTTAGGGAAAAAGCCAGCGCGTTACTGTAGCTCAAAGGGGTCGGCCGCGTTCATTTCTAAACTGCCTGGGGGTGGGGAGACTGAAATAATTTCGACCTCTCCTGCTGGTGGGACCAAGAAATTTCTTACCCGCTCACGCGAAAATCCACCTAACTCCCACCCCGTGTTGTTAAAAAATGACTACTCCCTACTGTCACTCTAAAATGTACACCTGGTTTCTCATCGTCGCACACATCATAGAATCAAGTTTTGAGAAAGAAAGATTGTTGCAAAATTTTAATGGAAAAATAAAGATAAATAGATAAATATTGTGGTATTTGGTATCAAATAAACAATTGTACTGCGATGGGTGACTCCATAAATGTACAGCGAAATGAAATGGGAAAAGTTGTGTATACATGCTCTATGTAAGGTGTAGATACAATATATTAATATCAAAAGCCTTAAGTTTGAATCTCTAAAGATGGTGTCAAAAGTGTAAAATGGCTATATACAGCAAAGACAAACCTTTGTTTCATATCGGTACAAGGATCTTCTGCTAACGCTTGTTTCACTCCTTTAATTTAATTTCATTAAATGTATTATTCTCTTTCCTAATTACTGGCTGTTGATACTCCAACTGGTAGGGTGAGATGAATCCTGACCGCCTATTCTCCGGAAACTTCAAACTGTGTAAGGAATACGAAGGAGGCGTTGGATGTCGACTGGGAGAGGCGCGGTGTACGTTCTGTCATAATGAGGAGGAACAGGAACTGTGGAAGATGGACAATCCTAACTTCAGCATCAAGACTTTGATAACCCAGCTCAAACAGACTGCTAGAGGTAAGCATGATAAGTTAGTTGAATATATAACATATGAGTTGGGTTATGTGCTGTTTTAAAAATTAAAGTTAGATTAATGTCTCATTTCAAGAAAAAAGATAGATAAAAGTAAGCAAACTTGTTTCAAGCAAAACCATGTCTTAAAATTGTCTCAAAACTAGACGTTTGTCTGACAGACGAGTAAAGAGTTATCTTGCTTTCTTAATCTAAGAAAAATATCAAATCTCATTAGTTAAGACTTAATTGATTTACAAAAGTTGAGAAGTTATTTCTTATTCGCTCTATAAATGACATTATAAGCTTTCATTTGATATTAAGTAAGCCATATCTTTGTGTGTTTTTATTAAATTTCTCATTAAAATTTGGGGCAAACATTATTTTTCTGATGCGCGTAAGGAAGCATGGTATCAATATATGCAGTTGTTAATGTATGGGTTGTCACTATTAGCTGCTTGTTATAGGAAATCTTCTTTATCGAGAACAACATTTGTTATCTCAAACTCAACATATTAAGATGCCATTGATAAGGTGAGTGTTGTTACTGTTAGTTGTAAGCAGAGCCAACGTCTTTCAATGAACCCGTCCTTCCATGTGTCATGTGCTCAGCCTTTGCCAAATCCTGCCGGACAGTGGCAATGTCCACCTAAAATGGTTCTGGTCCGACAAATACATGGGTGCATTTCATAAAGTTTAGGAACCAGTTCTTGTCAAAATCGTGTTATGAGTTTAGGTTTCATAAAAAATAAGAACATCATTCAAGAAACCATGAAGTGGTTCTTGAAATTTCATGAAGTGGTTCTTGTTATCAAATCCAATCCTGAAGTGTCAATTTTACATGATCAACGACAACACATTCATGAGTTTAGCTAGAAGAACATTTAACTCACTGGGTGCGTATGGAAGATTCTGTTAGCCAGTGCTGACTAGTATCCTGTACAGTCTAGTGATTTTCTGTCTTGTCAGAATAACAATAGAACCATACTCTCACCTAGTAGGAGTTTGGCTGCTAGCACTGGCCCCAAAAGGAAAGAGCTACATGGATTGCCACATTTCACACCTCTCAGTGGCACTCTAGTGAAGCCCGGGCTTTATAACAGGTTCAGATTTAGATTTGACCAAGGTTAATTGTATCATGATACCCATTTTCTTGCAAGAGGCCTGCATTTTTGTATGTGCTTTAATTACTGTATTTTCATCTATTTCATTTTGTGGTTTTGCATTGGGAATGGACTGAGAAAGATATATGTGTTTACAGAGTGTTTTAATTCACCAAGTGTTGCTCATTCTTACTGCCGTATATTCTGTATACCTCTTTGGCTCTATGATCTCAGGTGCATTAGTTACTTGGTCACCTATTCTCTGCTAGATTAGTTCGGATTATGATCAAGAAAAACATATAGAAGTTAATCATGTGGGTCGGTGGCACTGAGTCTTGAAGCCTGACATCATAGACATCATAACTAGACATCATCAAAAACAATTATTTATCAAAAGGTATTTACCGGTAATCATGTAGAATATTCACCTTTCCCTCAACATCTCCATGGTCGGGCCGTTATGTTCATAAATAGTGTCCCATAACAATACAATTAGTTCAATGATAATATGCAGAGGGCGCTAGCATGGCTGTATTAATATATGTATTTAACATTCACATATCTGAATTCCTTGTGCATTTTAAAAGTCCTAATCTCACGTGTCACATAAAAAAAGCACAGGATTCTACAGAAGTTTCTATAATATGAAAGTGTAATTGGACATATGGTACCATTATCTGTATTCTAAATGTAGTTTTATTCAACTCCATCTTTCACGTTGAAATTTCTTTTATTTATCCTGGAAAGTTTACACAGTAGCCTAGGGCATGTCGTACTAATAATGCAGCTATGATGTTCAATATAAATCATACATAATATGAAGACTTTAGTATAAGTACATCGTAAGTCCTTATGGACAAATTATGTTACATTTCTATAAAGGTCGAGTTACACAGGGCAACTAGTTGCTAGCAACTTATTGCTAGCCACTAGTTGCTAGCCTCAGATAGGGGCAACTAGTTGCCCCGAAATCTATAAATATGGATCCCAGGCAACTAGTTGCTAGCAACTATTGCCTGCAACTTTTGCATTAGACGGGGCAACTAATTGCCTGCAACTAGTTCCTAGCAATTAGTTGCTTCGTCTAACTCGACCTTAAAGGGCCTATTTTTTGTAGATAACGACTCCAAGGAGGGATTGACTGTGACCGGCAGCGGTGGCGCGGCGGCGTGGACTGTACCCCCACACACCACCCCTGCTGCTGCATGTCCCTTCCTGCTACAGGAGGTGTGTGGCTCCTGCTGGCAGCTCTATAAGTTAGAGGTCAAACAGAAGGGCAACAACTGCAGCACACCAGGTAAGGTTATGTCCAGTCTCAGGAGGGGACAACGCCGCGGCCCCGCCCTGGTGGCAAACCCATGCGTTATATTGTCCTCTCTAGTATCGAAGTGAGTGTTCAGTGGTGAAAGAGCCATCAAGTGGTGACACCACTGGCATTTAGGGAACTAACTATTTTAGGATATAGTGGCATGGTGTGCTCATTAGACACAATCTAAAATATTCTTTTCAACCACAAGCACTGATGCTCCCATATGCTCCACTTGATATTTTTATTCATTATTTATCATTCTGTTTATTTTCAGTTATAGATTCAGTACAACTTGTCTTAAAAGTTTGCAGTAACAGTAATTCTTGACTCCATGGACAACCCAATGTCACCTCAATTAGCATAGATTTCTCTATTTGCATGCATTGACATTCCTCTAACATGTATCAGTCTCAAAGGGTTAAATCTTTTTGATCCGGATGTAGCATTGACTTTCTGTCACATGTAGTATTATTAGAGTATTTTGACATTTTGTCAGACAGGCTAAGTTGAAGAGCCAACAGATCAATGGACAGTGTTATGCATGCGTTTAACACCAGGCGGAGCTGCAGCGTTGTCCCCCCCTGGTCCAGTCTTTATGAAAACATGCAGGACAGTGGCAAGGTCCTCCTAAAATGCCACTGGTCCAGCAGATTGACAAGTGTAGCAGGATTGAATGTCCAGTCTCATGTTGGGCTTTTCTGAACTAAAATAATCTAGTTGGGTTTCTAAACCTGAAATATGTTTGTCAATATAGTGTGTAAAACAATGTATTAATCCTGATTTGGCCATAAATTATTACAAATATAATGCACAATACTTTTTTATAGTTAGAAATGCATATATCATCAAATATGTTGCTAGCTGGTCTTTCAAAAATGTAGCCAGTCCTGCAACATTGAAAATCTGCAGGATGAAATGTCTTGTGCAATGAAAAAGGTGTCTCCCAACTCGTCTGTGACTGTCATAAAATAAACGAGTCAAAAGTTGTCTAACCTATCAGGTCACCATCCCACAAATAGAATCTGGAGCTGGCAAATTTCGGAGTTTGGGCTAGCACATGCGAAGTGGGTCTTCTTTCTCCAACTAGAAGACCCGCTTCCTTGTCACTTAGACAAGTTTATAACTCGTTTATTTTATGACAGTCACTTGGAAGAGACTGGAGACAAGTTTACTTTTTCATTGTAGTCAGTACTGGCTAACAACTCCATCACTAGTACTTAACCTGCTTAGTCTTTTTTGACTTACTATACGACCATTTACGGTTAGTTAATACTGTCAGGTTAGTAAACTCACCTTAGTATTCCCATTCCTATGAGTATTTGGGAAATTATTTTTGAGTAGGACACTAGTCGTATTTAGTTTTGCCTCAGTCTTTTTGAATATCAGTTTGTCATTCCAACAAATCTCCCTATGACTATCCTGGGATAGCCACTACAGCCTAAAGCCCCGGAGCATAGAGCTTATCAGTTTACATTGGCGCATCATGATAAGGCCCAAAAAAAGGTTTGTTTCAGGTAACATGGGCAGAAAATGTATGGTCGGTAGGTCAGATTTCTTTTTTTTACGTTTTTTAATAACATGAAAGAACTAGCCAACTTTTTTGAATACCCAAAAATTGACCAAGAAAGGGTAAAAAAACTTAAGGTCGGCCCTGTTTTGATAGGGTCGGCATATTAAAATTGATAAAATTGTACCTGTCTCATGATCTTGGGACTTCTTACAGGACATTAAGTTTATTGTCACGCACCATTTACTATCTCATAGATAAGTCTTGCTGACACTTACCTGGTTAGCTAACTTGGTACGTGGAGAATTTGTGTCTCTCCTTGGAAACTTGCTAAAACGTATTTTTAGGATGGGTCCTGAACCAACACAAACCAGAGGGAGCTTTTAAATATTCACAACATGTCCACAGGGTCCTGCCACCAGTTTGGCACAAGTATCCTTAAGTTGGAATCCCTTTGTTGTTTAATGTACCCTTTCTCAAAACGGTAGCTATATAGGAAGGACCCATAACCTAGTTCAAATGCATAACTTCATAATTCATTATTTTCTTACATCTATTATTTTAGGTATGGATCACAAGTGGGATAGTCATAGAGCATTTCTGCTCAAATCAGAAAACCAACTGATCCGTCCATTTGTTGCGACGCGGCAGGAACAGTGTAGTCAGTACAGCACGTTCGGCAGCTGCATCAACAGTAACTCCTGTAAGTTCATCCATGGGGCGGGGGAGAGAAAGGTCTACCACTGGATGAGCAGCAACCACGGTAAGTGTTATCTGTACCACTAGGGAGTGGTCATATTTTAACAACAGGGGGGGGGGGGGGGTTGGTGGATTTGGGGGGGACCAAAAAAATTTGGACCCCTCTTGAGGGGGAACCAAAATACTTGCATCCCTTTTTAGCAAAAAAAAAAGCCAGCGCGTTACTATTAGTCAAAGGGGTCGGCCAGGCTCAATTTAAACTTGCCTGGGGAGGAACCAAAAAATTTCAACCAAAAAATTATCAACCCGCTCACGCGAAAAATCCACCGATCTCCCCCCCCCCCCTGTTGTTAAAAAATGACCACTTCCTTACCTTATCATTGTACAATGTTCTGTAAGAAACCTGTTGGAACCATTTTGTATTGGGACTTTTTGAAAAATCACTGATATTCATCCATTATTTTCTTTGCACTGCTCATTGATGATCCAATAACATATAGGGATATATATTAGACATAAGGTTAAGATCTTCTTACATGTCCGTAGTAGTTTATACAACGTGTGGGGTTAATATGGACTGTTCTGACTATTTGAATCTGGATAATTCACAAAGTAACCAAACATTAATCATGTAGGAATATCCCACTATAATGTCATTTCAGTTACCCGTCTGGAGGAGGTTGTGGCTCTGGCTGCGCCTAAGGTCACCCAGAAGCCAGTTAAGGAACAGCAACAAGCAATAGGTACATACGACCATACATCTATTTGGCCCCCCTCTTCAAAAACTGTTTAGGAAATAGCATGACAATTAGCTTTGGTGTCAAGAGAAACCATATAGGTATATTATGGACATGTGAGTGTGTAGGAAGGTACAGTATGTACACAGTATACAGGTGCCACCTGGTGTACTGGAATAGAAGTATCGTGATTGGGGGTGCAGAGGGGTCCCCCCATCAGGTCGGAAAGTCGCCGAAATTAAGAGCCCTAGGTCGCAAAGTCACTTTTTTAGACCATGCTTTAACCAAATTATTGTACTAGGTCGCCAGGTCGCTTTTGACCCCTCTGGAGTCACGTGATTACCAGGAGTCCACACAGGGTAACCCAAACTCAAATAACCTACTGTTTGGGAAATTCCCGAATAGTGATATTGCTCTCAGAGAATGAAACTTAGCCCCATGTCTTTTATCAGAACCATTACTATAGCGTGTATTCCACTGAAGGAAATTAGCTAGGTTTCAGTCGTCTAATATGATTTATCATTATAGACTTTCATCGAATGACAGAATTTTGGCCGACCAACATTGGTGGAATACACGCTATGTTTATCATCATGCTAAAATCGGTCGTCTGGGGGTACTTCCATTACATAGTTATGGGGGCGGATGGTGAAATTTGACACTGCAGCATGGCTATTTCATAAAATTGACAATCGACATAAGGACTAGTGACATTTTTTCAAGTTTTTCTTTATTTTTTATAACTATTATTTATTCAGGAGGAAAGAGAAAGGTTCCAGAGGATCCTGTTTGCATCGGGCTCCTGACCGTGCATATTTTGATAAACATAGTGACAGCTGACATGAGCATATTCTTAAAATAGACAAGGGACATGGGCACTATGAAGCGATATTGACATTTCACATGACCACTATCTTAAGATTGACAATCAACATGGGGAGCACCCATCCAGATCCCAATAGCAGTAGGGCTGTCCATCAGGGAGACTAACCCGGTAGCAGTAACAACTAATGACATCCTGTGTTTTAAAGAACGTTGAAAAGCTGTATTCAATGCATTTATAATCCTAAGGCAATTCACATCTTCTTCTCAAATCAAGGTACAGTTACTAGACACATATCTGCTGGATGTGAAGGAGATGACCCCGTGTATGTCACTTCTGTATGCAGTCAATAATAGTTTTAATTTGTTCAAAAAATTGATAATGAAAAACGACCCTTCACCTTACATTGATAATATAACCAATAGCTATAGCTACTGAACTAATACGACGCTTTGAGGAGATTACTGGGAGATCACAGTACATCTAATTCTCTACTTTCAGTTGCCACCACTGCCCAGGAGGAGGATGGTACGGACACAGCCTCAGCCTCAGCCTCAGCCTCAGCCTCAGCCTCAGCCTCAGCCTCAGCCTCAGCCTCAGTCTCAGCCTCAACCTCAGTCTCAGCTGCAGCTTCTGGACCAGCTCCCACAGAGTCGTGGTTCTGCCGGGTGTGTCAGGAGGACTTTGTGTCACGGCCGGCGTTTGATGAACACTGCAGCTCCCAGCAGCATGAGAAGAACCTGCTGACGGACACGGACCGCCCCTGGCACTACAGACCCCCACCCCAGGGAGCGGACTACCCACAACTGTGTTCTAGGTAGGAACATGAATATCTGTCTTAATACATGTACTCAATGTTAGAATTCACCAACAGGATTGGCCCGATATATTTAATTGGACTTTTTTTATGCAGTAATGTATGACAAGCCCCTGCAAAATAACTCAAAAGTGCTGCATTATTTTGACATTACTGGTTTGATATCATCCCGAGCATTCAGGGTGATGCATGTATATCAGTATCAATGAGTAAATTGCCATTGGTGTAACACAATGGAAAATAATCATGAAGTCTCCTAGACTGGGGTCCAATGTGAGAAAAGGCGCAAACGGGCATAACATGGTATCAAATGATAGGGGAATCCCATGGCTATCACCTAAGAGTGTGTATGTGGCTCTACATGGAAAAAATCGACAAGTGCGACATGGCGGCACGGCCGGTTTAAAAATCTTCACGTGCGTCACAGCTGTTTTAAAAATCAGCAGACACAGGCATTAATTCTTATAAGGCCCAAAATATTCTACATACATAAAAGTCTACACGACGACATGGCCGTTTTGCTAAAATTGACACAGCGACATGGTCATAATTGTGGGTACCCATGTAGAGGCACATGTATCACACTGTAACCCTACAGACACATAGAGGAAAATGCTGGTTTCCATGGGAACGTATACTTCTTTTCATAACACATGTCCCATGATAGTTGTCTAGTATAGGACCTTATTTCTTTCATCAGATAAAATAATTGATAGTACATACAGGTAGTGAAATCAAAGGTTAGAACTCAATCATGACTCACTAGTGACATCTGGTGTTAGGATGTAGCATCTTGGCAATAGGTCTATACAGCAATATGAAGCAGTGCCATGGAAACTAGCATTTTACTATATGTGTCTGTAGGGTTACAGGATGAAACATACTCTTATATATGATAGCCATGGGATTCCCCTTTCATTTGATAACATGTTATGCCTGTTTTGTCTGGGGTGCTACAAACTTCAAATCCAGAGTTGTGGGACCCCAGTCTATTTGGCAGACCATGAAGAGCTGGTGTGCAGCAACTTTATAATATGAATAGTCACTAAATATCAATCTACAAAAATGGTAAAATTATATAAAATAGTTATCCATATGATGCTTGATAATACACTGGAAGTACTTCATACTCATACATATATATATACACTGTAAAACCTCGCGTATATGCCTAACTAGCGTATAAGCCGCACCAGGGGTCTGTTTATGGTGACTTTTAGTACTGTACCATAGTAGCAAAAACTCGCGTATAAGCCGCACCCTGACCCTGGGTTGATGCTATAAGCCACACCGCCGATCTGACTCGCGTACTAGTCGCGGCTTATACGCGAGGTTTTATGGTATATATATATATCAAAGATGGCACCCAATCAAAGATGTGCACATCAGCCTTACCTCATGAGACACAGCCTTATGTACAATTCTACTTTAGGTTAGCCAAAGGTACCTGTCCCTATGACGATCTTCCCGACATGTACAACCAGTGCATGTTTGCTCACAACACGTTGGAGTTAGAAGAATGGAAAGAGCGAGCCGACTGCTGGAAATACAAGAAGGCCATTATAAACGATCCAAATGGTGCATTGACCTACATCTACCGTTTACAGGATGAGTTTGAAAAAGTCAAATTGGAGAGTGACATGGTAAGACCTAATTGTCAATTAATTGATGATGATCTTTCTAATGAAGACGCCTTACGTTCCGAAACGCTCTATGAATAAAATGCAACATCAAATCAAACTTTTCTGTCTTGCAGATGTGATTTCACATGGAGAACATAATCTTTATTTTTGGATAGAAATGAATGTAATCGCCCACAAATATAAGAGCATTGCTGTATTTTGACTACAGGGCAACATTTAGAAGTCGCTATTGCGTTATTATAGTAAGGATCTCATCGATACCCCTAGAATCGATACATCGATATTTCTAGAATTCCAATTATCACATTGACAAAAGCGTTATATCGATGCACATTTTATATCATAGATAACCTCCTAATTTACCTTTCTAAAACTGCAAAGATTAGGAAGATATTCCATCTAGAACTTGCTTTTTATTCATTTTGAAAATGGTGACACATAATTTTGAGAGAAAATGGTTAGAAGCAGGAGTCATACGCTTGGTTCATGTATTGATTACTAGGGGTCACCACCTACCCTCTCCTCACCTGTGCCCAGGTATAACTGGGTCACAGCTGATCTCCCCTCTCAGGCAGGCAAACAGGGCAGCCAGTCAGATATTACCTGTTTTGTAATGTAGAAACAAATCGATATAACCAAAAAATCGAGACCAAAATAGTGATAATCAAAATCGCCATAAATTGGATGTCAATGACATCCCTATATCAGAGAGTAAATCAATTGTTCACCCCCTATACAACGTAAATGATATTGCAATCCTGTTTTCTCCTCAGATGATGCAGCAGATTGATGGAGTTCAACTGGAGTTCTCTCCTGAGGCAACTGTGTACACCAGCAAGAAGCACTTTAACCAGTCTTGGAAATTTACAATACACTCAAAGGTACACTCTTAGTCAAGTGTCAATACTCAACAGCAATGATGTCTACTTATGTGTTTTTAGGATTGTAACTGAATGAAGCAGTCCAATGAGGCCATGTGCTTTTGAAGATACTTCCTCACCATCAACGATGAGAGCATAATTTTGAATAATTGAATAAAGACATGATGAAATGTGTCTCTAGGTCTTGGCCTCCGGTAAGATTTTTGCTAATGGTGGACTAGCAGTCTTTGCGAGAACATGCAGGACAGTGGTAATGTCCTCCTAAAATGCCTTCAGTCCAGCAGATTCACAAGTGTAGCAGGACCGAACGTCCAGTCACATGTTGGGCTTTTTGTGAATTAGAAGAATTCAGTTGGGCTTCTAAAGCTGATATATGTGTGTCAATATACTGTATAAAACTATATCTATCCTGATTGGCGATAAATGATTAAAAATAAAATGTATTTTAAAAACTCTTTTATACTTGAAATGCAGAAATCATGAGATATGTGGCTACCCGGTCCTCGAAAAAAAATAGCCAGTCCTGCAACATTGAAAATTCGCAGGACCGAAAGTCCTGTGGGAAGAATTTTTTTCCCCAAAGACTGGACTAGTCATTAAATACGGTATTTGACATAATTCAATTTCTTTAGAGAACTTTTGTGAATTGTGTATTTCAGATGGAGCTACAGAAGGTGTCTCTTCTTCTGAATGAGAACAGACACCATTTCCAGCTCGCCACAGACAAGAGGACAAATACCTGTCGCTCTGATCAAGTCGAAGATGGCGGGGTCTTCCTCACAAACACTGAGGAGGAGAAGCAATATATTGCCTGGGTAAGTTAACACACTGAGAACTATGCCTGGATGTTTATGGCTGTGTCTCACGAGATTGGGCCAATGTGATAGTTTTTGACCAGCTGCCATCTTTGACCAGGTGTCATCGGTTTATTCACGGCCGATGTAGATAAAAATAGGCCGAATAGTTAATGGATGTTATAACCATTTAAATTGGTAATTAGTAGCCCATTTTATCTTTATCTGCCCTAAATAAATCTTTTTCATTCAGGCTGGTCAAAGATGGCACCTGGTCAAAGATGGTACCTGGTCAAAGATGGCACCTGGTCAAAGACTATTATATTGGCCTGATCTCGTGAGATACAGCCTAATATTCAAGGGTTGCATTGGTGTATGATTCTTGATAAGTTAGTTTGATGCAACAATGCAGCACTGGCAGGTTTCTCAACAGTGCTGCATTCACAATTATGATTTCAAACGGTTAAAGTTTATTTACCCACTATTCTGGCCTAAAGGGATCAAATACTTTCACCAGTAGTTGCTGGTTAAAAGCTAAAAGTCATTAGATCTTATAAATGTTGTTTCTGTTAAATTCATTAATGCAGGTGAACTTCCGTGCTGGACTGAATGGCTCATTTCGACAGAAGGTGATATTTGACTTTGGCACGAGACCCTTGCTTGTAGTCTCGTTGGATGTGGAAGTTGGTAGTGAGTTTGTTCATGATGAGATCATCAAACTGAGAAAGGAGCTCCCTGTGGAAAGGTAAGGGATATTGTCATAATAACCCTTTAACCCTTCAAAAATGGCCAAAAACTGTTATAGCTAGCCATAAGGGTGAACATTTTTTGCAGGAATTTTCTCTAGGGATGAGGCTATGTTAAATCCCATGGAGTTATAATGACTATAGTCGATGCTTGCCCAGTCATGGCATCAGCTAGGTGGTTGTGTGGGGGGAGGGGGTGGTGCCTGCACGGGGCTGAGATAGCACTCAGTGGTGTCTATAATATATAGGCCTATAGTGGTTTTCATGGTAAGCAGGAAGTTTTCTTCTCAAGCATCCCCCAGGGGATTGGGGGAGTCCCCTCTGACTGCTTCAAGCATAAGAAAATTCCTCACCTCTTATTCTCGTAGCATAAGAAAACGTGCTAATAAGGTGCACCATAGTCAATGATCGCCCTGCCATGGCATCAACTATAGTTAATGCTCACCCAAAAAGGTTTCAGGACAGAATAGTGCCTCAGTACACTATGCTTATCTATTGTCAGGATGTTTGAATACAGTGCTGGAAACTCACTTGTGGCCCCCTTCATGCAAAAAGGAAACCACCAAGTTACTTGCAGGTGCTGCATTAGTGCATCATGGCACCAAATGAACATGAGCCTCAATTGGTCCTTACAGGGTCAGAATATGTCAAAGATGGCACAACCAAATGTGCCTCAAACAATTATGTTATCATATGTCTCTTAGTATGCTTTAAAAATGGTGCAAGATTTAATTTCAGCTCTGTTTTCTCTGCTTTCTCTGCATTAATTGGCACAAACTGTTTAAGGATTTCCTTGAATTCCGCTTTTCATTCAGATGGACCACCAAGACACACACTGTTGAGCCATTCTCACCCAGTGCAACTATAGAACCAAGGGAAGAGGCTCTGCTGTGTAAGTACAAACCCCCAGATACGACCGTCTTCTGCCAGAACAGTCTGAGAGGTGGACTCAACCACAACAACTATGTCTACATGATGCACAGAGTTGTGGAAATGGAGGAACTAGAACGGACGCGCATTGCTTCAAGGTAAGTGGCATGATGAATGCAAGACTGCAGCCGAGGGGTAACTCAGGTTGACTTGTGGTTATATAATATAACTTTTGTTACCATACTATTGTGCATTGACTTGGATGGTTTTATTTGCATTCATTTCTAACATAGGTATTAAAATGTCTAAATTCTTCACATTGCTTTATCAACTATTTACATCATGATCTGTCTGAAGTTAGAGAAACAAACTTTTTTTCGCCACAATTTAACCATGGTAACCTCAAGATTTGTTTGGTCCTAGATTCAATGTTGTAGCAGACATAGAACTGACAGATGAAATCCCCGGGAAGGACATCCGTGCACCCATTGGACATCTCTTTGCGCGAGTACCACTGACAGACCAACAGCTGAATGAAGACACAGATGTAGGAGCCCTGATGCTGTCTGGCTCGGTGACTGCCTGGGTGGGGCCCTCAGAGCCTGAACCCTCCCAGTCAACCCCTGTGGTGTACGAGGCTGAGGTGGTGTCGGAGGCCAACTTTGGGTTTGATGGCAGAGGCAAGGACCACTTTTACGTGTGTTTGTCAAAAAGGTAAATCTTATAAGAAATAGTTTTATTTTCAGTCCCACAAGAGTTATGTCTTGACCATAGCTTGTGTGGAGGTAACAGAAAAGTCGTAGGACTATCAAACTCTTGAACCGTTCTCGAGGGGAGCGTACAATAACCATGGGCCAATCTGCACCCTTCAGCTGTTCTATACCTTCCCTAGGGTAGGTTGACGCCTAGGAATTTCAAAATGGTGATCCCTTGGAATTCAATAGACACCGCAGATGTAAATTAACACTGTGAAAGAACACAAATAAAGACTTATATTCAATCGAAATAACCTGCAATAAATACCGAGCATTACTTAAAAGTAACTTCAACAATGGGTACTGCACTTGTGGTAACTTGGGCAATACTCCAATTGGCCTACGGTAGAGCAAGTACAGTGGCTACCATCTCTATCACTTTAACATGCAGCTTTGTCTATTAGATACCTTGTGTCAGAGTTAAGAATGCTAACCATTACACCATAGTATTGTACTTTACTACTGACCACTTCTAACTGAGTCTGGGTTATGCCATGAGGAAGACTCCTCAACCAAGCCCCTGCACTGGTGTGAAAGTTACATATTCCTTTAGGATGTTCCCAACCATATGTTTATTATCTTTGCCAATCTCAACTCAGTTGTATGATATATGGGTACCGATTTATCTGCAATAAAAATCAAATGCAAATCGGCTGTACTCAAAATGGCAGCCAACATCGCTTTATTTCATTATTAATATGCGATCTCATAATTTAATTTTTTTTTTTAGTTTTCTGCTGCA
The DNA here is from genome assembly GCA_947462335.1 of Harmothoe impar. Classification (NCBI taxonomy): domain Eukaryota; kingdom Metazoa; phylum Annelida; class Polychaeta; order Phyllodocida; family Polynoidae; genus Harmothoe; species Harmothoe impar. The sequence goes on along the minus strand of OX381720.1, from coordinate 57,518,330 downwards.
TAACTAAATGAACATTGTTGAGGGGTTTTATCGCATAGGCCTACTTATATGAATTATATTATATCATAGGCATCAGGCACTAAAAGTATTAACATTAATGTCAACGGAATTTTTTTTTCAAGCTTTGCCTCGACAATATATTAATTGAGACTGTACTTCTGTTACTTTATTTACACAGGTGCTGCCTGGCTCTGAGACTCAGCAGTGGAGGCAACCATAGTTTAGCAGTCCAGTTGCAGATTGATCGGCTTCCTTTCTGTCAGATGCACTACGGTCTTGACCAGTTGCCAGATACAGGCATTGTCTTCCCAGACCTACAAAGATATGAGAAAACATCAAATATGTCGATGAGGTTGAAAGTGAGGTAAGGATGTCATCCACTTAGTGTTTTAAGTGTCTTTGTTTTTCACATTAAGTTTATCTAGAAAATATAGCCACATGTGGCAATACCGTGACTTTTATTAAGGATTTTATTTGATTATCGATTTGTTGAAAGATATTGTCACAATAAATCCTTGAACATTTATTTGATACCAAGTGACATTTTCTATGCTTTGGTGTATACCGTATTCAACGTAATAAGCGCACAGTGCGCTTAAAAACTTATTATGGACACCTTTTAGTAGTTAAGAGTTTAATTGGGGTCAAAAATTTAGATATTTTTGGTTATTTCTAGTATAAGAATCAGCCAAAAACGGGGGGTGTTCGCTTATTAGGGGGTGTGCGCTTATTACGTCAAATACGGTATACTCCATTTCTTCCATATTAGATATTTCTCATTATTTTAATATGACATGCACAGAGTATTGAATTATCAATATCCAGTTGGAAGGTATGGAAGGACATACAAGAATTCATTATAATTTATTTCAGATCAAGTTTCCTGAATACAACTCAGCTGGAAATCGTTGAACACATGACCAACACTGGCAGAGCATACACGCCACCTCTTGTCGTCTATGGGCCCTTCGGTTCAGGTAAAACAGAGACACTGGCCCGAGCAACAGAAATAATTGTGAGAACTGTGCCAGATTCACGGATCCTAATTTGTGCTTTGAATGACAGGTAAACAACTATACATTCATAAAAGTAACCTCTTCAAGTCATTTTGATAATTAGGTTTTTGTTTATTTTTTAGATTTTTGGTCAAAGTTGTGCATTTTGTTTGAAAATTCCATATTACTCAGAATTTGGTCATTTTCCTATAAAGACAAAGGCCCATAGCCAGAGGATCTTTTCCCCTGAAGTGGGGCTGGGGCCGTATCCCACAAAGCTGCAGGGGAAGTGGGATGCAGCCCCACCCCCACCAAGGGGTGAACGATACCAAAAATCATCTGGCTATGGGCCTTTGCCTTTATTTCATGGTTTTTACTCTTCAAAATATGTTTAATTGCAAATAAATGGCCATTATGATTTGAACAAATGATGACGTCACAGGCCATGTGATACATGAACACTGTATGCCATAGTACTTAAGCATAGTGGTCATCATAACCACCATTAAATAAAGTAATATAACATTTGTTATGTAGCTAATAATTGATGAGAACACAATAATGTTCAAGGAATCAATGCTATATTATTGATATTGTATAGCCTGTGAAGAAAGTTGAAGAAAGTGCTTGAGTTAAGACTAATTCGTTCAACAGTGCAGCAGACCTCTATATCAAAAACCACTTCTCCAAGTCCCAATATCTAAAGATGGAGGAGATATTGCGGGTCTACTCACCAGCTAGAAGGATAGAGACCATATCCAATGACATGCATCCCTACTGCCAAAAGAATGTAAAGGGACAGTAAGTCACCATTTTAACACATACATATAGTTGTATAGATGTATACACCTTGACCCTTTGCACCTTTGTGCTTGGTACCCAGATTTTTGTAATTATTACTCAAATGTAATGTCTAAGTAATGCTGTTAGCATGGCCTAAGATGGGAAATCAATGTCTGTTTCAGTACTGAATTCACATAAATTCAATTATGTTTTTATTAGTACAGGAACAGCACAGGGATACCTGTATATGAAATGGTATCTATCAAAATGATTGTAGGAACTATTTTACCTCTTTTCCTATTTCCTTACAAAAAGATTCCGACTACCAGATGAGGAGGCCATCAATTCCCATCGCATCATAGTGACCACCTTAGCTACGTCACTGATGTTAACAGACCAGAACATGAGGGGACACTTCACCCACATCCTTCTAGATGAGGCGGGTCAGTGCCTTGAATGTGAAGCCATTCTACCGCTGACACTCGCAACTAACTCAACATGTGTTGTGTTAGCTGGTGACCACCTCCAGCTTGGACCAAAGTCCTTTAGTGCAGCAATATCTCCCACAAGGCTAAAACTACACATCTCGATCCTACAGCGTCTGGTACGCTACTACTCCTACCTCGACAAAGACAACCCAGGGAGACTTGTGAAACTACTGAAGGTCAACTATCGGTCAAACCCAACAATCATGTCCTTTTTGTCCAAGAAGTTCTATGGAAATGCGATTGAGTGTCGGAGTGAATGGGGACTCCAATGTGACTTCAAGCCTCTTGTCTTCCATGCCACCAGTGGAGAGGAGAGCTCCGATACAGAAAACACCTCCTATTATAACATGTCTGAAGTACATGAGGTTGTCCGTCAAATCTCCCATCTGTACGAGAACTGGCCTGGTTCCTGGGGGGAGAAATCAGCAAAGAAAATAGCTGTCCTTACACCGTACTCTCAACAGGTAAATTTTCAGAATCAACAGGGAGTTTCGACATGTCTACACAGTATCTCACCCCATATCTATGTGATAGTCACAATATATTTGCTTTATTGTTCAAAGTAGGGTCCAATATCCCTTTAGATTTGCTTTTTGATGGTCAAGTCATTCATTGCCAGCTGGAAGCTAAATATGCTGATTTGATTATTTATAGCTATCTATTATTCAATCTGTGTTGGTTGTTCTGTTGTGTTTCCCATTTGAAGGAAAGAAAAATGGGTACAGAAAGACAACAAACCCTGATCTGTAATCATTTCATAATACCTTTTGCTCTAGGTGAAGAAAATTAAGGCAGCTCTAGTGGCACGCAAGGCACACTTTAAAGCCATCACAGTGTCCAAGGTGGCTGATGTGCAAGGTAACACTTTGATGAATATTATAGGCAGTAGGGAGAAGATTTTTGTTTTAATAGAAATGTAAAAGTCTAAATCATTTTTCCAAATAGAAAAAACACACAAACTTCCATGAAATTACCACAGGTATTATCATGTGTTATATTCACAGTGTCGGTTATAACTCATAATGGCAAATTCATTTTCTAGGCGACCAATTCCATGCTGTTTTCCTTAGCATCGTCAGGACACATCATGGCATTGTGAATTCAAAAAACGAAGAAACATTTGGTTTCCATTCTGATGTCCGCTTGGTAAATACAGCAATGACACGAGCAAGTTGTCAAGTTGCGGTTGTAGGGGACCCATCCTCTCTCACGTCTTTTGGATACTGCATGCCTGTCTGGAAATCATACTTGGACTTCTGCAGCAACAATGATAGCTTCTATCAAAGTGCTCTCCTACTCAAAACTCGTGGACAAACTGGAAATCTTCAAAATGGGCTGGGAGCAAAAGAAAATGTCTATGCCATATCCGATGAAGTCTTTAATGTCGCTGACATGGAGGCTGACGAAATTCTTCAACAATTGAAGCAGAAAAGAGAACCTCCAGCAAACACAGATGTGAGCAATGATGAAAACGACGCCAACACAAAGCCAATGGAGGGTGAAATCTTTGTATCGTGGAAGAGGGACAGTCCAGACAGAGGTGCAAGTCATGTCCAACAAAAGAGGAAAAAGATCAAGTGGAAGCCGGTACCCTTGATAGACACTACAAGAGGTTGCAAGAGGTATGATACTGATGAATATGACAGCAGTGATGAAGATGATGATGATGGAAGATCAAAAGTATACCAAGAACATGATGAGGAACAGATGCTCACATTTCTTAGAGAAGACCCCAATACTTACAAGAGATGCCTCATCACGATCAAAGGAGCCCAAAGAAGGGTTGCTCAAAACCTGGACCATCATGACAAGATCGATAACATCAACATTCCCAGTCGTCAACTTTGTAATCGAGCTTTTGACGGAGATGAAGTTCTTGTTAAGGTTGTCAAACCAGATGAAACAAAAGATGGCTGTCCTGAGGGAGAAGTCATAGGGATCCTGAGAAAAGGGATGAATGTCAAACTGTGCATCTGCAGGATTGATCCTGTTGACCCAAAAGTATTCATACCTTTGAACAAAGGCATTCCTCTCATCAGGAACCTCATTCACGATCATCATCCTAAAGGGAAGATCGCAGTCTACAATAAGAAGAAACACGAAGGTATACAGATCAAGAAGTATGAACCCCTGGATTATGCCAACCCATCCAGCAAGCTCTTTCTTGTACGAATCCTGAAATGGAAGGCAAAGTGTCCTTTACCTCTTGGAGTAGCAGTTGATGTGGTACCTGCTCCACAAGGAATTGAGGATGGTGAAATGGTCATGAAGCTGGAATACAATCTCTGTGAGAAATACCAAGCCAACACAATGTCAGAAATGCAGGAACTGTACAGTGATGATTTCCAGCTACCTGAATTGGAAAAGGGATGGCGCCGTAACTATACTGACAATCTGACATTTACCATTGATCCACAGGGGGCAGTTGATCTTGATGATGCACTTAGTGTGAAGCAAAATGAAGACAGTTTGGAAATTGGCATTCACATAGCAGACGTTAGCCAGTTTGTACCACAAGACAGTCACATTGACCAGGAAGCCAGAGAGCGCTGCATGACATACTACCAGCCAGCTGGGCCCCCGGTCACCATGCTACCACCTAGACTCAGTGCAGATCTATGCAGTCTAAAGCAGGATGAGGAAAGAATGGCTGTGTCTGTGATCCTCCGTGTAGATAACCAAGATTTCAAACAGCTAGAACCAGTTCAGGTTTCTAAAAGTGTTGTATGCAATAAGCACCAGCTAACCTACAAGGAAGCCCAGCAGATTCTTGATGGCCAAAACATGGCTAGATTCCCAGATGACCTGATGGACAAATTGAAGCTACTTGACAGAGTTGCAAAGAAGTGGCGTCATGACAGACTTGGAGACAGCAGTCATGCTATAAAACCCTATGAACTGATTAATCTTGATGCACGTCGTCTCATTGAGGAAATGATGATCAGGGCAAATCATGAAATTGCCAAAATGCTGCTTCATGAAGTGAACAGATATGTACCTCTGCGGGTCCAGTATCCACCAAAGGAGGAATCTCTGAATAAGTGGTGCGGCCTGCACTATAAAAGTGCTAAGCAATCTCTAGCATTGGAAAGAGCAATTTCATCGTTCAGACCTCCAGAATCATGCAACTGCATTGATGCATGCCAATGCACAGGAGATCCGCAAGGAGATACTCAAATCATCACTTACCAATTCCTCTCCCGTCTGAAGGATGCTTCAGCAAGGAATGATGACAAGGGACTACGTAACTTGATGGCTACAAGTATGCTACAGCCTGAACTAGCGGCTGCTGAGCTTGCCTACAGAGACATCCAGAGAAGGGCGGAATACAAGTGTTTCGCATATCTTGATCCTGAACCACCTCCTGGCCATGCTTCCCTTCGGCTGATGCCATACCTACACTTCACCTCACCCATACGCAGGTACATTGACATCGTTGCACACAGGCTCCTAAAGGCTGTACTTGAGAGAAAAGCTCCGACGTACAAAGTAGCTGATATCCAGCAGATCTGTGACGAGTGTAATGATCAGTCAATAAAACAAAGTAGGTATGAGGAAGACTCAAGGTCACTGCAGTTGAATGTCAAAATGAAAGAACAACCCTTGGTTCTGTACCCAATTGTGAAATGCGTCGAAGAAGACAGGGTTTTTCTTCGGTTTCCAACACTGAAGGATATCCCATTGTCAGTTGGGTCTCTGCCATACAGGAGTCTGGACCTGCAGACGCTGCCAATATATGATGGGGAAAAACAGGAGGTTGAGCTTTGTTGGGAGGCGCAAGTCTACTATTACAAGAAATACAGCAGTGACTTTGTCCCGAGTGCCAATGCTGATTCCTTGGAAATCACACTGGATCCATTTCGGTAAGTCAGTTCTGATCTGTTTCACAATAGTGTAATTGAATATTTTTTGCCTTCTAAGCCAACAAATCGATACAGCTTCAAAATCTGTGATCAGCAGACGTGTATGACTGACTTACGTCTATAACAGGCTAACGTTTATAACTGTTACTGTTAATGTAGATATTTTTGCGCTGTACATATTTTCATGATTTTTAGGGATTTTAAAAAATCACGAAAATATATACAGAGCGAATATTTATCCAATATAGTACCATATTCCAAAATTCACGAATTTAAATACTCGCGAAAATGCACTTTTTAGCAAAATCGCAAAAATGTATACACACAAAAATATGTACGTTTACAGGAATCTGGCAAAAGACACTCCTCTAAAACTGGCAAAAAACATGTCCTCTTTATAGTGGGACACCACCCTTAACTATAGACTACAAAAAAAGATTGGGTGTGATCCAAGTTACCCCATGATAGACATCAGTCAGTCATAGATGTCAGTCAGTCATAGATGTCAGCCGGTCATAGATTTTAAACCTTTATTGATTTGGCATATTCGTTGGACCTGAATTTGAAATTGAGTCATTATCTGTTGAGCCCATTCCTCAAGAAATCCTTCTTTGTTAATGCAGCTTTGTGACCCACATTCCCAGCCTACAGTGGCAAACACTTACCAGCTGCATCAAAAAAGACAAATTGGACGATCTACGATCTGAGGTGGACAAACTTCTGGAGTCAATCAGGTAGATACATTTATATTAGTTGTTTTCTTCACAATCTTAGATGATTTTAGAGATTAAGTGTTTAGCAGGCAGCTAAAACACTAACTTTAATGCTGATGGCTTTAGAGCATTTTCCTAAAAGTGATGTTAACACCAAATTCAGATAAAGCAAAGTGGTAAATTTGTTAAGTGGCTATTTAACCTCATAGTCCCAGAGAAAGTATGCTGATGTCTAATCACGATAAATCTTTTGGTGAAGCTGGAATAAAACCAAGGCTAGCAGTGGAGATCTGTGTGAGAGAAGCATCAAACTGCTGCTGAAGGTGTCCCCAGCACAGGTCCATCGGGTACAGCTGATATCCAGCCCTCTTCAGAAAGAGCTGACCCCACACATACAACTGTTCAACCTCACTGATGACCTAGACATCTGCGTAGAACATCGCCAGGATCCTATCACCTGCTTTGCACAGACGGCTGTGTTGAGGGTAAGCTTTATCAGAAATACCTCTCATCAGTAGTGGATTTTTCTAATGTCTCAGTTTGTAACAAATAATATGCAAATTACCGTATTCGACCTAATAAGCGCACATTCCCTAATAAGCACACACACATTTTTGGCCCGATTTCAGACTATACAACCCCTAAGATATGTAAAGTCTTTAGCCCAAATTAACTCTCAACTACTAGAAAGGTGGGGGGAAATGACTATCGTGTGTGGGCTGATTAGACTTAAATTTAGTTTTTGTTTATTTTTAACTTCAAATAATTTCTTGAGCGCCCTGTGTGCTTATTATGTCGAATACGGTATATGCATACATTTCAGATAAATGTTTACCATTGTTTGGCATATATTTTCCATTGATTAAATAGTTGTTTTTTAAATATAGGTGACAAAGGATTATGCTACCACAGTGGACTACAGGGCACGATGGGTGCCAGTGCTGAAAGCTGAAGGAGCCTACCAAGCCATTACCAGCAATGACTCCTTCTTCCTCAGAGAGGTCAAAATCCGCTGGAAGAGGAACACTGATGGAGTGATCACCGGAGAACTCAAACTCTCGAAGGAATTCTGTGATGAATACCAAGTGTTTGACTTTGGAGAAGAACTGTGAGTTCCATCTTTAAATGTCTTTACCAAAAATATATACATTTTTTAAATGGTTGTTTCAGCTGTTGATGACATATGAACAAAAATATTCATAAAACCTTTAGAGACCTATGCTTTTCCAAGCTCTATCAGGATAATCCCAAAGATCTGTTTCATTATATCTTTAATTTTTACAGGTATCTATGTGTACGATACCCAGGGATAGCTGTGGGTGAGAAATTCCTTGACTCAGACTTCATGAAAGTAGCGCAGACTGATGACAAGATCACCTTTGTGGCACATTGCTTACTGACTGGTTGGGAGGCAGACGAAAACAAACACAAAACTACAATTACCATGGCTGTCCATCAGTCTTCTATTCGTTTCCCAGATTTACATCTATTGGGGAAACAAGAGGCAACGATTGAAGCAACAGTGGAACCTCTACCAATGAAGTAAGTTTAACAATCTAATGGTAACACCAGGCTTTACTGCTTTGATACCCATTGTCAGTTTATTGCGTGGATGCAGCTACAGTACCCACTATTTCTGCATTCACGCACCTCTCTGATACACAGCAAAAAATAATTACCTCATTTCAAGAAAATAAGATTAGTAAACTCATTTGGCGGATAAACCACTTGTTTCAAGAAAATATATTTGTCCGCCAGTCGAGTTTGATAGTCTTATTTTCTTGAAATGAGATGAATATTCTTGGCTACGTACATATATGTGATACACTTCCTGAGGTTCTAAATGATTCCCAACTAAGTCTAGATGAGTTAATAGTTGGCATTTCAATGTGAAGCATGTGTAACATCATTACATATGGATTGATCAATAGCTATATTTTTCAAATACATTTATAGCCATAAATGAACTAACATTGAAAAGCATTCATTTCTTTCACAACCCTTTTCTAGGAGGATGCTTCTGGCAGTCCAGAGCCTGGACAAGTTTGACATTGCTAAATCTCTTGCACTGGGACAGCGACCAAGGAGACTTGGTAAGAACTGCAGCAGATTCATCCAGACATGCAGCACTTGTAAAACTGTTTGTAATGTGTATCCTGAGGGTCTTCGATTTGTTAATGAAGCACATAATACTGTATTTCAAAATATTTTCTCAGATATTTCTTAAATAGTATGTCTAATCTTGTTTCATAGATGCCCATACAAAAAATCGGTCACAGCAGGAAGCAAGATCCACATCCATCCCCGGATACATTGAACCAAATCCGGTGCAGCAACAAGCTGTCATGAAGGCCCTTACTGGCTCCTTCTCTGTCATCCATGGACCACCGGGCACAGGGAAGACGGTCACTGGAGTCAGGATTGCCATCAAGTTTGCCAAACTGAACACAGATCAAGGCTGCAATAGGAAGGTCCTGTACTGCGGCCCATCCAACAAGTCTGTGGAAGTCGTGATCAGTAAGTGCTGTATTTTTCTTTTTTCACTCTGATTTCGATCACTATAACAGTTTCATAAAGAAAACATTGTTGCCAATGTATAGGTGTGTAGCTGTGTGAATTATCAACCAATGAGATAATCTCCTGCCTTCACTGCAGAATCTTTAGGGTGCATTACGTAACAGCTGGTGCTCATTGTGATAGTTGTTGTCAGTGCTTATCTTGCCAGTACCAGATCAAGCAATGGTGGCCCACATGAGACCTCTAACTTCCTCGGTATAATGCTTTGTTTTTAGTCTTCAATGATGATGTTCACATCGATTTGTTCTATTCACCAAGTGCCTTACCAATTAAGACAATATGATGTATTATGTTAAGTATAAGTCACATTATAATCTTTCATAAAATGTGCCTCTGTAAAACGATGCCATGACATTACTCTGAAAACTAGCATCTTTATAGTGCAGCTTCTTACATATATTTATATTATAATTCATTCCAACATTTACATAAATTGACATAAAATAATAAACCGTATAAATCTGTAGGCTATCTGAAAAGGGCTAAAGGGTTGCAGTTGGTTCGCGTGTACAGCCAGGATATTGTCAAACTCACGTATCCACTGCCTACCGAGCACAAGCCTCCACGGCGCCTAAAGTCCTCAGCTGAAAGGGAAAACCTCAGGCAAGAGTGTCGGCATCCAGATATTGCCCTACATGAGCTGATCCGAGATGACGATCATTGTCCCGGACAAGCAGATGAAATCCGGCGATACGATCGAAAGTTTAGGGCAGAAGTTGACAGACTAGCTACTGGGAACATCAGGTGGACGAGACTAGATAAAGTAAAATGGCGAGAGGAGGTGTCAAACTACAAACAACTGGTGAAAAAAGCATCCACACACGTCCTTAAGAAGGCGGATATAGTGCTTGTTACCTGCGTAGGTTCTGCTGCACTCACCATCAAAATGGCCATAGCTTCGGAGATCAACCAGGTAAGTATTTTAGAATCGATTCAGATCAATTATCTATGAATCAGAATCAAGTTGATAGTGGAGAAGGAATGATAACTGTGTAGTATGTCTTTATCATAATAGTATTTTAGCTAGATCTGTACTTTCTCTAAACCATAGTGTAGTTTTACTATTATAAATACTGTGGAATCCTTACTTCTAAGGTTGAGCCAGTTCAACAAGTACCTTAAAACAAATGTGTTTTGCTGCAGTTAGTCAGCACCTGTGACCTTTATGTTACTCCTTTCATATCCATGGTCCATGAAATTATATGTGTCTTACCCAGTGGGCACAGAACGTTGAATCAACATTGATAAATGGTTGTAAATGTTGATTCAATGTTGATGTAATGTTGATTCAACGTTGAACAGAATTTTGTGCCCACTGGGTAGTTCTTCAAATGTGCAGATGTTTAATGAGTGATGAAGAAACCATTACCCTTTTTTCATAAGTAAGCCACTGCTTATCATCCCCAGGTGATCATCGATGAGGCAGGCATGTGTACAGAGCCTGAGGCGCTAGTTCCGCTCACGTCGTGTGACACGAGACAAGTGGTGCTGATCGGGGACCACCACCAGCTGCAGCCCATTGTGCAGAGTGAAGTCGGGCGGCGTCTGGGGCTGAAGCAGTCTCTGTTTGAACGCTACGTCAAGGAGACAGACTTGCTCACCATCCAGTACCGTATGGTTAGTATAGGATTCTAGCTGACTGCATTATCAGCCAATCAGATAACACCTTACATTCACTGCAGAATTTTTAGGGTGCATTATTTAACAGCTTGTACCCATGTGACCGATGTAATCAGTGCTTATCTCACCAGTTACAAGCTTAAGTAATGGATGTGCCCATAGGACGTCCAGCTTGACCCCTATAAACTCATCACATTATTTTATATCATAGGGCTTTTTGCTGTTATAGTACTTGAATGCACTTTTGCAGAGTATATCTCCATTGCTATACTCCTGAATGGTCAACACAATGTATGGAGGCAGCTCTGGCCTTTTACTTGCCACTCATTTGCAATACCTTGACAACAAATAATCATGCGGCCATTAAAGGTTAAAATTTGTTGCAGGAATTTATAAGCACACCAAAGCCAAATACACTTAAATTTACTGCTCCTGAAACTTAATGAATATTCTATTTACTAGCATGAAGCAATAGCAAAGGTGCCCTCTGACTTGTTCTACGATGGCCGTTTAGTGTGCGGCAAATCCGAGCAGCTGCTGCCATCAGACCTGAGGGACATGTGGCCTGGGGGTACAGGGTATCCCATAGCCTTTGTAGACGTCCGGGGAGAAGAGAAGGCTCAGGTCATCACCACGGCAGATGGTAATGAGAAGTCCAAGTACAACCCTGAGGAGGCGAAATACGCTGTATGTACATCTCTCTATATATATTGTTACTGTACTGTAACATATCACAAACTTGATAATGGGTGACTATTCATGTCTATTTTCCAACTATTGTCATTATGATACACCAATGCAACTCTATTTATAATATGTATGATTCATGCAGATGTGGCACTTGCCAGTTACTCCTAACTCCTTCTTTATATTTTTTCTGCAAATACAAATAGAGTTTACATTCCTCTTCCTTATGTGTGGTTTCTAGGCTAAAATTGTCAATGCATTGGTGATGGACAGAAGGATTTCTCACGGTGACATCCAGGTTCTAAGCCCCTACCGAGCACAATGTAAGGAGATACGCGAGCAATTCCACAAGTCCAACCCCAAGGTCGATAGCAAAGTCACCACCGTGACCAAGAGCCAAGGTGAGTTTGGCGCCAATGTCAATATCAAATAAATGGTACTCATTCTTAGACTGGTGTGCCGACGACCAGTCTATCTCAGGATTTGATATTCTGATTGGGAACTAGAGTTTTATTGGTAAACACATTTTTGAGGTGATAACTCTATAATAATAATAACAGAGCAGGAGATCTTCTTCTTATAGACACAGATTGGCATGGTTTAAGAGCCAGCGCTACAACATCTAAAAGCACAGCGCAATGCAATAAAAAAAAAATTCTCTTATGTTTGACGCTATAATTACAGGAAGTGAGGTTGACTACATAGTGCTGTCAACCGTTCGCTCATTGCCGTCTGAGATGATTGAGCAGCGACCACCCAAAGGCTGGATGGCGGAGCACCTGGGTAGTGTAGCGAACCCGCACCAGATGAACGTGGCCATAACAAGGGCCAAGAAGGGGCTCATCATCATCGGTAAGGAACCACCTTTATGTCCAGTATCAATTCATCCTCAGACATACAAATAAAAGAGATCATGCATCTATGAAGTAAAAATATGTTCGTCAGACTTCTTATAGAAGGTGAATTATAGGCAGTCGTTCTTAGTTGTTTGCTGCTAATAAGATCTTTGAAGAATATGATATAATTAAGTTAGTGTTAAGATTACAGAAATGTGTGTATATCTCTCATTGCTTCAAAATCCATCTGGTTATGATATCTACAGGTACCATAAGTCCGGTCCTAGGTAGTTTGGGAAAGAGCCAATATCTTAGTTAAAGTTAAATTGACGGCTTAATCTTTTTGATTCTAAATGAAGAATTAGGTCACTCTTTTTTTTAAACTGAACCCAGTTACACAAGTTTTGTTCATCTAAATCTATGATAGATTACATTGTTGCACCTTTCAGGTAACCAGGAGCTGTTGTCTGTCAGCCCGTTGTGGAAACAGCTCCTTGAATACTACCGCAGTTACTCCGCTGTTACCGGACCAGAACCGTTTCTGCAGGATATCAGTGCCCACCAACAGTGAACCCAATGGAAAAGTATCAGACAAAATACCCCTTGAATGACTTCATACTTAAGATGACAGCATGCAAATCAGTCCGTTTGTGTTGGCTTTAATGGGCCTAGAAAGTCCCGGATGACGATCTATCATTGTATGCTGGGGCAATTTTCTTTAAAAAAGGACAATGTGACAAAGAATTGCTAAATGGTAGAGAGTACTGTTCAAATATATAGAAGTAATTTGCTATGTTATGAGGAAAATTACAAATTACAAATTACAGATACAAACTCGGTCAATACACGGTGGATTCTTTCTAACCATCAATATATGCCACTCTGTAAGATTTAATCACAAAGAATGCGTTTTGAGAATTTTGAAATTTCCTAGCCCAAGCTGCCATATCATTAGAATATATTGACATCATTTGTATGTTCAAAACTCAGGAATATGATTAAGTCAATTGCAAGTAATCTTCCTTTGAATCATCTGTATTAATTGAACCCATCTCACAGGTTACTATAAATGCATTATTTCTTGGACACTTCATATTTTGTTCACATGCCTAATGGAACTGATATATTGATTTTGATGGGTTTAGCAGCAGCCAGTTATATGCCGGTGTAAAAAATATGACTGAGTGAAAACATTGTTCTATGATGGATGTGCAAGTGTTTAGCGGCGAGGTAAAATTGGCCATTCAAAAAAAAAGGTGCTTCTCATGGCAGTGAACAATATGGCGCGAGCGTATTTGGTATCTTTTTTCATTTACTTTAGGTTAAGTATACATAGGCAAGTTCAGACTTTAAGCAAACAATTTTCGTATTTTAGTATTTAGGAGATTATTGAGTGGTGAAAGTTGTGACAATGCAAGTCATTCCTCGCTCACTGTACATTTTACTGACAGGTTAAGCGTTAATCTGACACTAAATATGTCAATATTTGTCCACTTTTCAACAATTTATTCATTAAGAATCTATAGAAAAAAAGATTTTCCCAAATCAAGATTTTCATGATGGAATGCGCACGGTGATGCGAAACAGCTTTTTTTCTTAGTGAATTATATAAGCGTTTTGGTAGTTCTGCTATTATACGTACAATCTATGTGTCCCAGCTCTCTGCTGCTTCTAGGGATGCATAAACACACTCAATGAGTATTTTTGGTATTATGCATCATGTATCATCAAGGTATTACTCCAATAGTATTGATTGTTATCGCCATATTTACAGAGAAAGGGAAACTGCCCAAAAGTATAGGGAAAGTACCAACTTAACCACTTTGCCACTTCCAGAATGAACATTATTTGTACATAGTTGTCTTTTATATCCCTAATTGATTGATATATGTCATAGCTGGACCAATTTATCCTCAATCTAATATCGGGGACCATTTGGTTGATATTTCTGGGGACTCAATCAAAATAAAGTTTATTTGATATTGTTTATGTGTGTTAGTTAAGCATTCATTATGGCGTAAGATGGTCGGTGACACAACTTTATAAATTGTTTGGCCCCTGCTCTGACTCAGGTTGGGTTGGTTGTTTATAGCAATCAACTACTTGAGTCAATTTTCCACCATTTTGTCGGGGGATGTATATATCTTACCTTGTTGTATTCAGGTGTAGCACATAAATATGTTGATTATGATAACTTTAAAGCAGGTGTCAGAATCAGTAAATACTCCTGGATAAATCGAAGAATATGTATCCATATTGATAGATTGACAATTTTAGAAGCCCAAGTCAGCCTTATTTAGCCACAATCAGCAATTATTAGGTGGCCGTCTTAGGTGGCCGTCTTACGTACCCCCAACAAAATGGCCGTCGATATTGCGCGCAGTGCCACCTATGGGCTTTGCAATATTGAAGAATAATACCGAAGTTTCAATTATATTCTGAGTAAACATGATCATATTTACCCAGACTTGTTTCATACATTCCTAGGTCCAACGACTAGACTGGAAAAGTACCGTAGTTGTTGATCCTTTTAAAGGAAAGTTGAACCACCACACACCTAATAGTAATTTGTGTGGGAGGAGGGGGGACCTTTCTCTCTTGTTGAGTAGTTTGTTTGTGCCAACTGTTTTATAAATATCATAATTATACATCCCTACATTATACATGAATGATATTGATGTTACTGCTCAATTTGACTACCGATAATAAAGATGAACATTTACGGGAAAAAAAGTGAATCCAGTTCGATGTCTTGTTAACAATTCTTTTTCTGGCTGTGTCTCATGAGATCGGTCCATCTTTGTCCAGGTGCCATCTTTGACTGGCCACCATTAAAAAAGATATAAGAAAAATAAATTCCTTCTTTGATATGTAAGGGACAAAAATAAAGAAAATGGTGGCGGTTATATCTCCATATACACCCCTAGGAGGTGGTTATATTTAAGAGCTCTTTTTCTCTTTGAGAGCCTGGGTATCTAGCAGGATCCGTACCCACAACCTCAGAACATTGAGCCCAACAGCTAACCGACTGATCCACCGGGACTCATGCAATGATGCTAAACAGCCAATAGTATATGTAGTGCTTCTGCCTTTTTAGCTCAATGAGTAATGTTATTTAAAAACTTTGAGGGGTTTGAACCCAATTGGTCCCAATGCCAACAAGATGTACCCTGTATGCTAGCAGCAGGACGAACCAGCCACATGTCTATGAGCCTGTTAACTAGGGCCTATGTTGGTGAGGAATTGTCCCATTAGACAATGTAAACAGTGCTGTTTAGTTGCTGCTTCTATTGTATAAATAGGGGGCTCCGCCCCCGCACCCCCATTTTCTTTTTTCTTTTTCTTTTTTTCTTGAAATATCAGAAAAGCCAACTGGCTAACTAGGGCCTATGTTGGTGAGGTATTGTACCATTAGATGAAGTTAAGAGTGCTGTTATGTTGGTGCTGCTGTTGTATAATTCGGGGGCTCCGCCCCCGCACCCCCGTTTTCTTTCTTTTTTTCTTTTCTTTTTTCTTTAAATATCTGAATAGTCAAAGAAATAAAAATTGTGTATCAGGCATATCAACATTTCTGCTCCACATGGGATTCGTGCCCAGGGTCTAGGAGTCTAAACCAGAAGTGCCATGTACTCAAGGATTGTGACCTGAGAGACCACCTGTGAGTGTTGGTTCATAGTTAGTTTATATATGGCTCTGCTATATCAGAATGAGGCTACACTCTTCAAGCATGTGCTCTGACCATTGTTTTTCTATGAGAAAACACAGAGGATATGTTTGATGATCATATAACCTCCTAGGAGGGCTATACTGGATATCCTTCTAGGCCACATGTGTGGAAAAATAGCTGTAATCAGGCTATTTTACATAATCAATCTATGAAAGCGGGCTGTATGTCGGATATACTCCTGGTGTCTCGAGTCAATATCATTGATATAAGCCTCGGCCTTCGGCCTTGGCTTATATCAATGATATTGCCTCTCGACCCCCAGGAGTATATTCAGTACATAACTTTACCTGCCCTAAATAAACCGCTTTCTGTCAGAAGGTCAAAGATGGCACCTGGTCAAAGACATTGGCCCAATCTCATGAGAAGCAGCCTTCTGTGATTTAATACAGGTGCCTGAACCCAAACTACTTGATGTTGTGCAATTGTCATATGTACCAAATGGCCGAGTATAAACGCATAGTTGACATGCTTATAATAAGTTTTTCCCATCTAATTCATAATCAACACAGAATCAATGATGTATCTCATGGTTAATGTGATCCCAAATATGTGTCCTTATTAGGAGTGGGGGTGTAGATGAGGGGGGGGGGGGGTCCCCATGTCACATGATATGCCGATTTTAAGAAACTAGCACGTCACATGTCCATGTCACTTAAAAATAAAGAAATGTCCATGTCCCATGTCGCTAGCAATTAAGGCTCCTGTCGCATGTCACTAGGCCCCATGTCACTGTCGATTTTAAGAAATGGCCGTGTCGAATTTAGGGTTCCACCCCCACAGGAGTCCCTGTCCCCTGGGTTGTAATATAGCCTTATGGAGTGGTTATTTATTGGTACCAGAGGGGTGGTGAAGTCCGCATGATGCTTTAAAGACCACATCCGGAGGTTTTGAATAATATGAGAAAACCAGAATATACCACTGCAGACATACTGTTTTGAATAATCCTTTAGTATATGTGACATAAATATGTGAATAAAGTGGTGTTTTTAGCAAAAATGGTAAATCCCTCCAAATACTGAATTGGTCAATGTGTGCTTTCCTCACTTTGCACAAGGGGGCACTGCTGTACATGGTCTGCTGTGAGAGGCCGTTGCTAAGTACATGTGTGAGAGAGAGAGTGTGTGTGTGGGGGGGGGGGGGGGGGTGTAGTTATACCCACATACCCCCCCCCCCACCTGCTTGCAGGGAAACTAACAACTGTTAACTACCTTATGGATTGCTCGTTGTTACACTCTGTATTGAAGTATGGTGAGTGATCAGGGCCAGTGCTCAGTGATTGGGGGAGGGGGGGGGAGGGAGGGACGGCCAGTGGGAGGTAAGTGCTTCAGGCAGACTGACCACTGCAGGGGCACAGGGGGGGGGGGGGGCACTCCCTCAGTTTCGGCTAGCATATGTGACCATGATTCCAAGGGAAAGGGTACTTTCTGGGGCCCTTTATAGATAGGGATTAGGAGGGGTTTCTCATCAAATTAGTGCTAGTTTGTTGATTTACATCTTGTAATAAGAATACCAGGTTTGAAGTGATATTTGCACATGCATGTAGTTTCTATAGAAAATATATGGGGTGGCCTCCCCATTGGGTTGGTTGTCACCCAATATGAGATCACATTGGGTATTTGGGCTGTAGTTCATGTGCTTCTCACTGGGGACAGCACAATCACTGATATTTAGGATATGGCTGTGTCTCACGACCTTGGGCCAATGTTTTTGTCTCTGACCAGGTGCCGTCTCTGACCAGGTGCCGTCTCTGACCAGGTGCCGTCTCTGACCTGTTGTCAGAGGAATGTGTTTTTTAATTGTTAACCTATACTCATTTATGTAAGGATTTGTAAAAACGTTATGGCAGTTGTTATGTAATTATAATTAGCCTCCTGCTGTTGGTAGAAGGTAACTAAACTCCCAAAGTAATGTCCGGTCAGAGACGGCACCCGGTCAGAGACGGCACCTGGTCAGAGACGGCACCCAGTCAGAGACAAAAACATTGGCCCAAGATCGTGAGACACAGCCATATGAGGTCTCATGGATTGGCCCCCAACTAAACCAAGTAATAAATGAATAAATGTAGCTCTACGGGAGTTACCTTTAGATAGGAAGTCAGTTAACATACCTAGGTACCTGATTACAATAGCGAAATTGCCAATTAAAAACCTCCGGATGTGGTCTTCAATGCACCACTAGTGAGGTAGGGATGCGTCATTTATTTTATTGGGAATACAAGATCTCCTATGCTTAAGCACTGGAAGGCCGTATTCAATGCCCCCATTGAATACAATGTGGCCATATTCAACGGGCTAAGAAAAATAGTTTATATTTAATTAGATGGTTTCAAAAAAATAAAAAATAAAAACTACATTGATACCGCCCTGTTGTATTTCACTAGTGGGGGCTGGGGTGCATCCCACTCAGTCTGTGGCTTCAAGGGATGGTGCCCTAGCCCCCACTCGTGAAATACAACAGAGACGGTACCAATGGGTGTTAGCATTTGTCTATTTATTACTAGCTATATCAACCACCCCCCAACTGGCAATAACTGACTCGTTCCTGACTTGCAAGGTCTGTATTCATGTATCATGACGACCAAGCAAACGTGGCGCTTCCAAATAGGCACAGAACATTAAAGAGGCAATGTTGATTCAACATTGAACTAAATTTTATGATTACTGGGTTAACATTTTAAGGACGGCATAATGCATAGCCCCGGGATGCATAGTAACTCACCAGTGGTGCATTCGAGTACCAGACACTTCCTGAAGGGTCGGCATGATGCACCAATACACCCGGGACCAATACAGCACTGGTGCCTAACTCGCTAGGGCTGCCTTGGTGCTTGATTAACATAAGTAACACAACACGGTTTGGCGTTATAAAAGAAATGTGTTATTACCAGAGGCCGAAGGCCTCTGGCGGGTCGCATCCCTACCCTACCCTTGCATGCCTGCGTGACATGACCTACTTGAGCTGACCTACATAGGCTGGCCGGTGACCTGACCCAGAATCAATGTCCAAATAAGGCAGACTGCCTGTGTCTCAGAATAGTCTCCCGTTGCACGTTTCCCCATGAGTACCGACCTGGGAAAGATTCATTGTATACGTAGTGGAATCATTACACAAGAATTAAGACAATTACAATCCTTGTTCTTTATGAACCATATTAAGCATCCTTAAACCTAACAACTGTCTTTGGGAGGTGGGTGGGCAAATTGCTTGCGTTCTGTGCGGGTTCTGAGTGAATAATGAATTCAGCAGCGATCTACGTCATATCCTGTACAGTAGTTCATAATATTTCCACAAGGTGGCGGGTGTGTGTCGTCCCGCTCAAATTAAGTGAAATGAGACATTTCATATAATGATGACAAGTATAGTTATTGAGTTTTAGCGATATGTAACGTCCTAAAGGTGGGGCTCCACTAACCGATTTTATTCTCAGATCTGGGCTATTCTCACGAATCTGGCTCAGTTACATACCGTCAAACAGGTTTGATTTTCATTTATCTGATGCTCCCCCATTCAAAGGGCTCTAATCGGCTGATTTATGCACAATAACAGATAGGAAATATGTGTTTGTTTTTGACTTGATCATACTGTAAAGACCTATTCAATTGGTTGGTGAGAATGACCCAAAAAATCGGGTATAGTGGAGTCCTAGCTATAAAGGCCAGGTTCGGTCCGTATGGGTCCTGTGAACCTGTTAACCAGCTGAAGGCTATGTTAGTTCAAACAGCATAAATGTATCACATGCATGTTTTTCGCCGGCGCTTACACAAGACAGGCACTCATTTAATACGACACACTTTATCATAAAGGTACGGTGTCATCAGAAATATGTATTCCCAGCACAGGCATAAATATAATCGCTGAATACAATGATTGCTATGTGTATTGTCTTTGTCATTGCTACGCCCGCAATCATGCATGCTTTTTATCCGTTTACTATCAGAATTTCTCAGGACATATTATCGATATCATGTTTCAAATTTCATTTATATTGGATGGTATTTATCATTGAATAAACTTCCTCCTGTACTGGCTCACTGGGTCTGTGTTTAGACAGACATTTGTTAAAATGTTTCAGTCCTGGATGCTGTTTCCCCACAAATATGCGGAGGTCCGCAAATTTGCAGAGGTCCGTAAATACACTCTCCATATATCTATGGAGGTCTGCAAATATAAATGAAAATCGTAGTACTTAACCATCTATATTTACAGACCACCACAAATTTATGAAAGCAAATTTGCGGAGGTCCTTCGCAAATTTGCGGAGAAACAGGACCCTGGAGGAAGGAAAGTTCGCGAACGGAGAAACCCTGTCGGACTGTGTAAACGCATGCAGTCTGGTAGATCATGCTTCAGTGAAATATTCACCGACTGTTTACCATGGCCTGTTGGGCTCGCCAATGTGAAAGGTATGCAATATGTTAAAAAATGTAGTCTGTGAGTCAATGTCATGTTTACCTACAGTACCATCGAGTTGAAGCGCCATGTTTTGAATAGGTAGGCTACCAGAGAAATCTCTCTTAAGCACTGCCTAATATAACGGGAGGAACAGGTGTTTGGAGGATTTAGGTGGTAGAGAAATTCCCTCTAGAGGGGAATTGCTGGCGTGAAAAGTGCTCTTGTTATTAGATAATGACAATTACATAATAACGAAAAACTTTTCCTTAACGTTTCCAAATGATTTCACATGGTTTGGAGGAAGACCTATTTAAACACGGAGAGAAGTTAAAGCGTTGCCATGACTCTTTTACCATAGTCAACTCTAGTTGGTTCTGGTAGCAGAGTCATGATGACTCTGGTGGAGGGGTCACAGCTACTCCAGTCATACCCCTTGCTCCTTGTACAAATTGACTCTCCCTCTTGACTCTATCAGTGCAGACTCAAGTGCAGTTAGCTCTCCACAGTAGAGTCATTTGTAGAAGTGAAACCACCTGGTGGGGCAACGAACACTAACTTGGTACCAATGGAGAAACCTTGTGGAAAAAGTCTTTTGTTAGCTGGCTAAGGACTGATCTTGACTAAGCTGCGTGTCTTGTATAAGTATCGTACATTCTCGTGTGTAACTGTCACCTGCGTATAAGCTGCACCCCTAACTTTGACAAGCTGTTTAGGCCACAGAGGGAGTCTAAAGATTGCTAGTACCATATTCCGCATTAGCTAGATGATCACTGTACAGCGCCATTTTGGCTGGTACCAGTGCTCTTTCTTCTACTAACTATAGCAGCCGGCTGGTTAGCTGAAGCTGGTTCCTGTCATGTCCAAAATTTGGAGTTTTAGGGGCCATAAACCTTTCACTTATAGGCCTCTATTGTGGGTCCTTATGTCATGTGTTCAGATTGGGGGAGTGGTTAGGATACTGGCAATTCAATACAAAGGTCCTGACTTCGAATCCATGCCTAGGTTATTTGGTTCACACACAATTTTAAAATGCTTTTTGGGCTAGTCAAAAAATCATGATAGTATACAATTCAGTTGTAAATTTCCTTATAGCAAAATGATTTTGTATACATCTTAGTTGTTCTATGTGAATACTATCATTATTACTCACTCACTAGGAAAAAAACTTACCATGCAACCTTGGCATGGATTCAAAATCAGGACCTTTGTATTGAATTGCCAGTATCCTAACCACTCCCCCAATCTGGACAGCTGACACAACAACTACTCAACTATTACCCATTCGAAAAATGCTGACCCCTAAAACTGCCTATTTTGGACATGCAAGGAACTAGCTTCAGTAATAGGTCTCACAAGGCAGAATCACTGCAACTCGCTAGTGCTGAATATACATAGAGGCATGAAAAGAAGCTGAGTCTGAATCGAGTACTAGATGCGGCTTCTACCGTACCATCGCGATAAGCATCTGGTCTTGAAAGAGCGGCAGTCTTGAATAAGCGCCGCGGGTATAGGGGCCTCCAAATGTTTCTTAAGCACTAAAAATATGACCTTGAATAAGCGCCTGTCTTGTATAAGCACCGGGCTAAAAGCCCCTCCAAATTGAAGAGCGCCCCAGCGCTTATACACAACGGTACTGTATACGAGAATTTACGGTACCAGGGATTTAACTATGCCTCCCAATCTATATACACCTTGTGAAGGTCAACAGATGAGCTTACAGGTATATCGTCCTCCAACATGATGTACCTGTGTCTGGGGGTCACTGCCACACTCACTATCAGGCCTCCACTTGGCACACTGCATGCTTGAGGGACAACACCCAATCTACTGCGGAGGCCTCTTGATCTATTTCTGTGCACTTTGGGATGAAAAGGAAACATTTCTCTGTAAAAGTGAAGGGGCTGGGTTTCTGTCTCCTGCATGTCTTTTCCTCACCTCTAAGATTTGATCACCATCACTGCCTTTAAAGGGACCTTAGCTGTTAGTGTTACCCAAAGGAATCAAGGACACCTGGACGACCGAAAAAGGGAACTAGGTGCAAGAATTATATTACATGATTTATACAAAAGGACAACCACAGAGCCAATATAAGATATCTACAGAAGGACAGTCACCGACCATTCAATACTCCTGGGGAGAAGTATTTAAAATTAACTTTTTAATGGATCCAATGGAAAAGATACAGTGCAGTGAGTCATACTACAATATCAGTGGAAACTGTTCTGTTCTTGGATATCAACCGGAAGAGACAATATCATTAGCGAATATGATCACAAATATTACCATATATGGGATTGGAACAGTACTGAACAGTCTTGTTATTATTGTGATAGTGTCCGGCTCCCTAATGAGGACCTCTGTCTTCATGATCCTGCTGCTGGTTCTTGCTGTGTTTGATAATCTTGTATTGTGGTCTATATTTCTTAAACAGGATGGAGTATACGGCTTACTCCCTCAGTCTGCATCGCTCTGGCTCTGTCGTGCAATATTATTTGTACACTTTTGGGCAGAAACAGTTTCGTCTTGGTTAGTTGTATTCATATCAGTTGAGCGCTACGTTGCTGTATGTTTCCCACTTAAGGTACATCTCTACTTTACTGTGAGGACGTCAGTACAGGCCATATTGCTACTAGTGATTGTGATGTACCTTATGGCGCTGCCACTCCTATTCACCTGTAGTATTAGCACTGCTGATGACCAGAATGTCTGCAATTCATTTGGATCTGAGACCCTCATAGAGATCATCTATGGGGTTTTCCTTGTATTTATGTACTGCGTAATACCATTTTGTATCATTTTTGTTCTAAGTGTTATGACATTGAGGAATATCTATTCCCAACGTAGGTTTAGGAATAACTCTCAGAACAGGAAATCTGAAAATAGCAAACACCTGACCTTTATCATGTTCGCAGTCTGTATTGTTTTTCTTGTAGCTAATCTACCGTCAGCAATTATTTTGTTTGTACGTTTGCTATCGCAATTTCATGGCACCTATACTATCACAGATAATAGCATCATTTTTTTAATTGTATACAAAATTGATCATGCAAATAATGGAATAAATTTCCTCCTGTACTGCCTCACTGGGTCTGTATTCAGGCAGACATTTTTCAGAATGTTTCAGTTTTGCCGAAAGAAGAATTCCCGAATTGAGGAACCTAGTCAGACAGTACAGTCACGAGTCTGATGTATTTTTATGTTTTCATATTATTACCAACAAACTTTAATAGGTCTTGGCAACTCATGAAAATAACCATGCCAGTGACTTTTGAATCCGTAATTATTTTTCACTGTGGCCTGAGAGCTACAGGCTGTGTCTCATGAGATCGGGCCAATTGTCTTTAATAAGATAGGTTGTAATGTAACAATTGTTTATTTATTACCATTATTATAGAGTTAAATTGATGTATTTTGTTTTAATTAGAAGTTATAGCGAACATTGGAGTGTAAAGCCAAGTACTGCTATCTATTATAATGTTGAATACGCTGCTGCTTAAAATACTGTTGAATTATCCATGGGTTGGGAAATTTAGAAGTAGTAGAAGTAGCTGCATTAATTTGTAGACATAATATTAAGTTGAATAAATTGAAAATTGATTGGTTGAAAGTTACAGACTACAGTGCCTATGTATTACAAACGGACTGAATATAGACAAAGCACTACATCAAACATACCCAACTGTTTTAAATTCAGGTCTGCTAGCACATAATGTAGATCTATGCGTAGTACATTAATGCTATACATGATCCATATTTGTCCAGTATTAATGTTACACACGTGCTGCAGAGGACCATTACTCACTCATCACAATAACTAATGGTTACTATGGTGATTAACCCTCTAAGGGTCGCATGTTGATTTAATATGCACGTTGCTGTCACGGTGCATTGTAGCAGGGCCGCTTAGACCAAAAAAGAGGTCTGTTTCAGGTCACCCGACCGACCCTATCAAAACAGGGCCGACCCTCCTTTTTTTTAAAATCAAATTTTGAAGAATTATTTTAATTTTTTTCACTTTTTTTGGGGTCAATTTTAGGTTTCCAAAGATTTTGAATGTTTTTCCCCATTTTTACACTTTTTCGGTATCGTAGAGGGGCTGTCAAAAAAAAGTTTAAAAAAATATATCCGACCGACGCTACCTTTTTATCCCATGTTACCTGAAACAAACCTTTTTTTTATTTGGCCTTAATTATGATAGTGCCTCAATATCCTATGTCGTCCTCTGTGTCAATGTTACTCCAATCTTACAAGGTCGGTATGGTACTTGAAGGGTTTCCTGGTGTGTTTAACACTTGCTAGGGAAAACAGCATATCGTATTAAAACACTATGTGTCCCTTAATGGAGTTAAGGACGGATGTCGTTATAAGATGAATTTGTCGTCATAACACACCAATGCAGCCCTCGTGAGTAATTCGCGGGTGCTGCATTGGTACATCATGCCGAACCTTTGGGAATGTTTCAACCTCATAAAGTCTGGATGATGGCGAGTTACATGCATCATGGTCGCGACGACCAAGGCATGATGCATTGATGCACTATGCGGCCCTTAAAGGGTTAAATGGTTAAATACCGCCATGCTGACAACAACTTCCGGCCCTAGTGTTAACATGTGGTTCCGGGACTTAATGGCTTGATGAACATAAACATCAGTTAAGTGTCAACTTCTGAGGTTTACTCGATCATTAATTGTCTACAGAGGACGTAGGTATGTGTAATGTGCATATAGTCCATAACTTCAAACAGAAGCTCTGATTCCACCAGTCTATATAATATGGTATAAAGTAGTGTATATCACCAGCAATTGTCGTGTATCATAATCACGTATAGGGAGTATGAGGATATATTATTGTACAGGACTAGTTCCACCTCTCTCCACAGGGGGTCACCCCCTTCACCTGTGTTGGTACCCACTACCGCGTCACCAGACGTCATCCAACCCCCACAGGAGCAACAACTTTATATCCAATTTTGTGGGTCTAGGGCAAATGTACTTCTCTTTCCATGTTTTATGTCCCACCAAAAACATAGTTACATTTCATTAATTTTCGGTGTATATTATAGTTTAGATAAAGAAACGTACAGAGAAGTAGAACAGAGCTAAAGTAATACTTAATAAGCATATGGCGACCATGACTTAAACACAGCATTTTTTTTTTCTATACGTGTACTTGCTAAATGGACCTTAAAGCTGGGCTGTCAGGGAATAAGTTTAGCATTTTCCATACATGGACTAAAATAACAGTTCCACCAGAGGGCAGCAGTGTTTGGACAGGGGACCATGAGCATTGTCCAGCTACAACATATTCACCCTATCTTGTGCCTCTAAGAGCTGAGCTCCCAGCCCTTTAGAGCCCTCTTGTGAATGAAAACCAAAAATGCTTTTGGGCTCACTTCAACCATGACTGTCAAGCTGTAAGTATCAAACTGTGGTTTTTAAACCAGTTATGATTAAACACAAAACACAAGAACTTTATACATTTGCATTTATTTTGCATACTATCTTGATGACAACTTTCTTTGAGCGTATCATAGATACGACATGATTCTCAATAAACCTTTTTTTATAACACAACGTGGCACTTATAGAGCTGTAAACGTGAGTTATTGCTTGTACAAAAGGAAGCTACCCTTTAATAATGGTTTTAGGTAGTTCCACTTTTTGTCACCAGATGCCGGTGGACATTGGCCTGGGTACCGCACCGTCGTGTTTACGCAGCCTGGCGTTTATGTACTGGATATACTCCTGGAGGTCGAGAGGCAATATCATTGATATGAGCCAAGGCCGAAGGCCGAGGCTTATATCAATGATATTGACTTGAGACACCAGGAGTATATCCGACATACAGCCTGCTTTCATAGATTGATTATGTAAAATAGCCTAATAACAGCTCTTTTTCTTCACATGTGGCCTAGGAGGATATCCTGTATAACCCTCCTAGGAGGTTATATGATCATCAAACATATCCTTTGTGTGTTCTCATAGAAATACAATGATCAGAGCACATGCTTGAAGAATGTAGCCTCATTCTGATACAGCATAGCCATATATAAACTAACCATGAACCAACACTCACAGCTGGTCTCCGGGGCCAAACTCCTTGAGTACATGGTACTTCTGGTTAGACTTCCAGACCCTGGGTTCAGATCCCATGTAGAGCAGACATTTTGATATGCCTAATACACATATCTATTTCCCTGGCTATTCAGATATTTCAATAGAAAAAAAAGGAAAGGAAAAAAAAAGAAAATGGGGGTGCGGGGGCAGAGCCCCCGAATTATACAACAGCAGCACCAACTAAACATCACTCTTAACTTTGTCTAATGGTACAATACCTCACCAACATAGGCCCTAGTAAGCTAGTTGGCTTTTCTGATATTTCAAGAAAAAAAAAGAAAAAAGAAAACGGGGGTGCGGGGGTGCGGGGGTAGAGCCCCCGATTTATACAACAGCAGCACCAACTAAGCAGCACTCTTTGCATTGTCTAATGGGACAGTCCCTCACCAACATAGGCCCTAGTTAACAGGCTCAAACACAGGTGGTTGTCTGGTCCTGCTGCTTGCATACAGGATAGTTCTTGTTGGGATTGGGACCAATTGGGTTCGAACCTCTCAACATTTTTAAATAACATTACTCATTGAGCTAAAAAGGCAGAAGGACTACATGTACTATTGGCTGTTTAGTATCACTGCATGAGTCCCGGTGGAGCAGTCGGTTAGCTGTTGGGCTCAATGTTCTGAGGTTGTGGGTACGGATCCTGCTAGATAACCGGGCTCTCAATAAGAAAAAGAGCGCTTAAATATGACCACCTCCTAGGGGTGTATAACAGTATAAAGGCATGTTTACCCCCACGGAGGCGCTTATCCAAGATTGGATTCTAGTGCTTACCCAGTGGACACATAACATTGAATCAACATCGATAAATGGTTGTTAATGTTGATTCAATGTTGATATAATGTTGCTTCAATGTTGAACTGTATTTTGTGCTCACTGGGTAAGAGATATATTTTGAAGCCTTCCCTGCCCCCGGCGTTTATACAAGACCAATGACCCTATTTAAAAAAACTATAAATATAACTAATGACATAAAGATAATTATATGCTCATTGACAATGATCTCCGCCTATAGCAATAAAATGTTACAGACAGTTTCCTGGCCCACACAGTATGATGGGCATTAATAAAATGTATAAGGTAAATATATATATATATATATATATATATATATATATATATATATATATATATATATATATATATATATATATATATATATATATGTGTTCTTGTGAGCAGTCAAACAGATGGGATCTGGGTGCGAGCGGACCATCTTTCCAGCTTGGTGTCTTACCATATTGAAAGTCTATAGATATCATTCCCGAATTATCTTCTTTTCCTCTTATCATTGTAGATGGTAGTTCCTCCTTTTGCCACCAGATGCCGTGTGAGTAGATGTCATGCTGGGTCATACCAGCCTGTGTGGCTGTTCCGCTTGGTTGCTCAACGTTCTGAGAGAAAAGGTGTTATTCAAAGAAGCTGCGGTTGCTTGCCAAATGTCACTACCTTTTCTATATCAACAAAATTGTGTATAATCGGTTTGGATCAAGGCCACTTCCTGATATTATCAGATTAACTGTTAGTATCTACTTCCTCTGGTACTACACCTGCCCATTGCTATACCAGGGCTCCAGGACACAGATGTGGGGATGGGCAAGCACAGACATTTGGTAAATAGGCCGTTAAATCTAATTACCTATTTTCAGACATATGTATATATATGGTCAATTTTCTTTATGTCTATCCACTGAAAAACATTAGTATTTTCACCAACATACACTGATGATATTTTCGAATTTATTAAGTATTATTTTGTACTAGATGATTTTCGAAATGAAATGCAGTCGCATGATTCACAACCCAAATAATTAATTTCAATGGAATGGTTTTAGCTCTAACCAACCGATTTCTGAATCCTTCAAGTTAACTTGGTTAACTTTTTCCCCTTTTAAGTTCATATCTTCTGGAGTATTTACACGTTGAGCTAATGTCGTTTAGTCAGCACACAGGTAAGAATTCCTGGGCACTTCCTTAGGAAAGCATGGGTCACCTCTGGAACAACAGGCAAAGGCCTGAGCTAGCCAAGTCTCAGATTCTAATGTTGGTCCAACATTGAACGTCTACTAAGAATGATTGGCAAGCGCGTTGCAACATTTCTTTTTGCATGTTGTACCCATGTCTATTGTTGCTATCTACCTGGGCATGAAACAAAGTATTTCTATCCGAGTGTACTTGCATGTGTGGTATGTGTAAAGGTGAGTGGGGTGTGTGTGTGTGTCGGGGGGGGGGGGTAGTACCTTTTATGATATGGTTTACTACAATATGACTGTGGTCAGGCCTAGGCCAAATAAAAAAAAAGGTTGGTTTCCGACAGCATGATCTGCCCGACAAAGCCCAGCCGGCCAATTTTAAAAACTTTAAAAAAAATCATTCCCATTAATCAGGGCCGGATTTCAGAGTTGTTGCTCCAGAATTTGTAATAATCATCTGCTTAACCAAGTATCAAAACTGGCACGTATCAAAAGAAAATAGGGGAGAAAAGCACTGTTTTACTAGACCCAGTCAGATTACTGGCAACCAGCCTCATGTTGATGGCCTGTACTATATAGCATGTGTGAGTACAATGGCGGCATTGTGTGCCCCTGAGTGACCCCCGGATGTCTGACCTTGATGTCAAGGTCACCCCTGCCGGTACAGCCAGGAGCCCATTGTACAGCACCTAAAGACATGGAGGATGGAACTGGTATTGATATGTTTCATTTTGATTTTGTTTATCTTCCTATAGTCTATGCCTCTACTTATGAATATTATTCATTATTTTCCTCTTTTTATTACCACTTGAAACCGTGATCTAGATCACGAACTGCACCATTGACTGGATAGAGGTGAATTACAGGTCATGGACCTATCTACCTCTCAGTATAAAAAAAAGGAAGTTTCAATTTCATTCAATTCGTACACTGGCTTACTCTGCAGTATCATTTATTAGGATCGCCATGAAATATGAATGCAGCCCAAGTGGGTAGATTCGACATGGCTGCATGCAAGTATCATGACGACAAAAGTCACTGTACATTAGGCTTTAAAGGGTTACCAATGTCATGTATAAACAAGGACTCCTGACTTCTATATATGTTGTATATGACTCAGTCTAACCTGGACACCGCCCCTATGGCACACACCTCTACCTTCTATAACCACACACCTCCAGGGTCCCACTCTCTACAGAGGGCAATATGAGGTGTCCCAAGAAATACCAACCCAGAGGCGTAGGAAGCAAATCTTCATTGGGGGGGCCCAGGGGGGGGGGCACTCCTACCAACTTTATGTATCGGTTTTTATGCATGATGTATCATATCCACACTTACATTAGATTGTATGGAAAAGTAGTATTTGAGGCCCCTTTGGTTCTAATTTGGGGGCCCTGCCCCCTCTGCGCCCACTTTTGCTTATGTGGGAAAGGTAAGAATTGGAAAATATGTGTATCATATGACATGTCTTGACAAATCTTGGGGGGGGGGGCCCAAACATATTCAGGCCCCCCCTCCTCAGTGATTGGGGGGGGGGGCCCGGGCCCCCCTGGCCCCCCCTTTTCCTACGCCACTGCAACCAGGGTTGAGGAAGGCGTTTCCTTGGTCGGGATATGCTGATATGTTACTATTGTTAGTATACTTTTCTCACCTGTATTGCAATTGATACACTATTCATAATTGAGTACCATATTCCAATTACACAAAATCTCTATATCTCAAAGATCTCAAATAAAAGATCAATGGTTTTTTTTTTAATTAGAAAACGTTAAGGGATTTAATGCACTAAGCTCTTTCCCGACGTGCCTTATGCACTTAGTACCGGCGAGTTACTCACTGGTGTGGCCTTCGTGCAATATGCATACTCAAGTGGTCAACACACACAAAAATGGCAAAAAGAGCTCAGATGGAAGTTAGATGGGTGGAATAATATAGTGCTTTCTCTAAGCTTAGTGACTTGTGACCATTAGTCTTGCTTCAGTGGTTCCCCACTGCAATACACAAAGAGATCTGACTGGAGATATGCTTCCTAATCTAATACCGGTAATTCATGTCAAAGGCAGACAATGGTATTACCTAGCAATAAGGTAGGTAATTGGGGTGGGACAGGCTCTACCTGAGCTAAGTCTGGGTAGTTAGTTTAACTCCTTAAAGACAACATGATCCTGATGTTCCATGTTCAAGGGCATGATCATGCATTAATGCAGCACTGGCAAGTAACGAGCATGCATCATGCGGTCCCTTCAGGAGGGCATCAACCCTGTATGATCAGCGTCAATGCAGCCCTGGCGAGTTACTCACTGAGGCTGTATTGGTGCAACCAAGGGGTATATTGCATTAACGCATTATGCTGTTGTTAACGGGTTAGGTGCACTTTTGACAAAGGAATACCTGCACGCACAGACCGACACGTGTAAGTGTACGTGGTGTCTGGGTGGTGGTGGTGGGGGGGGGGGGGGCGATCTCAAAGTCAAAATGACTTTATTGATGCTCTCACATCGTATTTTTCTGACCTTAAGAAAAATAGTGAAATAGAACTAACAATGCAGTCTGAAGTAGTAATGTATCGTTTAGAGTAGCACATTTTGATATTACATAATGACCCTTGTATTTATTGTATTTTATATAGTTATCAGAATTTAAATATGGCTTATTGTATGCTGGCCTAGGAGGACCACATTTCAATAAATAAATCTTTTTAAATAAGTCTTTTTCAAAGTGAGGTCTTTTTGTTCTCAACGTGAAGTGGGTTGCTGTCAAACATAGTGACGTTGTTGTTTGTTGTTGTTGTTTTTCAAAATAAAGTGGTTTCTTTTAAAAGTGAAATTTCTTTTTGAAAGTGAAGTGGCCTTTTTTCAAAGTGAATTTATTTTAGATATTGATGCTCTATTTGTGTTCTTGTCTTGATAAACATGACCCTTCAAAGGCACCCTCTCTTGACTTATTGGTCTATAGGGTAGGCCGTGAAAACGTAAAGTGTATACATAAAGGTATAAAGAGGCCCAGAAGAATCTATCTACTTTATTATTAATAGGAAGAATATCTGAAGGAAAATCTAATGAACAGGTATACAAAAATAAAACTCTCGTACGTTTCTTTATGTACAATCAGTAGTATAATATGTATCGGAACGGGACTATGCTTAAGTACTGTTTATTACTCAATCGACAAGCAGCCAATCAGAGGCCTCCATTTGGTCACGTGACCGGAAGTGACCTACTTAGGGGATTAGTGGTGACGTCACGTGACTTAGTTAGCCAATCAGAGGCCGCCATTTGGTCACATGACCGGAAGTGACGTCATATGACCTACTTATGGACCGAAAGTGACGTCATATGACCTACTTAGGGGACCGGAAGTGACGTCATATGACCTAATTTAGGATCACGTGACCGGAAGTGACCTGATGAGTCACGTGACCGGAAGTGACGTCACATGACCTAATGGACAACCGGAAGTGACGTCATGTGACCTCATTGAGGATCACTTGACCGGAAGTGACCTGATTGATCACGTGACCGGAAGAAGTGACGTCACGCGACTTAATGAAGAGATGAGCGTCTTTAAGGGGTCACGCGCTTTAAAATGTGATATATATTTTTTTTGGAGGAGGAGGAGGAGGCGAGTCTCTTATTTTTTTTGGTAAACCAATAAAAAACACAACAATATAAGTTTGTTTTTTCATTTTATTTTTTATGAGCGACTGGAAGTGACTTATTGAACTAGGTAGAAGTGTTCTTTAGAGTGTATAAGGGGGAGGGGAGGGGAGGGGGGAGGGGGGGAGGGGGGGAGGGGGGCCCCTTTAAGATGCATGGGGAGGGGGGCGCTTTTAGGATGCATGCGGTGGGTGGGGGGGAGGGGAGGGGAGGGGAGGGGGGAGGGGGGGCACTCTAGGGGGATGGGGGGGCACTCTAAGGGGCGTTTGTCTCTTTTAAGAAAAAAAGAAAGAAAAGAATTTAATCGAGAGACACACTTCTTCCTCTCGAGAGGGAGAAGTGTGTCTCTTAATTTTTTTGTTTAGGAAGTGACGGTCTTTAGGATCACGTGACCGGAAGGAAGTGACTTGATGAGGCACGTGACTAGAAGTGACGACGTCACATGCCCTAATGAAGCGATCAGCCGTGACTGGCGGCGGCGGCGGTGGCGACGGCGGTGGTGCTGGTGGTGGTGGTAGTAGACGTTACTGTAGTCAGAGGTGATATGGTTTTTTTCTAACAGAAATCAGAGCTTTTATACAGAGGGAGTTTAATCCTATTTCCAACAGCACCCCAGCTGTCTAGCAGCCGCTCCGCTCCTTAAGAGCTTCTTAAGAGCTTAGATGACGAGGAGTATGTCATCGACATCTGTAGAGGCCAGCTGAAAATGGCGTTTTTCCTTATCCATAGCCTTACCTCCTACCCCCTACCTGAGGACGACTCTCTCCCCCTTTGGCATTCATTGTAACAAACGTCAGAGGTCAGGTGAAAATCGGATTTTCATGCACAGCCTTAGTCAGCTGTCACCCCTATTGAACTAGCCGGCCGCCGCCGGCCGGTCTACTCACCACGGCAGGAGGCGGTGATTTTTTTTTGTTTTACACTTAAGTCGCTCACTACATGCACACGACTCTACTCACAGACAGACACACCCGTCTTAGGGGGTCCTGCTTCACGCCACACGTCTCCTGTAGTTTTTTTGTATACACGCTCTAAGCTCATGCCTGCTTAATCCTTTATACAGCTAATGCGCGTTGAATTAGCACAGTCGGTACACCGCCCGCTCATGTCAGTCGATCTCTCAAAAGGGGGGGAAAGGGCTCCAGCTGAAAACGTCATGCATTATGTCTTTTGTTTCTCTTTGTGAATGTCCGCCGGTCAGCCGGCGGCAGCAACCGCTTAATCCTTTATACAGCTAACGCGCGTTGAATTGCTGAACAAGGCAGTAAGTAGCTTAGCTCATGTCAGTCGATCTCTCAAAGGGGGGGAAAGGGTTCCAGCTGAAAACGTCATGCCTTATGTCTTTTGTTTCTCTTTGTGAATGGCCGCCGGTCAGCCGGCGGCAGCTGAACAGAGCCGTAAGTAGCTTAGCTCTAGAAGCGAGAAGGTGTATATAAGGAGGCTGGAAACACCCATTCACTCACTCAGTCTTTTGCTGCTCTCTACAGTCACCACCATGAGCAAAAGACAACAACTAGTGCCGTCCAAGG
Organism: Harmothoe impar; assembly: GCA_947462335.1. Taxonomy (NCBI): domain Eukaryota; kingdom Metazoa; phylum Annelida; class Polychaeta; order Phyllodocida; family Polynoidae; genus Harmothoe; species Harmothoe impar. Next base: position 57,484,378 of record OX381720.1, on the reverse strand, counting down.
ATCTAAGCAAGTTCAAGAACAAGAAGAGTACGCAGAACGGTGATCGTTTAGCGTCAGCGTCTCCTCTTGCTACTGAAAATGAGACTACCGCCGCAACCGCTTGGTCTTATCACCCTCCCGCTGTAGTGAGCGCTCGCAGCAGTAGTAGTGGTAGTAGTAGTAGTAGTAGTAGTAGTAGTAGTAGTAGTGGTAGTAGTAGCAGTACTACTGGTAGTAGTCGTCGTGGTAGCGACGTTGTTACACTCGCGACGGTTGTTGCTGCTAAGCGCGCTGCCGCTGCTACTGCTGCGCCTGCTGCGCCTGCTGCTGCTGCTGCTGCTGGTGGTGGTGATCTTCGTGCTGCTAGTGCTGCTGCTACTGCTGCTGCTGCTGCTGCTGCTGTTGTGCCTGCTACTGCTGCGCTTGCTGAGGCTGCTGCGCCTGCTGCTGCTGTGCTTGCTACTGCTGCGCTTGCTACTGTTGCACCTGCTACTGCTGCGCCTGCTGCTGCTGCTGCTACACCTCTTGCTGAGACTGCCGCTACTACTACTGACACGCAGCACGTTGCACAGCGCCTCTCCACCACTACATCAACTGACGCCATCAACGCCGCTCGCGCTGAGACTTACAGCTATTCGGACACTCAGCCCCAGCAGCGCGTAGTAGACATATATGCCCTAAAGCAAGAAGAAGAGGAGAAGCAACAGGGTGAGACAGAGAACGACGCTGACGACGAGGCGTACGACGAACCCGAAGGGCTACGGGTGCACAGTACGTTTTTCGACCTCACTTCCACTGGTAGCGCGTCCGGTCCGTGGCGACTGCCCTCACCACCACCTTACGAGGTCGTGTGGTTGCCCTGTTCCGACAACGAGTCGTCGGATACCAGCGCAGACGCTGCTCCTGTTATTGGTTCTGCTGCAGTAGTACCTGTATCATCATACTTCAAAGGAGAGCCGTTAGAATACTTGCCAGACGCTATGCTACTGAAAATAAGTAGTAAGTTGCCGACATCAGATTACATACGGTTAGGTTCATACCTTAAAGTGAACTTGAAGGACATGGGATATCTCAGTTGTGAGAGAAGTGTCATAACTCAAGCTAGAGAAATGTTCACTACTTGGTACCAGAAAAGTTGTACTACTAGGTGGAAGGAACTAGCAGCTGCCTTGGAAGAATCTTACCGTATGGACCTCATCCAATTCTCACGTGAGTACATGGACAAGCATGACATGTGGGATGGCTTAGAGAGTGGGGACATGGAGTGGAAAGTGCAGAAATATTTCTCTCTTTTAGCTGAGCTCTGCCCTAGAGACTGGAAGACCATAGGGATCTACTTAGGGTTGACTTCTCATGAAGTAGCTTTCATCTCTCAACCCGTGCCTTCTGACAGGACTGTGAAGAACCCTGTCTATGAAGTGCTGAGAGCTTGGAAGTACAACGAGACGTCTGTGCCTATGGCTCTGATGAAAGTGTTGCAAGACGACATGGGTCGCAGCAACGTCGCAATGTATGTTCAAGGGTTGTATGCAGCTGCACCCAAAGACATAAAAGTGAGCTGTGTCACTCCAGTGTTGACCACTCTCGTCTGATCCCTGCAGTAAGATGGACATCTGTTGAATTCGATCCTAGACTACAGTCACCTTTCACTATGCTAATAGCATCCTGTGGTAAGAGGCGTCTAGTATTCGAAGCGATAAATAACGTTTATTTTTTTTAATAATTGGTAACTAAGTGAAAAAACAAAAAAGAAAAAAAACATGACGCAGTAAAAATTTTTAAAAGACCGTACAATCACGACAAACACGTAGAAAAATGTAGAATAATACCTAAGTTTTGCCCTCTATGCGGCGAAGTAGATTGCTGAAAGATCACCTGTCGACGCGAATCTCTGGACGAGGTGACTATCCCTCCGCGTATATGTGCTGTACCGAACGGTGAGGAAACGTTCACGGCGAATTGGCCTGCAATACGAACGAGTGTCAGGATGCACGGGACTCGCGTGAGTGTAACAAACGTCAGACTACCAATCGGCGAGTTGAGTGACGCTGTAGATACTATGCGTCGCATTCACTTCACACAAAGATTCAGATACAAAGTGAGTTTCTCGGTAGGCTTACTCTTACAACAAAGAGAATAGAAGAGCAAACTGCGCTACTTTCACGTCTCCCAGAACAACGCAACTCTCATTACAACCGCTCCCTACTATAACTAATTCAGAAACTTTGGAAGAGCTCCTCTCAAATATGGAAAACACCGTCGCTTGCGAGGAAGTACGGAAACTTTGCGACGCTGACACCAAGTGGCGCGTTCTTTTTCCTACTAATTTTGAACATTTGCGTTTACATGGGACCGGGGGAATTTCCCATAGACGTTAGGAACAGTCAGGCTGGTCCAGTTGGAAAGAGAAGAGGTGTGTTAGATTTTCCCAACAAGGACAACCACTGCGTCTTCCGCTGCATTTCCTTTCACTTATACAACACCAGCAAGCGCGCTTCAGATTTGTTACGTCAGTTCTGTCCCGCTGCCACACGTGAAACCTTTCCGGGTTTTGAACATCCGCGACTTACCCGCGTTAGAGAACTTGTTTGACATACAAATAGCGGTTTACACCGCGACGCGTCAGGTGCCGGGGCGGAAGTTGAGAAGACGCGTTACTCTGATCAGACCGCCTTCCAGAACTCTGGCCGCCCAAGGTAAAGTCAACCTACACCTGACGGCGAAAGACGGTTTGCACGTCTCTCTGGTCACGGACTTCAACGCGTACGCGGGTGTATACGAATGTTGCAAGTGTAAGGCGGCGTTCACCACCGAGTTCTTGCTGAAGAGACACAGGAACCAGCTTTCCTCTTGCCGACAAGTCAAGTTGCGCTACGTAGGTTGCATCTACTAAAATTCGAGAACGATTTTCGAAGCGCTAGCAGCCTTCTCCATTTTTCCTCCCGACGGACATTCCAGAATCTATCCTTACAAGATCACCTTCGATTTCGAGGCTTTCTTCAGACCGTGCAGAGAACCGTCGACCGAACACGTGTCCCTGCTGTGGGATCACGTCCCTTTGTCGGCTAGCGTCGCATCCGACTTTCCAGTGTGGGAGGGGTCGGTCTGCGTCACAGAATCCGACGCAGATTCCGACCCCTTGTTGGACCGAGTTTAAAATCACATAAACGAGAACGCCAAAGTCATCGGGGAAGCTGTGCTAGAACTTTACCGACCGACGTTAGCGAAGTTAGATGTGACGATAGGTGAAGCTCTCCTGCTGGAGGAGGCGGTATTCACCCCTTCTCCAGACGGCTTCACTGCGGCTCACACCAGACACCCGTTAGTTCAACTGAAGAAGCGGCTTCTGAGATACATCCGTCAAGCTCCAGTCGTGGGCTTCAACTCGGGGCGTTACGACTTGAACCTGATCAAAATACGCCTTCACTCGTTCTTTGCCTCCGGAGACCGAAGAAACCAACAATTCAGCGTCATAAAGAGAAGCAATCAATACTTGACGGTTTACACACAGCACACGGTTTTCTTGGACGTAGTCAACTATTTGGCACCTGGTTACAACTACGCGAATTATTTGCGAGCTTTCACCAGAAACGAAGAGAAAGGTCACTTTCCTTACGAATGGATGACGTATACCAGGAAACTGGTAAACAGAACCCTGCCACCAAGATTCGGCTTTTGACAGCGAACTGACGGGCGTCAAAATGTCCGAATCCGACTACGCCACATGTCAGAAAGTTTAGTCCGACAAGAAGATGCAAATTATGAGAGATTACTTGATCCACTACAACAACAAAGACGTCAAACCTTTCATAGAGGCTCTGAAAAATCACGCTAAATTTTTCCAAGATCGCGGCATTGACATGTTGAAAGACGGGATCTCTCTCGCCAGTTTGACTTTACGGTTCCTCTTCCAAAACCTAGAAGCTGCGTTCACAACGTTCCCTCCGTTCGACGCCGTCCTCCACGCTCTGATCAAAGAAAATCTAGTCGGTAGTCCTTCCATCATCTTCCATAGATTTCACGAGAATGAGTGTATAGGCACCTTATAAGTCGGCAGGGTGTGAATACTAGTGAAAAAAGAAAGCAAGTGTGCAAGTAGCTTTTCTAACAGACACGTGTGTGCACTAAGCTGCTTAAGTCTAAACCCACCTGCAGTAGTCAGGTAGCATGTGAAAACTTACTTAACAGATCTCTTAATTGAGTAGAAGCTCTGTACTGAGAGAGTCTTTTCAGCCGTTTAAGAGGATTATCTAGGACAGGGTACATAAGGAGTGAAACGCCGCTCTCACCCATCACACTTTCTCGACCCGCCCTTCATCATCGTAGCATCGTCCACTCTACGCTCGCTCAGCATGTTATGATGGTTAGTTCTGCTATTTTCTTTACTTATCAAAGTGTTGACGCTACAGAGCATCGAAACACTCTCCAAATGAGTCCAAGAAAGAAAAAGCAACTCCCACTTGAAGCAGGAAGAGAAACAGTGCCCTATGATGCATGTGAGGTAAAGAAACATTGGAAGGACGTCACCAAGGAGCAATGGATAGAAGCATGCTTCAACTTCATCGGAACGGAAGTAGTTTCATTTGGACAGAGGGAGAAGATTTTGTTGGAGCTATTTTTCTTAGCTCCGTATACTTGGCCTGACTGTGGTGAAATTCCTTCAGGTTTTTTAGTCTTCGCCATACAAGTTATCAGGTCCTTGAAGGAGCTTCGATATATGCAAGGCACTCAGGAGGAGATTGTTCAGAAAATGACGGAATTCGAAACAGGAGAAGACACAATATGGTGCGAGGAGACGACGTATACGGACGATGATCTGGCGTGCATCATTTGTAGCCCGTTGGAACATTATGTTAAAGACTTTGAGAACATGCTAGACAGCACTGAGATGAACCAGAAAGAGAGATCCCTTATTGCACAGAAAGAAGCCAAAGCTGTGTTGGAAAAGCTCAAGTTTGGTCAAGGATTCACTCTTCAAAGCAGCTGTGTGAGTGTGATAAAAGGTCTTGTGTTGAAACATCCAGACATGAAGTTTTCGCGTGCTGTCGACACACTTCCTTTGCCTGAACTGATGATGAACATGATCGACCCCATCGTACCAACACGTTTCGACTCTGCCAATTGTCCCATGTATAAAATGGTTTCAAGTTTTGCCCGTGGCCGATGGCTAAACGATCCACTGAAGTCAGAAAACCTCCTTGATTTAATCAACTGACTAAATGTATTTTCTCATACTAGTATTAGTAGCATTAGTAATAGCGGCTACTCAGTCTCGTGCAGCACAAGCAGCAGCATCTGTCAGCAGCATCCGTGACATTGTCAGCAGCAGCAGCAGCTGCACAAGCAGCACAAGCAGCAGCATCTGTCAACAGCATCCGTGACATCGTCAGCAGCTGCAGCAGCTGCACGAGCAGCACAAGCAGCAGCTGCTGCAGCAGCTGCACGAGCAGCACAAGCAGCAGCATCTGTCAGCGGAATCCGTGACATCGTCAGCAGCAGCAGCAGCAGCTGCACGAGCAGCACAAGCAGCAGCATCTGTGAACAGCATCCGTGACATCGTCAGCAACTACAGCAGCTGCACGAGCAGCACAAGCAGCAGCAGCTGTCAGCAGCTGCAGCAGCTGCACGAGCAGCACAAGCAGCAGCACCGACAGCAACAGCAGCAACAGCAAACTAGCAGCAGCAGCAGCAGCAGCAGCAGCAGCGGCGGTGTGGACCACTAAATTCGAGATGGCGACATGTCTGTTTCTTAGAATCGACATTCGACATGAGGCCTAGTGACATTTGACATGAAGCTTGAAAAACATAGTGACAGGTGACATGAGCAATTCTTAAAATCGACATGAGATATGAGCATAATTAAGCGACATCGACATGTGCCATGGCTTTTTTATTTTAAGACAAACGCCATAGACTGCTCATCCAGACCTCCACTAGTAGTGCTCTATAAGCGCAAGCTTTGCCTTAAGAGAGCTGTAGCTGTGAACCCTCTCCTCCCCCCGTACACACAAGTAAATATCAGAGTCAGCCAATGTCGCCAATACTACTCTCATACAAGGGTCAGGCACTGCTGGACTATAATAGATGGGTCAAGGTCTATTCTACTGAGGGTCAGGCTAGGCCGGACATTCAATAACAGGCTGGACTTTGGCAAATTTGCTTGAAAGTCTGGCCAGCAAGAGTCCAGCATACTCTCCCAAGAGTTCAGCATTGCCAGACTATGGCATGAGGATCCAGCATGGCCAGACTTTCAAGCAAGTTTGCCAAGGTCCAGCTTGTTATTGAATGTCCAGCGTAGCCTGACCCTCACTTGAATGGCCCTTGACCCATCTATTATAGTCCAGCAGTGCCTGACCCTTGTCTGAGAGTAGTATTGGCGACATTGGGTGACTCTGATATTTGCCTCTGTGTAGTCAAACCTCACCTGAGAGAGACGTACTTCAGAGAGAAACAAAAGTGGATTCCGACAGCGGTGTGTGACGATCACTTAGAGCTTTTCGTGAAGATAAAAACGGAAAAAAGTGTGAAAATAGTGTCCGCCGCCCGACGGATGTTGTGAGAGACGTTACCTTCACGATCTGAGAACTTCGGGGTTTATGAAAGCGGAGTAGGAAGGTGACGGGATCCTAAGTCTCAACCCTAAGACTTACATTTGCTACGATCGAGTCAGCGGCACCGGTGAAAGAAAATCCAAAAAAAAATGGAGTGCAAAAGGTGTACAGAAGTAACAAAACCCTAAAGAACCAGACGACTTCTTGGATGTTCTTCGCAAACGAAAAACTCTCCTTGCGGTAAATAGAAATTTCAAAGTGGTACGAAACAAAAATAGACACTTACACCATAGAGAAAGATGACGTGCGCTACTTGTATTATAAGCGTCGCGTGCATTCTGACGGTGTGACAACGAGTCCTTTAAAAATATGAAAAAAAAATAAGTGTGTTATTAATTGATTGAGCGCATCTTTTCAAAAATAGAGTGTTTATTAGAATTGAAAAAAAAAGAAAATAAAAAAATAAATAAAATTATTGTTGTGTTTTATTTTCATACGTCTTCTTTTATTAGTAAGTAAAAAAAATATTATAACAATTAACTAGCGTGTCCTCTTAAAGTGTCACTTCCTCCGGTCGCTGCTGATCTCCTAATTAAGGCATGTGACGTCGTCACTTCTAGTCACGTGACTCATCAGGTCGCTTCCGGTCACGTGATCCTAAAGTCCATCACTTCCTAAACAAAAAAATTAAGAGACACACTTCTTCATGACCCAACCAATCAGAGGCCTCCATTTGACCGGAAGTGACCCCCTCATTTGCATAATGGGTCACTTCCGGTGTACCAGCCAATCAGAAGCCTCTAACTAAGTCAAGGTCACGTGACGTCACTTCCGGTATGCCCTTATATGGACATGTCAAGGTCACGTGACGTCACTTCCGGTATGCCCTTATATGGGCATGTGACGTCACTTCCGGTCAAATGGAGGCCTCTGATTGGCTGCGTCATGACCTTGACCTCTAACTAGGTCAAGGTCACGTGACGTCACTTCCGGTATGCCCTTATATGGGCATGTGACGTCACTTCCGGTCAAATGGAGGCTTCTGATTGGCTGCAGGTCGATTGAGTAATAAACAGTACTTAAGCATAGTCCCGTTCCGATACATACTATACTACTACAATCGACCACCATTTTATTTAGCATAAATGTCTTATGGTGTTTGCTTCTTTTGTATGTTGTGTGTGTATGAATGGGGTGTACGAACCAGTCAGCGCACCGAGGTGGAACATGCCATATGAATAGGGGGAATACCTTTGTCGGGAAGTCATGAAGAAATAGCATTAACACACTGCATGATATCTTTGTGATTTTTTACCCAGGAATTCCCTATTTATATAGAACCTGAATAGACCTGTATTACCTTCCGCCATCAGGTATTTAATTGTATGGCCGGTGTTGGCAATATTATATAAGGATTCAGAATATAATACCATGTACCATGGCAACAAAGCGACTTGTGCTTTAAATAACTATGACGTGCACAAGCTGTTAAACACCACAATGACACTGAGGAGTTTTTTTGCACCTTCAGAGAGCAGCTAATATAAAACCAACTGATCTTGGTCACTTTAAGGGTGCTGAATTCAAAAATCATAATAAAATTGCTGGGTTTCTTCTCACATCTTAGCTATTTGAAATACAGTAGATAATGAATCTAAACTTGGAGAAGCACATATCTAGAGACTGAATATTGAGCCACAATACCAACATACTGAAGCGAAGATATATGTGTTCCAGTTACAGCCCACAACAACCTTCCATTAACAGACACATGGGCCTAAGAAAGTGATCATTTTTTTAACAACAGTGGGGGTGGTGAGTTTGGGGGGGAGCAAAGAAATTTGGACCCCTTGACCGGGGGGGGGGGAAATTGGGCCCCTCTTGGGGGGGGGTCAAAATAATTTAACCAGTTTTGAGCCAAAAAGCCAGCGCATTTACTATGCTTCAAAGGGCCCACGCACGAGCTGATTTTCGACCCTAAGGGGGGGGGGGGTGAAAAATTTTGACCCCTTGACCGGGGGGTGTAAAAGATTTTGCACGCTCCGCATCGAAATCCACAACCCCCCCTATTGTTAAAAACTGATCACTCCCTAACATTGACCCGCTGTGCCTCACCGGATGGGTATATTAACTGCTATAAGTCAACAGGAGCACATTTATGACCTGTTAGATGACACGAATCCCCCCACTGTGAGGGTCAATCCTGTCATCAACTAGGAGACATGCTATTGTAGTGCATATTATATATACATCATGCTCACTGTAAAAAGTTGGTTGCCATTTTTGTGGTTGTTTATTAGAATCTACTGTAGGTGTACAGTCTATTGTAGGTAAACAGTATAAGCATGAATATGCATAGAAATATACACATGTATGTGTATGGCTCAGTCTCACGACTTGGTAACAATTGGATCGTCTTTGACCGGGTGACATCTTTGATCGGGTGACGTCTTTGACCGGGTGATGTCTTTGACTGGGTGACGTCTTTGACCGGGTGACGTCTTTGACCGGGAAGCATTATCATAGCATAAATTAGACCTATATAGTAAGAAATGGGTGGGAAAAGGATATTTTCACACTATATGAAAGGAAATTTATTTAAAGTTTGTTACATTTATATGTAGGCCCTTTTACATGCATTATAAGATTATATTATTTTTTTCCCTGTGCCCGGTCAAAAACGTCACTTTCTATATCATGTGGACTTTGAAGGGCTACACTGTCCCTAGTATCATGCAAAAAACAATTGGCATATTTTTTCAAATAGCAGAGATATGGAAAAAAATGTATAAAAAAATGAAAAATTGCCTTTTCTAGCATAAAAGACGTCACCCGGTAAAATACTTCACCTGGTCAAAGACGATCCAATTGTTACAAAGCCGTGAGACTGAGCCGTATGTGTATTTGCACATCACAAATTGTGCTCTTCTAGTCAGCATATTGTTATCATTATCAATTTCACCATATAAACATGTACATCACCAAAGTTGTTTGATGTAGAACAATCAGCCTGCAAACCATGAATATCTTTTTGTTTTGTATATCAAAGCATCTCATGAAAATCAAGTAAAAGATCCTAAGCATTGATAATCATATTGTATATAATTGTACAACTATCTATTCGTCATGTCTCAGATCCTCATAATGTGTTCAATCATACCTAGAAGCCCAGTGGAATTATACCACCATGCTTACTTACCAAATTGACAAATACTGTATTTATGAACATCACACTGTGACAATAAAAGCAATAACAACTCAAATCTTTTGTAAATCTACTGTAGATTGTACTGTTAATCCATTCTACAGTAGATTCTATTGTAGATCTACAGTAGATTCTATGGTAGATCTACAATAGATTCTACTGTGTACATACACTAACTATTTACAGTGCATATTACATTGCTGCGCAGGAGATACTTGATATACACTCTATACTTAACACTTTACGATGGAATAGTGCTTGATTGTGCTATGCCTTTTGTTTCCATGATGCAAGAACGCAGCCCTGGTGAGAAAATCGCCAGTACTACATTCATGCATCGTGCCGACTGTTCTGAAGTGTATCAACCCCTCAGGATCGTCATGATACACGAATGTAGCCCTTGTGTAACGACTTGGTAGTGCTGCATTCATGCATCATGATGATAGAGTGCACTGATATATTAAAGCACTATGCGGCCCTTAAAGTGTCATTGTATAGCTACAGAGTAGTGCTGCCTAGTAATATGTCGACAATACTTATAGGCTGTGGGGGGAGGGGCTTGGGGCTACCATAAACTGTAAGGCAGGCAGAATGCGGCCCTGTGCACCCCCTCCAACCAACTACACACCTTGAAGTGCAGTGAGACGTGATGAGGCTATTTTCTGTTGTGATTACCTCTGCATGCACTCTGGGGGGGGGGCACTCTCTAGCTTTTCTATAGTCACCATGTGTGAACATGACCCCGACTCTGGTACCCCTATCACAGGAAAAAAGCAGTAAAAATGATACCCTATTTATGGAAAATTGAGCAAAAAATGATGCACTAATTATGGGTGATTGTGAAAAATATACCCTTATCACGGGTGGCCATACAGAAAATATAATAAATTATGGGTGATCACTAAACATGCTGGGTAAAAAGGGCGAAAATATCCGTTACAATCTCTAAAGTGGTCTTAAAATGTACCCCTTTATAAAGCACCCCGTATCAAGGGCCCGCATGGGTATGTGCCTACTAGGACCCTAATATGGACCCTTTCTCTTGGAATCATGTTCACACATGGTAGGCCTATTTAAATCTGGGGAAGTGCCCCCCCCCCCCCCCGGGCATGCAGAGGTGTATAACGTGACTGGATAGGGGACAGTAAAGTTTCCTAGTTGGCCTGCCCCTACCTGTCGACCATATGATAAGTAAAATGCATATCCAGCTAAATACGTCTAAATACTGTTTTTAATGTTATATACGTTTTGCCACAATAAGGAGCCATGGGGAAACGTTATATAACACACTATAGCTCATAGATTCGTGAACTACTGGCTGTGGTCCCCATGTGGCACTCCTATAAGTGGATGCTGCCCAGGGTCGGCACATGGTGGAAGGGCAATCAAAAACCTGTGACACTCCATACCTAGAATAGGGGTAATTATCCCTGGGGGAGGGGGTAGTAGTTTCCCCTACTCCGACTGTATGACATTTGGCTCAGGTGAGCGGATTGTTGGGAGTCCTACAACATGGAGTGATCATTAAATTAATTTTGTTAACAATACAGGCAAGGGGGGGGGGTTAGGTGGGGGTGGGGGGTAAATTTTGATTTCTTGGGGAGGGATGAATAGAAAACATGTGATCTATTTTCAGGAAAAAGGCCTGTGCATTTATACATGTATAGTTATGGATAAACGGATGCACATGCAAAAGAGAAATTGACCTGTCAGTCTCCTACTCAGAGGCACTTAATGAATCCCTCCCCCTCCCCCACCCCAAAAAAACAAAAAAGATGTAAAAAATAACACACAAAATAGGGCCACATAAGCCCCCCCCCCTTTTTAGATTATGACCACTCCCAAATCGAATGCTCCCTAAGGTGTGGTGGAAGTAGGACACAGAGGTCATTTCAAGCCACCTGAGCTTTCCTATTTTGCATACAAATTTGTAGGCGGGATCTACCATGCTGTGGGCGGGATCCACATGCAAAATAGGGTCAAAGGTGACCTAAAACGGCCAGCAATGGCGGGTAACCCAACGTATACACTGTCCCTTTAAAGGGTTGGCTATATTCTTTATAGATAGCACGATAGAGCTGTGACACTTCTTCCTCTCAAAGCAACATAGCCCTACCCACTAGATTACATGAGAGAGAATCAACCAAGTAAATGTTGCTGTTAGGAGTCCACGTTTAGGCTAGATCAGAATGTGATAGGCACTGACACATCTATAGGCCTCTACCGGGATCGGACTTGTTCCCGCAGCCACTCTGTATACACTGACACCAGCAATCTCATGAGACCTTGGTTCTGCTCTCGTATTGTAGCCTGTTCCCCGGAAGCTATGGTGTGTGAGTGTCTGGTCACTGCCTAAGTCTCACGATAGATTGCGAGCTCAAAACTAACATGGCCGCCCATATGGAGAAAACCGAGTCATCGCTATAGGCCCTTCACCAGCTGTTTGCGTTTATATTTAACTTAACCAAAATAAATATGTATAAACAATCATCATGCGCTGTGTGTATGTTTTTTTTCCTATTGACATCTCGAGTCTCTAGTAGTGGTTTTCGCTGGTTTAAAATATTTTTTTTTAGTTTATAATGTATTTTATTTACTTGCTGATTTTACAAAACACGATACAATCAAATGAGGCACCAGGTCCACTATGCTTGTTCATATCAAATCAGTAGTTGTATATATATAATACAAGTTTTATCAAATTCATGAGTGGGTAATATCTGGTCACACAATCAACCTAAACAACCAAAGTGGGAGAATAGAGATGTCAGGGTAGAAGGCCACCTGACATAAAATACCACTGCTTTATCTATTATCAGATGTTTTCATCATGAAATGACAAACCAGAGGGTGCCACATCGTCAGCCTGATTGGACCGTGAATTGCCTCTAAATTCTCTCGTAGAAGACGCGGCTAGTATCTAGTTAGATCGTGGGTGCAGGTTATAAGATTGGCCTAAAGTTGAGGTGCGGTGTATGCGCGTTTTTATTGGTATACAACATACTAAATTAGCAATTTTCATATCCTATCTCTGGCTTATAGGCTTTGTCAAATTTAAGTGTGCAGCTAATACGCCAGTGAGGCCAAAGTTTATTTTCTCAAATACAAGCCACTGTTATGAAGACACTCATTAATGTAGACCTCCAGTGTTGTTTTTTTAATAGGTTTATTGACCAATAAGTCATGTAAAAGTAGAACATGTTCTGCAAATAAGGTCAAGGATGATGTATACAAATATGATACGCGTTTACTATGTAATTTCAATAATTAAGTAAACAGAGGATATCCACCCACTCTCTAGAGTGGATCCCTACAGAGTTTATGAGTTCTCCTCGTTTTTTCTTCCTAATGGTTAGTTTTGGTCATTATGTGTCTCTTTTTATCAGGGCCACACTCTAAATATAGGATCTATACTTCCTGTGTACTAAGGGAGTAGTCATCTTTTAACAATAGGGGGGGGGTACGGTGGATTTTCCCGTAAGCGGGTCAAAATTTCTTTCAGCCCCCCCCGCCCCCGAGGCAGGTTGAAATTGAGTAGAGTGGACTCCTATGAGCTATAGTTTATAATTTCTTTTGGTCCCCTCCCCCTCAGGAGAGGTCCAATCTTTTTTGGACCCCCCTTCAAGGGGTCCAAATTCTTTTGCCCCCCCCCCCCCCCAATCCACCACCCCGACCCCCCTATTGTTAAGAAATTACCAATCCCAAAGACTATATTGAGGTTTGTAGCCTATCCATTAGCATTATACTCTAAAACTATACATAATAAACACGATGATATATGTCTACATTAGTCAAGTTCAACTTCTTTTATACTGTGTTTGTTGTCATGCTAGAGATGAGCTAGGATTCCCGGTTGGCCTAGATTACATGACACTCAAGCAGTAACTTTTCAAAATGATATCAGGTGAAAATACTCGCGTGAAAACGTTCAGCCATGAGACCGCATGGTCCAATGTGTTTGTGCCCTAGGGCAAAAAAGGGTGTGTTTCAGGTTATCCAACCCTACCTAGCAAAAGAGGGCCGACCCTAGAAATTGTTATCCAATTTAAAAAGAAATTATATTTCAAGTAATTTTTTGGGCTAGTTCAAAGTCAATTTTATAGTCCATTTTATGATTATCTGAAGTTGTGTCAAGTATTTCATTACATGTATATATATATATATGTCACCCACATATATCAATGTTCATCCTCCCATGCATTGATACCCCCCTGACTTCATCCTATTCCCCTCTAGCTGGATGTCCACTGGACAGCGCCATATTGGACTGGTCCCAGTGTGCACTCTCTCCTTTCCAGTCACTAGCTTCAGCAAATTATGTGGACCAGATCAGGGGGCTAAAGCTCTGCTTGGAGAGTGGAACTACTACATTCCCTGCATGCTAGGACACCTGAAATCTTTTACCTGTCCTATATTGTTGTTCAAGGTCCCTATCACAGTGCACCATTATTTAGGGACCTTTAGCAAACCCGACGTAGCTCATTAAACGCAGGCGTATCCTATCCTTTCCGCACTGCTACATCTGCATTTAATAGGGACCTTTAGCAACCCACGTAAAAGCTCATTAAACGCAGACGTAGCAGTGCTGAAGACATAAGATACGTCTAATGAGCTTTTACGTGGTTGCTAAAGGTCCCTAATGAGCTTTTACGTGGTTGCTAAAGGTCCCTAATAGCATTGATCATTAATGAGGATAATCAATAACAAAGTTTATGTTCACCTATTGTACCTTGATCTACCAGCAGCCTCCATAGCTCAACCAGGAGAGCCTGGAACTCCCAATCTAAGGGTCCAGGGTTCGGTCCTTGGTGTGGCTTTTAGTGTAACATAGATGGTTACCAAAAGTGGTTACCAAAAGACTATACCCAAACCTTTTGCAAAGGTTCATAAAATGTTTAACAAAAACGTTTTGCCAAAACTTTTGGTGCAAGCTTTTGCAACCAATGGGGTTAAAATGGTCACCACACCTAGCCTGGAGGGGATTTGAACTTAGGTACTGCTAGTCATGAGTCCATTGTCCTAACCACAACCCTATATTGGACAGATAATAAAAGGTGTGTCCAGGTACAACCAATGCATAATACACATGTAGAGGCCTAGTGTAATCATTGCTTCACTCTCCCCCTGATGTTTGCCCCCCCCCTGAGACCCACACTGCTAGTTCTAAGTGTCCCCAATTGTGGCGGCACTGGTATCCCGCTAGTGAGGAATATCACCTGATGAACAAATGAGTAGTATAGACATGATCTATAATTCAGACCCCCTACACCCTATAAACTCCGAACCGAAATATACTGTAAATTCATCAAACCAATCCTCCAGTGAGGGTTATACAATATTATCAAAGTCTAGGTGCGGGTAATACGAGGGTTTCTGTTAGTATAGTGCAATACTAAAACAGAAATTTTCAGACCCCAGGTGCGGGTTATAGAAGTCGGAGTGCGGGTAATACGCGAGATGCGGGATATAAGTGGGAATTTAAGGTCCATGACATAAGCTCTAAACTATATCTGAGTATGGCTATTTGGTGTAACTTGGTGACAAAGTACAATTTATGGGTTGGGTTGGGAGGAGGTGATGGTTCATAACAGCAGGTACACTGACAGGGGCCCGCCCCAGGGGCCTCCATGATGTGAGGTGTGGGAGGTGTGGGAGGTGTGGGAGGTGTGGGAGGTGTGGGAGGTGTGGGAGGTGTGGGAGGTGTGGGAGGTGTGGGAGGTGTGTGGGAATGAAGCCTGAGGCAGGACAAAATATTTGTGTGTTTCACGTAACTCAATTCTGTCTATCGCACTACATTCAAAAAGTATACTTGTCTCCAGATTCTTCCAAGTGACTGTCATGAAATAAACGAGTCAAAGACTTGCCGGGTGACAAGGAAGCGGGTCTTCTAGCTGGAGATAGAAGGCCCACTTGGGATGTGCCAGCCCGAAACCCATCATTTGCCAGCTCCAGATTCTTTTTGTGGGATGGTAACCTGATAAGTTAGACAACTTTTGATGTGTTCATTTTATGATAGTCACTTTGACGAGTCTGGAGACAAGTTTACTTTTTCAGTGTAGAGGGGGGAGTGTTGGGGTACATGTAGATGTATCTGCTGTCTGTCATAGTCTGTGTAAGGTGTCACTGAATGCCCCACTTTGGGGTGTTCTCCCACACCTGGGTAGAAAACTACCACAGTAGGTATTACAGACGTTTAACCCTTTGGGGAAGCTAATCGCTAAAAGATGACAATTGTCGTCATAATGCACCAATTCAGCCCCAGCGAGTAACTCACTGGTACTGCATTAGTGCATCATGGTGCCCCTCAGGGTGTGTCTCAATCCCGTATGGCCGGCATCATGCTCAAATGCAGCATTGGTGAGTTACTTGCTAGGGCTGCATCCATGCATCATGACGACCATGGGCACGACAATATGCATTAAGGCATGATTTCGTGCTTAAAGATCTAACGCAAAAATATAATCTGCTGACAGGACTGCTGCACGATTAACAACAGGGGATGGTGGATATTTGTTGACAAAATAAATTACACTCTGCCTGTCACTTATTAAAGCCTAATAGGAATGGGGCGATATCATGTTTACCCTTTCATAGGTGTCCACGAATGGCGGGGGGAGGAGGTAATTTTCCACCAAATTTCCACACTGATCAATAGGAAGTGACTCTAGGATATATGTCAATGTTGATCTTACCACTGGCATAGGGACGATTTTTATACTGAGACTATTATGTATATTATATTATATTATACAATTGGTTATTTTTACAAAATAGGTAGCTTGCTGTAATGCTGAAGGAAAACTACAGAATTATATCGTCAGTTTGAATGAGCACATTCAACCAGAATAAATTGAATTTTATATTTTGTTGTGGAACTCTGTTGTTGTTATATCAATAGGCAATGCCCCAAGGACAGGTTTGGGGACTGAACCCCCCCCCCCCCTCTCCCCCCCCCCACACACACACCTGCCACTGACATTCCATCAGTTGATATATATGCTAATGTGGTATTCAAACATCCACTTTAAAGCTCACCACTTCCTACGGAAATCGGTATAAGAATAGATGATAAACAAATCAGAAAAAAACAGGCAGAACCAAGGATGATACTCCATAAAATAAGTAGGAGATTTACACTGCATAATACCACTGCACTTGATAACATATTATGGCTGTGTCTCACGACCTTGGGCCAATGTTTTTGTCTCTGACCGGGCACCTGGTCAGAGACGGCACCTGGTCAGAGACGGCACCTGGTCAGAGACGGCACCTGGTCAGAGACAAAAACATTGGCCCAAGGTCGTGACACACAGCCTTATATGCAATTGAGAAAACGTTACATCCACCAAACACTCCACTCACATTTGATACGCTTCCAACCAGATGGATAATTGAGATCTACTTCTGTGTTGGTTCTGTATTTAGATATAAGGAGAGGTACACACCCATTCTTAGCCTTTGTCAGGAGTTATATTTACTCAGAGGGCAGCCCCTCATACACCCCCCCCCCCCCATGTACCTCCTTCTTTATACACATACACAAAGTAGTGGGAATAAAACAGAGCAAACCAGGTGCCTGCAAGGAATACTAGAGAAGTGAGTATCACGCCGACATGAGTACCATAGGGTAGCGAATACCATTAGCAGTTAGAAGGAAATACCTTCAGAAACATTGTGGGGCTTTGCGCAACCACCCACCCCCCTACACCCTGCCCTTTCATTCCTTTCTCTTTCCATTCCTTTTCTATCGTTTGTTCCTGAACTATACAGTCCGTGTTTGTGGTATTCACTTCTCTCTGGTACCAAGTTAAACAGTTCTCCATGGGTTCACTTCCAAATGGTACTCACTTCACCTGCATACATATTAATTAAACACCTTTACCAAACGTTGCCATTTTAGGTGACCCCTTTCCAGATCCCTTATTAGGTATGAAATGGGTGGCAACTTTCGATCAAAAGCAATAATATAATCCTTAGGACTGCCGGTACTTTCTGGGGGCGCACTGCCATAGCGTATTGTTTCCAATGCAAACGCAAAATCTTGGCATGCAGGGGGCCCTTTTTACATAAGCGACCTTGCGACTGTGGACTAAATAGGCAATATCTTAAGAAGCCCAGAAAAGAGACTTCATGACCTGGGTCTCTTAATTTCAGCGATTTTCCAACCTCAGGAGGGGGGGGGGGGGTGCTCTACATCACCTGCTCTCACGAATCGTGCTGTGTTCTCCATAGAAGCAGCACCCCCGATATTTGGTCTGTTTTAACCCCACCCCCCACAGGCCGGTTCTGGTTGGCTGGGCAGGCAGAGGGCGGCTATTTCAGTCGCACCACGTGGTCAGGGGCAGGGTGGGGAGTGTTGGATCACGACTCTCCCCGTCTCTACTAGACCCTGTACACACCTGCAGGTAGGAGTTGTAGTTTTTGTGGAACCTTCTCTACAGCTGCGGGTCACCTGGGCTGGTGGTAGTGGTGGTGTCTAGAGGCCTCCTGGAGGCTACCACACAGGCTACCTGTAGCAGCAAGACTCAGGTGATATTCTCCTGGTGATATTCTCCAGGTGCTAAGACCACAGGTGATATACCACAGGTGTTAATACCACAGGTGTTAATACCACAGGTGTTAATACCACAGGTGAGGTGGCAGGAAGGGTGGAGACCGGTGTCCCTGCATGCTGGAGGGTTGGAGACAACGCCTGGATATCTGCGGTTTGCCACATCTGAGGTACCTCTACCTTTTATACCCTCTGTGATTGTCTAGATCCAGGTGGAGGGATGACCTACTTTATCATAATCATGTGCCTTTTAATGACGGCATGATTTGTAAGGGAATATAATTATATGTGTTAATATCATTATCCATTAACTCAGTGCCAGTTGGTATTTCACCAGTGCTGCATCATTATGTTGCTTATAAATGTTATTTTATACCAAGCTGAATGGTTTCCAGGTAGGTCCTCAGGGAAGTAAGTCAAGGAAACTAACACCTACAAGCATTAGCTCAGTATGCATCTAGTGTGGTATACTCGGGATAAAGCCTACTACTTCTGCCACTGGTAAGATAGATCAACAAAGTCACGACCTTGGACCTGATTCTCAAACACATGTGTTTACACCAGTTCATGGGGGTAATAAGTAGTAATACGGTGATTACCACACCCGTCTATATCATAACATTAGGTGTGCATACAGCTAATGTACGTAGTAGTTATGGGACGAGTACCAAGCTGTACGCGAAATACAGTGAAGAAGCCTTATACTTATAGGCCTCCTTCACTGAATCCCCCTAGGGGAGACTGGGGCACGTTGACCACCCGGGCACGTTGAGCCGCCCGCTCTCTTTGCTATTCCTTTGGGAATTTTCTAGCAGTATGCCTACCACATTACCCCCTTATATAGACAGTTCAGATCAGCAACATCATGATAATTTTAGGATGCTGACGAGAAAGTTAGACAGCATTAAAGGTTTATGGCCTTGAAAGTAGATATTTGCAATTGTTAAACTTTTGTTCTTGTGTTGTTGATAAACATTGCTGGCCTAAGATCTCTATGGAGCTCGAAGTATACATATGATCCCTTGAATAGAACCCAACTTTACTGCTGGGTGTGTTATGTAATTTGAATAACATCAATCTTATCTATGATGGCCAGCATGGGGTACACTGAGCCACAAAAAAACGGGCTACCTTGACAATGGTGTTTAGGCAATTAAATGACTGGCAATTAAATGACATCTATCCACTAAAGGTGGCAACACTGTACATGGGATTGTAGGTAGACAGTGGCACCATCTAGCAGAAAGGTAGGAATTACAAATCTCTGTACTTCAAACCGGAGACTAGGAGTGTCAGACCTTTACATACACTATAGGGTAGACTGACCTAAAGGTAACCATGTACCATGAGATGTCCACCTTAATTTTGTAGTCATTCATGCATGATAAGCCCTGTTTTTGTGTATCATAGTATACTTTAGTACTCTTTACAGCAATGGACAAATAAAGACAATGCCATACATCAATAACTACACAATTAAGGTGGATATCTCATGATAGGTGGTTACCTTTAGGTCAGTCTACCCTACATACACAATACAATGGCAGCAGGACTCAGTTACAGCCTGTGCCTGTACAGTGCACCCCAGCTGGCCCCATGTGGAGTGGTCTCAGTCACACTTGACGTCCACAGACGTCCAGGGTCAGTGACACACACCTCTGCTATAAGGCTCCTAGGGGTAAGGCCATGGGCGCAGCCATATTCGGGGGTTGGAAGTTCAAGCAGGTACCACTAGATGGACACCTATAGACTCAGTACTGCCCTGTGACGTCATAAACCCCGGTTAGCTGCTCCACCTACTGGCCAAGGGCCTGTACCGCAGGTTCTCAATTTGCCACAAGCGGTGCTGCTGTCGACGGCCAGGTGCCCTATATCCTGGGGCAAGGGTAGCGTCACCTTGAGTCAATCATGTACCTTAAGATGTCCACCTCGATTTCATTCATGCAGGATAAGCCCTATTTTTGTGTATCAAAGTACACGTTCAGTGTTTATTTCCAGCAAATGAAAAATATAAATAATACCGTACATGATAACTGCGAAATGAAGTTGAACATGTCCAGGTACGTGGTTGACTCAAGGTCAAGCTACCCCATCAGGGGGTGAGTGGACGGCTCACAGTGGTCAGTCTGCATGGTGGGAGGAGCTACCTGTCCGGGGGAGGGGGGGGGCACTCCCTGTCTTTTCTATAGTAACTATGTGTGAACATCACCTCAAATTTAGGACCCTTATCACGGGGGATAATTTAGCAAAATAGCACCCTTTTCACTGGAAACTGAGCAAAAATGCATGCTCTAATTGAGGGGGACCGAGGAGAAATACCCTTATAAAGTGTGATTTTTAAAAATGGCCCCCAAAAGTAAGGGCTTACTCTTACCCTATACCTAAAGTATGTGTTTTTAATTTTGAAAAAAGCTGGATTTTAATGTGTCATCAAACAGTTTCAGCCTTAAAATGTATCCCTTTTCCTCAAAAATTGCATAAAAAGCACCCCTTTTCAAGGACCCTCGTTGGCCCTTGCCCACGGTCCAAAAACATATACCCTTTCCCTTGGAATCGTGTTCACACATAGTCACTAATACTGAGGGAGTGCCCCCCCCCCCCGGGCTACCTGTAGTGTATATCTATAGGCCATTAGGGAGTGGCCATTTTATAATTAATATCAGGGCTGGGTGTTGGATTTGTTGGGGTCAAAAGCATTTTGGTCTGCGAGAGTGGTAGAACGACTTTTGGTGCCCCCTGCCCAGGCGGGTAGAATTGAGCGCAGCCAACCCCTTTAAGCTATAGTATCGTGCCAGCTTTTTGACAAAAAGTGGTGACTTCTTTTTAGTCCTCCCTCAAGAGAGGCCAAATTATTTGGGTCCCTCCCCCAAGGGATCCAAATTATTTTGTCCCTCCAAATCCACCAGCTCTCCCCCCCCCCCCCCTCTGTTGTTTTAAAATGACCACTCCCCGATACTGGCCAATATTGTAGACTGACCTAAAGGTAACCACGTACCATGAGATATCCCCCTTAATTTTGTAGTTATTTATGTATGGTATATTCTTTATTTGTCCTTTGCTGGAAAGAGTCCTTTGCTGGATATGGGACAAGATTATTAAGCAAACGAGTAATGGGACAGAGGGTTTTCGCGTGTTTAGAAAAGTGTTATTTTGAACCGACTTGACCCTCGACACGTCACTTTCACTTTGGTGTTTACTAGACCCTTTGGGCCCTTGATGTCGCATCTCAGTTTTAAAAAATAACCATGTCACATGTCTATCTCACTTATAATGCTCATGTCCCATGTCGATTTGAAGAGCTGTCCATGTCTCATGTCACTATCTTTTTAAGCCTCATGTCTCATGTCACTACGCCTCATGTCGCATGTCGATTTTAAGAAATGCCCATGTCGCCATATCTAATTTAGCGGTCTAGAGCCATAACCTTGCTCCCTCCTTTTCAAATTCCTGAGTCGACCGCTGAATGTATCCATCCCTATACCTGGTATAAGGAAGTTGACGTGGCTCTGTGTAATGTCCACATACATCCACCTGGACCACAGCCAGGGAGAGGCTGTCTACTATGGACGTTATCCAAGATTACAGGCAGCACAATACCAACATATGAGTCACATGATAGAGACAGGTAGCCTGTACACTCAGCAGTCTTTGCGAAAACTTTTTCATCCCACAGGACATTCAGTCCTGCAAATTTTCAATGTTGCAGGACCAGCTACATTTTTGGAGGACCGGATAGCCATATATCTGATGATTTCTGCATTTTAGGTATAAAATAGTTTTGTCCATTAAGAATTTTTTTGAAATTTAATCATTTATAGCCAAATCAGGATAGATGTATAGATTTACACGTCATATTGACACACATATTTCAGTATTAGAAGCCCAACTGAATTATTCTAGTTCAGAAAAGTCCAATATGGAACTGGACATTCGGTCCTGCTACACTTGTCAATCTGCTGGACCGGTGGCATTTTAGGAGGACATTGCCACTGTACTGCATGTTTTCGCAAAGACTGGCACACCACCCAGGTGGGGGGGGGGGGGGGGGGGGGGGGAGGGGCACTCCCTCAGTGATGGTTACCATGTATGAACACCATTTCAAGCGAAAGGGTCCGTTTTTGGGCCCAAGGCTTGGGACCGCAAGGGCCCTTGAAAAGGGTTGCTTTTAAGGTAACTTTGGCGAAAAAGGGGAATATTTTAGAGCCTTATAACTGGGCAACCTCAGCTGCATTCAAGCATCATGCCGACCCTACTGGGTTGATACACTCCTGAAAGGTCAGTATGTTGCATAGATACAGCCCTGGCGACTAGGCTCTAGCATAGCCGATTAAAGTACTTTGTGGCCCTAAGGGGCTTAATAGAATAAAAACCGATGGCTTCTAGTTTAGATACTATAGTACTATTGCAAATCTATTTTCAGCCATGTAGTTGGGTGAATTGCTAGAGTAATTCTATTCTGAGACAGGTCATGGACTAGGTGTAGTCAATTTGCATACTAATGTAAATTTGCTGGAGCAAGTCTATTTCACAAATGGCTAGTGATGGCCTTTCCCTTGCCAAACGTAATACGTCAACTCTACCTGTCCGTGGGGGAAGATAATATAATAGCATTGTGCAGGGTCTGTTACTCAAATCAGAATTTGTTGGATATATATGTTGCCTAAATGTCATTGCTTTACAACAAATTTAAATCTGTGATCTAGATAGATCTAGAGCAAACATGCAAATTATGCAAATGAGGTTAAAATAGGTCAATATGTCTAATTGGAAGACTTTATGCATAAATGGGGCTACATTCAGATTGGAAATCTAGTGTATTAAACATAGGACAGTATGCTTTAAAATTTGATACAGAATCTGGCGCTTTTCAATTTGACCTATTGATGTAGAATGAATAATGGGGTTCCTATTGGAACATTGGAATCCCCACTTTTATTTTATGCTTAGAATAATTGAAAAACAGATGTTTATTTTGTGATATATCACGATAACTGGAGAACAGTATCCCCCTATTCAGTATTGATATCTCCATATCTGAAAGCTGTCCTAGCTTAACATCATATTTAGCGACCGCTGTGAGAAATGTAGAAACGCCCTACTTAAATTACCAATTACCAAAGACACTCCAACAAATGTCGATATACTGCAGAAAAGCAGTCTTTGCGAAAACTTTTTCTTCCCATAAGACATTTGGTCCTGCAAATTCCCAATGTTGCAGGACGGGCTATATTTCTAAAGGATCGTATAGCCACATATGTGAAAATATGATGCACCTCAGTAAAAGATAGTTTTGTCCATTAAAAGTACAATTCATTTTCAATCATTTATGGCCAAATACGGATAGATAGATAGCTTTACACTGTTTCAGCTTTAGAAGCCAAACTGAATTCTTCTAGTTCAGAAAAGCCTAACAGGTGACTGGACATTTGGTCCTTCTACACTTGTAAATCTGCTGAACCGGTGACATTTTAGATGGACATTGCCACTGTGCTGCATGTTTTCGCAAAGACTGAGAAAAGTCTTGCCGAGGAGCCGTGCGCACGTCCACGGTCAGCCAGGTGTGACTGGGGGGTGTAGGTGTGTAGATGCCTGTTGTGATGTAACTGGGGATGGCCACATCCCACACCTATAGGACAGCAGTAGTATAGTATGTATCGGAACGGGACTATAGTTAACTACTGTTTATTACTCAATCGACCTGCAGCCAATCAGAGGCCTCCATTTGGTCACGTGACCGGAAGTGACCTACTTAGGGGATTAGTGGTGACGTCACGTGACCTAGTTAGCCAATCAGAGGCCGCCATTTGGTCACGTGACCGGAAGTGACGTCATATGACCTACTTATGGACCGGAAGTGACGTCATATGACCTACTTAGGGGACCGGAAGTGACGTCATATGACCTAATTTAGGATCACGTGACCGGAAGTAACCTGATGAGTCACGTGACCGGAAGTGACGTCACATGACCTAATGGCCAACCGGAAGTGAGTGACCTCATTGAGGATCACGTGACCGGAAGTGACCTGATTGACCACGTGATCGGAAGAAGAAGAAGAAGAAGAAGAAGAAGTTTTTTGTTTAGGAAGTGAGGGTCTTTAGGATCACGTGACTGGAAGCGACGTCGTCACATGAGTGACGCTTTAAGAGACTGCGCGACTTACTAGTAAAAGAAGACGTATGAAAATAAAAACACAACAATAATTTATTTTATTTTTTTTATTTATTTTTTTTCAATCTTGATAAACACTCTATTTTTGAAAAGATGCACTCAATCAAGCAATAACACGCTTATTTTTTTTTTTCATATCTCTAAAGGACTCGTTGTCACACCGTCAGAATGCACGCGACGCTTATAATACAAGTAGCGCACGCCGTCTTTCTCTATGGTGTAGGTGACCATTTTGTTTCGCACCACTTTGAAATTTCTATTTACAGCAATGAGAGTTTTTCGTTGGTGAAGAACATCCAAGAAGTCGTCTGGTTCCTTAGGGTTTTGTTTCTTCTGTACGCCTTTTGCACTCCATTTTTTGGATTTTCTTTCACCGGTGTCGCTGACTCGATCGTAGCAAATGTAAGTCTTAGGGTTGAGACTTAGGATCCCGTCACCTTCCCACTCCGCTTTCATAAGCCCCGAAGTTCTCAGATCGTGAAGGTACCGTCTCTCACAACATCCGCCGGGCGGCGGACACCATTCTCGCACTCTTTCCATTTTTGTCTTCACGAAAAGCTCTAAGTGATCGTCGCACACCGCTGTCGGAAGCCACTTTCGTTTCTCTCTGAAGTACGTCTCTCTCAGGCGAGGTTTGACTAGGTCATCCAACGTGTCACCGCTGAGAGCCATGTAAAGACTGTCGGTGTCCATTTGACAAAGGGCATAATCGCGCCGATCGACGAATCTATCCAAGAAGTCGTATGTGAACTCTAACATTTTCAACTTCGCGTACTGGTATACCATGAACCCTATTTGAATAGGGAGGTTGTTCTTGACTGTTTTCGGTTGTAGTTCGACTTCAAACAGATCGGAACTCAACTCAGACGCCTTTTTGAAGCGCCACGAATTGGCCAATAGTTCGAACTTCCGACTGTCAGTGTATCTCACCGCCGTGTGTTTTTCTTTGTTGCAGATTGTTTTACCGTACGTAGCGTTTCCCATTAACTTGTAACAGTCTGACAGAATTTTCTCGTTCTCGTTCACGTCGCCACGTCTTCGCGCCGCCGTTACTTCGTCCGCGAAACCGGCAAAGGAGCGTTTAGGTAGGTATTCTACGACCAGCTGCACTTTGGTGACTATCAAACCGTGCTCTAAATACCACTTGAGAAGCGGCGTTCCCAAGAGAATATTTTTTCCGTGGTAACTCCCTATCAGACATCTCTGAGGCGTGTTCAACAGCTTTTCTTCCTGCGCAAAGTCTGACATGTGAGGTCCTATGTCCGATTTTGAAACGGTCACGTTCTTGAAAACGGGGGTCATTTCTTCGAAGTAGTCTCGTAGGTGAGGCGGCGTAGTGATGTCCACTTGAACTAAACCGAACATTTTCCCGTCTTTCACAGCGGAAAGGATGTCGCTCTCGCTCATCGCGTTTCGAGACACTTTCAAAGCGTCAACCTTCCAGCGTTGTTGGGAGGCCTTAACCCGCTCATCTCGACGCTTCATCTCTCTCCATTCGCACTCCCACATGACGACCAGCTTGTAACCTAGCGCTTTCAAGTACGCGCTTACTCTAGTCGTTCTGTCGCGTCTCTCCTCCCTCAGTGAAGCGCACTGATATCGGTGCGACGGTATGCACTCGTGAGCGTGGAACCAACACCCGTGAAACTGGAAAACCGTATTAGAGGCCGCGTGAAACCCGTCCACGCGAATTCTCCGACAGCCTACAACCATCTCGCCGCCGTTCAAAGCGTGGCCCAGTTTCACGTCGCGGTCGTGCTCTACGAAGCGTAACCACTCCAAAGCGCTGTGAGAGTTTCTTTGCCTAATTTCGGGCTTGAACTCGGTCTCAGGTCGTCTCACCGCGTAATAGCCCGTGCAGTGCGCTTCGCTCATGCAGCGCAAGTACAGAGAGTTAGCGTCTAGTCCTAGGATGTGTTGGCACGGTCTCGCTTCTTCGCCGTACTTGTGCTCCCTTATCCGCGTGGTGCCCTTCTCGTGAAATCTATGGAAGATGATGGAAGGACCGCCGACTAGATTTTCTTTGATCAGAGCGTGGAGGACGGCGTCGAACTGGGGGAACGTTGTGAACGCGTCTTCTAGGTTTTGGAAGAGGAACCGTAAAGTCAAACCGGCGAGAGAAACTCCGTTTTTCAACATGTCAATGCCGCGATCTTGGAAAAATTTAGCGTGATTTTTCAGAGCTTCTATGAAAGGTTTGACGTCTTTGTTGTTGTAGTGGATCAAGTAATCTTCCATAGTTTGCATCTTCTCGTCGGACCAAACTTTCTGACATGCGGCGTAGTCGGATTCGGACATTTTGACGCCCGTCAGTTCGCTGTCAAAAGCCGATCTCGGTGGCAGCGTTCTGTTTGCCAGTTTCCTGGTAGACGTCATCCATTCGTAAGGAAAGTGACCTTTCTCTTCGTTCCTGGTGAAAGCTCGCAAATAGGTCGCGTAGTTGTAACCGGGTGCCAAATAGTTGACTACGTCCAAGAAAACCGTGTGCTGTGTGTAAACCGCCAAGTATTGATTGCTTCTCTTTATGACGCTGAATTCTTGGTTTCTTCGGTCTCCGGAGGCAAAGAACGAGTGAAGGCGTATTTTGATCAGGTTCAAGTCGTAACGCCCCGAGTTGAAGCCCACGACTGGAGCTTGACGGATGTATCTCAGAAGACGCTTCTTCAGTTGAACTAACGGGTGTCTGGTCTGAGCCGCAGCGAAGCCGCCTGGAGAAGGGGTGAATGTCGCCTCCTCCAGCAGGAGAGCTTCACCTATCGCCGCATCTAACTTCGCTAACGTCGGTCGGTAAAGTTCTAGCACAGCTTCCCCGATGACTTTGGCGTTCTCGTTTATGTGATTTAAAACTCGGTCCAACAAGGGGTCGGAATCTGCGTCGGATTCTCTGACGAAGCAGACGGGCCCCTCCCACCCCGGAAAGTCGGATGCGACGCTAGCCGACAAAGGGACGTGATCCCACAGCAGGGACACGTGTTCCGTCGACGGTTCTTTGCACGGTCTGAAGAAAGCCTCGAAATCGAAGGCGATCTTGTAAGGGTAGATTCCGGAATGTCCGTCGGGGGGAAAAATGGAGAAGTCTGCTAGCGCTTCGAAAATCGTTCTCGAATTTTGGTAGATGCCACCTACGTAGCGCAACTTGACTTGTCGGCAAGAGGAAAGCTGGTTCCTGTGTCTCTTCAGCAAGAACTCGGTGGTGAACGCCGCCTAACACTTGCAACATTCGTATATGCCCGCGTACGCGTTGAAGTCCGTGACGAGAGAGACGTGCAAACCGCCTTTCGCCGTCAGGTGTAGGTTGACTTTACCTCGGGCGGCCAGAGTTCTGGAAGGCGGTCTGATCAGAGTAACGCGTCTTCTCAACTTCCGCCCCGGCACTTGACGCGACGCGGTGTAGACCGCTATTTGTACGTCAAACAAGTTCTCTGACGCGGGTAAGTCGCGGATGTTCAGACCCGGAAAGGATTCAGGTGTGGCAGCGGGACAGAACTGACGTAACAAATCTGAAGCGCGCTTGCTGGTGTTGTATAAGTGAAAGGAAATGCAGCGGAAGATGCAGAGGTTGTCCTTGTTGGGAAAATCTAACACGCCGCTTCTCTTTCCAACTCGACCGGCCTGAGTGATCCTACCGCCTATGGGGAATTCCCCCGGTCCCATGTAAACGCAAATGTTCAAATTGGTAGGAAAAAGAACGTGCCACTTGGTGTCAGCGTCGCAAAGTTTCCGTACTTCCTCGCAAGCGACGGTGTTTTCCATCTTTGAGAGGAGCTCTTCCAAAGTCTCTGAATTAGTTATAGTAGGGAGCGGTTGTATGAGAGTTGCGTTGTTCTGGGAGGGGTGAAAGTAGCGCAGTTTGCTCTTGTCTTCTCTGTGTTGTAAGAGTAAGCCTACCGAGAAACCCACTTTGTATCTGAATCTTTGTGTCAAGTGAATGCGACGCATAGTATCTACAGCGTCACTCAACTCGCCGGTTGGTAGCCTGAAGTTTGTTACACTCACGCGAGTCCCGTGCATCCTGACGCCCGTTTGTATCGCAGGCCAATTCGCCGTGAACATTTCCTCCCCGTTCGGTACAGCACGTATGCGCGGAGGGATGGTCACCCCGTCCAGAGATTCGCGTCGACAGGCGATCTTTCGGCAATCGCCTTCGCCGCATAGAGGGCAAAACTTAGGTATTACTCTACAACTTTCTACGTGTCTCTCGTGGTTGTACGGTCTTTTAAAAATTTTGAAACACTTTTCGCATACGTACTGCGTCATGTTTTTTCACTCAGTTACCAACTACTTAGCCGTCTAACTATCTATCTATCTATCAATCTATCTGTCTATCTATCTATCAATCTATCTGTCTATCTATCTATCTATCTGTCTGCTGTCTGTGTATCCGTCTGTCTGTCTCATACAGCGTACGTCAAACGCTGTGTGTGTGCGCGCGTGAGCGTTGAGCGTCTCTCATTCCGAATCTATACCGAGATATTTGAGAATAATCTCTGTTTTGTCATCCAACTCTTTGAGCGCTCTGGCGGACAGCGTCACCCCCTGCTGTGTGGGTTTTTTGTCAGGACCTTCGTACTTGCACACGTGGACGAGGTTCTTACCGCTGTAGTAGCTCACAGCTGCGTACACTTCGCCCTCCTCATCCAGCACTGCGAACCAGGGGGTGTGATTAGGTCTTCCTTGCGCGGCCGCTGTGTCGCGTATGCGCACCACTGCCCGGATATCGGCGATGCGTGCTATTAGCTCGCGCAGCGCGTCGGCAGTGAAGTGCACTCGCTTGCTTCTGGTCAGAGACGCCTCTTTCACCTGGCCGTCTTTTGTGTAGCGCGGCCTCCTAGACAGTCTAGCCACGTCCTCCCAGATCTCCAGCGTCAAAGCCCCGTCTAAGCAGAACTCTAACCCGAGAAGACGGGAGAAGGGTTTCTCTGCTTCTTCTCGTCCATCTCGTTCTTTTTTTTGTATTTTTCTCTTCTTAGTAGGCCTTGTTGTTCTGGAACTCACCTTAGAACGTTTCAGACCCGCAAGAAGAGTAACACCATCAGCGTGAGCTGAATCAGCAGCAGAACCGATAACAGGAGCAGCGTCAGCGCCGGTGGTATCCGAGACCTCGTTGTTGGAACAGAGCAGCCACACGCCGTCGGTGCTGAGTGTAGCGGTAGAAGATGAAGCGCCGCCGCCCTCGTAAGGTGGCGGTGAGGGCAGTCGCCACGGACCGGACGCGCTACCAGTGGAAGTGAGGTCGAAAGCTGGGGAAGAGGGGAGCCGAAAAAACGTACCGTCCGCCCCTTTCCCTTCGGGTTCTTCGTACGCCTCGTCGTCAGCGTCGTTCTCTGTCTCACCCTGTTGCTGCTGCTCCTCCTCCTCCTCTTCTTCTTGGTTTAGGGGCTGAGTGTCCGAATAGCTGTAACTCTCAGCGCGAGCGGCGTCGAGGGCGTCGGTCGATGTAGTGGTGGAGGAGAGGGGCTGTGCAACGTGCTGCAGGTCATCAAAATCATCAACAGTAGTGGGGAGGTAAAAACCCGGTTGCCAGTACTGCGCTGTGCCAGGAGCGTTGTCGTCAGTAGTAGTAGCGGTAGCAGCAGGTGCAGCAGAAGCAGCAGCAGCAGCAGCAGCAGCAGACGCAACAGTAGCAGGCGCAGCAGCCTCAGCAGGCGCAGCCGTAGCAGGCGCAGCAGTAGCAGGTGCAGCAGCAGCAGCAGCAGCAGCAGCAGCCGCAGCCCGAGGATCACCAGCAGCAGCAGCAGCAGCAGGCGGAGCGGCAGTAGCAGCGGCAGCACGCTTAGCAGCAACGTGTACCGTCGCGAGTGTAACAACGTCGCTAGCACGACGACTACTACCAGTAGTACTACTACCACTACTACTACTACTACTAATACTACTACTACTACTACTACTACTACTACTACTACTGCTGCGAGCGCTCGCTACAGCGGGAGGGTGATAAGACCAAGCGGCTGCGGCGGTAGTCTCATTTTCAGTAGCAAGAGGAGGCACTGACGCTAAACGAGCGCTGTTCCGCGTAGTCTTCTTGTTCTTGAACTTGCTTAGATCCTTGGACGGCGCTAGGTGTTGTCTTTTGCTCATGGTGGTGACTGTAGAGAGCAGCAAAAGAATGAGTGAGTGAATGGAGGTTTCCAAGCCCCTTATATACGCCTTCTCGCTTCTAGAGCTAAGCTACTTACTGCCCCTGTTCAGCTGCCGCCGGCTGGCCGGCGGCCATTCACAAAGAGAAACAAAAGACATAAGGTATGACGTTTTCAGCTGGATCCCTTTCCCCCCTTTTGAGAGATCGACTGTCATGAGCTAAGCTACTTACCACCCTGTTCAGCAATTCAACGCGCATTAGCTGTATAAAGGATTAAGCGGTTGCTGCCGCCGACTGACCGGCGGCCATTCACAAAGAGAAACAAAAGACATAAGGTATGACGTTTTCAGCTGGATCCCTTTCCCCTCTTTTTTGAGGGATCCGCTGTCACGAGCTAAGCTACTTACCACCCTAACGCGCGTTAGCTGTATAAAGGATTAACGGTGATGAGCTTAGAGTGTGTATACAAAAAAACTACAGGAGGCGTGTGGCGTGAAGCAGGACCCCCTAAGACGAACGTGTCTGTCTGTGAGTAGAGGCGTGTGCATGTGGTGAGCGACTTAAGTGTAAGACAAAAAAAAAATCACCGCCTCCTGCCGTGATGAGTAGACTTGGCCGGCCGGCGGCGGTCGGCTAGTTCAATAGGGAGGGGTGACAGCTGACTAAGGCTGTGCATGAAAAAATCCGATTTTCACCTGACCTCTGACGTTTGTTACAATGAATGTCAGAGGGAGGGAGACGTCCTCAGGTAGGGGGTAGGAGGTAAGGCTATGGATGAGGAAAAAACACCGTTTTCAGCTGGTCTCCACGGATAGCGATGACATACCCCTCGTCATCTAAGCTCTTAAGGAGCGGAGCGGCTGAAAAAGCGTCATGCGGACAGGTCGCTAGACAGCTGGAGTGCTGTTGGAAATAGGATTAAACTCCCTCTGTATAAAAGCTCTGATTTCTGTTGGAAAAAAACCATATCGCCTCTGACCACAGTAACGTCTACTACCACCACCACCGCCACCACCGCCGCCGCCGCCGCCGCCACCGCCAAGACGAGACGAGATGGCTCAAGCTATTCCACTTTCAAGCTCGCCTTCACCGTCTTGTCCACCTGAAAAAAAGTTAATGCGGCTTGACGACGTGAGACGCGCGAGGCAGACCGATGGGGAGAACAGAGAGGTAGGACAGCGGCGCTTAGCATATAGCGACGCCTTGCTTCGTCAACTAGGTAAAGAGTTGAGCGGATCTTGGAGAGAGTTGGGCAGTAGCTTAAAAGTTACCGCCGCCCGTATGGATGCTCTAGTAGAGCGCAGTGTCAAGACACCGGAGGAGCTGTGTACGGCGATGTTCCGAGTCTGGTGGGGTGAAACCCCGCATCGTCATAGATGGGGAGAGCTCGGTCGCGTCTTCACCCGCATTAGACGCGTGGAACTGTTGGCTCAGTGGATGTCCCTTCTCCACAGACAGGGGTTGGATTTCGAAAACCCCGACTCGCGCGCGATGCATAAGCACTTGGGCACCCTCGGCAGACGTCTAGGTAGCAGGTGGAAAGAGGTGGGGGACCATTTAAAATTGTCGCCTGAGAGGTTAGATAAGATCGCTGAAGAATGCGAATACGGAGGAAGTCCCGCTGAGTGGGCCTTCCGAGTGTTGAAAATGTGGCAAGCTGAAGCTGACGGTGCCGGCGGTACGCCTTTTGAACTCCTTCGAGTGTTGACTGAGGACATGGGAAAGTTTGACCTCGGCATCGCGATATTACTTGACTTTATCAAGCAAGAAACAACGAGAACGACGGACATGTGAATTGTTGTGTTTTATTTTCATACGTCTTCTTTATTAGTAAGTAAAAAAAAAATATTATAACAATTAAGACGCGTGTCCTCTTAAAGTGTCACTTCCTCCAGTCGCAGCTGATCGCCTCATCGAGGCACGTGATAAACAAAAAAAAAATGAAGAGACACGCTTCTTCCTCTCGAGAGGAAGAAGCGTGTCTCTCGATTGAAATCTTTTCTTTTCTTTTTTTCTTAAAAGAGACAAACGCCCCTTAGAGTGCCCCCCCACCCCCCTTAAAGCGCGTGACCCCTTAAAGACGCTCATCTCTTCATTAAGTCGCATGACGTCACGTGATCAATCAGGGCACTTCCGGTCACGTGATCCTCAATGAGGTCACTCACTTCCGGTTGGCCATTAGGTCATGTGACGTCACTTCCGGTCACTTGACTCATCAGGTCACTTCCGGTCACGTGATCCTAAATTAGGTCATATGACGTCACTTCCGGTCCCCTAAGTAGGTCATATGACGTCACTTCCGGTCCATAAGTAGGTCATATGACGTCACTTCCGGTCACGTGACCAAATGGCGGCCTCTGATTGGCTAACTAGGTCACGTGACGTCACCACTAATCCCCTAAGTAGGTCACTTCCGGTCACGTGACCAAATGGAGGCCTCTGATTGGCTGCAGGTCGATTGAGTAATAAACAGTAGTTAACCATAGTCCCGTTCCGATACATACAATACTACTGACAGCTCATGTGCTAAGAATAGGGGGGAGGCTATTTCTCATTGGGCCAAATTTAAAGTAAAAGGTGTGTTTCCATGGCCAGTACCCGATCGGGTCTGGCAAAACAGTGCCGGGCCCCCCTCTCCTTTTCCTTTTCTTAGGGTCTTTCCTACTTTTGGATTTTTACGGTTTGTAAATCGGACAATTATTAAGGATTTTAGGGCAAAAAACAATAGATATCAAAAGAAAAAGTTTAACTTTTTTTTTAAATCCTACCAGTCAGACCATGTTACCGGGAAACCAACTCTTTTTTTAATGAAGTCTAATTGTGTGAGAACACTTTAGCTGAAATTTTAGTAAGACAAGTTCTAGACTAATTGCAATTTTCCAGGATAAATAAAAGAATTAAGTCAATTACTCTACGCAGTCCCTAGTACCCGCCAATGAGGGAACCTAACTAGGGAGTGGTCATTTTTTAACAAGGAGGGGGGTGGATTAGGGGGGACCAAACCATTTGGATCCGTTGGGGGAAGGCCAAAAAAATTTCACCCCCTTCTAAAAGGCCCCTCCTAAATGAAGCTTGAGGGGGTCAACACTGCTAAATTTCAACCTGCCTGAAGGGGTACCCCTGTTGCTAAAAGATGAGCACTCCCCAACACATAAATGGGTCAGGTGTGTTAGGGTTGCAGGAGGGGGTGATGGGGCGTGAAGTAGGGTGAGAGGCCATCAGTCTTATTACCTCATTTATAACAAAGGCCAATGCAAATGGCACAGGAGACACACTGAGCCCAACTTTTCCATCGGGGTACGCTGCAGACTCGCTCAACCAGTACCTTTTTCCACCACAAGGGCTCCAAATGGGACTGGTGGGACCGCTATACTTAGATTGTTACTTCTTGTCAGGCTGTGCACAGGAATTGGTGTACAGGATTTGATTGGTCAACTCCTGAGGAAAAGTTAGTGATACAAGTTTTTTATATGAGTTTGCCCAGACTCTACTATTATAGAGTCGAGGCCTGAGACTGGGTAAGCTGATTCATTTGTATAAACTATACAACTTCACCGGCTTGCATTGGGAACTATCGGACATCTTCTCTTGAATGTATTTGTTGATGTACAACAATGAGGTGTGGGTCTTGAATTATCTAAAAGTTCAAATTGAAGTGGATCCATGAAGGTGCAGAGGAATTCAGCTATTCACTGCTAATGATAGTCATATGAAATGGCATCAGAAGGAGGTGTTTTTTTTTAGGTTTTGGAAGTGTTTTTTAAAATTATCATTAAGGATCATTCAGACCATCTCACAATCGCATATAAACCCCTGGAGACATCTTATATGTCATTTACAACATACAATCAATGATCAACCCGAATATGGAAGTGATTGACCACACTATACTGATACTGCAATCTTCCACAGAATGGGGATCTCTACATTGAAAATGACAGAGTTCTGTCCTAATGACATTTATTTATTAAGAATGGTGTATGGACTCCTCACCAGATTTAGTCATAGGTTGGGGACATATCCATACTGTAACATATCAAAATATCAGAGTGGGTTATCATTATAATCTCTATGATAACTTAGGAAATGAATACCCAACATATCAAAATGAAACATTCTAAACTATAGTCATTCAAAAATTAGCCATGAACCAACACACACCAGGGGGAGTATGTGAATTTCTAAAGATTCTGAGAACGTCCACCAGGTGGGTTAAGTGAGTTTCTAAAGGTTCTGAATATCTCCACAGGGGCCCGCCACCAATTTGTCCGAACTATCCTTAAAGCCTCTTACAATGTATACAATCGATTGATATGTATGTATAAACCTTGCCATTTGAGGATGTTCCTTTGTATAAGGCTGTGCTCTCCGTTCACTAATACTATTCACTCTAAAGAAAGCAAAAGTTACAGTGTGGTATAAATTGTTACATGTTTTGCAAACAAATGATTCCGCCTCAGAGTCAGAGGATACAGTCATGGTAATATCATCTATGGGAGGAGAACGCATGTACACCCCGGGCACCCCCTCACAACATGCCAATTGGCAGGTGGACTACCTTAGATATGTCAACCCTTTAGGGGCATCATAATGCTTTAATGTGATTTACCTTGTCTTCATGACGGATGAATGCAGCCCTGCCATTGCTAGTTACTCACCATTGCTGCATTCATGTATGATGACGACGCTTTAGAGTTAATACAGGGTCAGTACAGTGGCGTAGGAAAAGGGGGGGCCAGGGGGGCCCGGGCCCCCCAATCACAGAGGAGGGGGGGCCTGAATATGATTGGGCCCCCCAACAATTTGCCAAGACCCTATCATATATTACACAAATTTCACAAACTTACCTCTACCACATAGGAAAAAGTGAGGGCAGAGGGACATGAATCCCCAATCAGAACTAAAGGGGGCTCAAACAATACTTTTCTTCACAATTCCAATATAAGCCTGTATATGTGACATGAAGCATAAAAGCTGATGCTTAATCCTGCTTGGTAAGTTAATAGCCAGCACCATGAGGACAGATGAAGATGACCCTGAGGCGTTATGCTGTATTTTAGGGATTGGGGAGTGGCACTGGGAGTAGTCATCTTTCAACAACATAAGGGGGTTGCCGACTTGTGCCAAAATCGTTCGGGTCCTCCACTCCACAACACTGAAAAAATAAACTTGTCTCCAGACTCGTCTAAGTGACTGTCATAAAATAAACGAGTCAAAAGTTGTCGGACATATCAGGTTACCATCCCTTGAATAGAATCTGAAGCTGGCAAATGGCGGGCTGTGGGCTGGCAGATACCAAGTGGGTCTTCTATCTCCAGCTAGAAGACCCGCTACGTTGTCACTTGTGCGGGCTTTACAACAACAAAAAAGAGGTGACATTGTTTTGGTTCCCCACCCGGATATATATATATATATATATATATATATATATATATATATATATATATATATATATATTCATACATATATATATATATATATATATATATATATATATATATATATATATATATATATATATACCACCTACCTTCCCCAGGTTCCACCTGAATATCTGGCACCTGTAGGGCATGTGGGACATGTAGGGACATTGGGGCCGCCTTGTGTGTGAGTCAGTGTCATCACTGGGAACACACCGGGACGTCTGTGAAGTTTGTCTACAGCTGATAAAAATATGACCCACATGAACTTGTTGTCTTCTTGTTGTCAACATTGGTTAGGTGTTAAGTTGTTACTGCCAATTATTGAAGGTGTAGCTTCTCTGTCGCTGTCTGTCTGTCTGCTTCTTTGTCACTTACTGTCTGTCTGCCTGTCTTACTTTTTTCCTGTCTTACTTTTTTATATATCCCTGTCTTTATATCTGTCTCTTTCTTCCCTATACATAATGTATCTGCCATTATATCTGTCTCCCTCTGTCTCTTTCTCTGACTCAGCCTCTGTCTCCAAGTCTGTGTCTGCCTTTGTCCCTGCCTTTATCCCTGTCCCTGTCTCTGTTTCTGTCCTGGACACCGCCCCTCCCTCTGCCTCTACCTCTGTCTCTTCCTCTGTCTTTGACTTTGTCTCTGTTCTATCTCTGCCGTTGTCTCTGTCCCTGCCTCTTTCTCTTCCTCTGATTCTGCCTCTTTCTCTTTCGCTGTCCTTGACATTGTTACTGATCTTTTTCTACCTCTGTCTCTGTCCCTGTCTCTATCTCTGCCTCTACCTGTGTCTGTAGTTCTGCCTCTTACCCTGCCTCTGCATCCTTCTCTGTATCTGACGCTTTCTCTGCCTGTTTCCCCCAGATCTGTCTCTATGGCTCTACCGCTATCTCCAGCTCCGTCTCTGCCACTGCCTCTAGATCTGTCATTGCCTCTTCCTCTGTCATTGTCTCTACCTCTGCCTCCACCCATGTCACTGCCTCTGCCATTGTATCTACATATCACTGCCTCTGCCTCCACCTCTGCCTGTCTTTGCCTCTGCCTCTGTCTCTACCTTTCTCTCTAGCTCTGTCTCTGCCTCTGTATCTACATATCCCTCTGCCTCTGCCTCTATCCATTTCTCTGTCTCTGTTTCTGCCTTTGTTTCTGCCTCTGTTTCTGCCTCTGTTTCTGCCTCAATCTCTGTCTCTGTCTCTACATCTGTATCTACATATCCCTCTGCCTCTGCCTCTATCCATTTCTCTGCCTCTGTATCTGCCTCTGCCTCTGCTTCTATCCATTCCTCTGTCTCTGCCTCTGTTTCTGCCTCTGTCTCTGTCTCTGCCTCTGTTTCTGCCTCTGTCTCTGTCTCTGCCTCTGTCTCTGTGCCTGCCTCTGCCTCTGTCTCTGTCTCTGCATTTGTCTTTGTAGCTGCCTCTGCCTCTATCCATTCCTCTGTCTCTGCCTCTGTTTCTGCCTGTGTCTCTGTTTGTGCCTTTGTCTCTGTCTCTGTCTCTGTGCCTGCCTCTGCCTCCCTCTACAGCCCTGCATCTTCCTCTACCTCTGCCTCTACCTCTGACATTGCCTGTCGCTGTGTCTGACCCTGTATTTCATTGTATAACCATTGTGTAATCTGCCCCTTGAATATTGATCCACCTCCATAAAGTACACCCTCCCCAACCCTTATTAAATAGTAATCTACCCTTAAACTGATAACTGATGTCTAAGCCTCCCAGTGTGCAGCAACAGCTGATCTGCTTGTGTATGCAGGACCAGTCTGGGTTTGTGGACTGATGAGTCAGGGGGAGCAGGGTGTGGGGAGGTTATAGGTGTGTGTTATAGCATTGATCCATTCTGTTGCGAGATGAGGGATGGCACCAGCCTTCCCATTCAATTACCTCTCTGTACGGATACAGCTATCTTTATATCCACCGGTTTTAAAGACGGCATAGTACATTAATTCATCATGCTCTTAGTCGTCATGATGCATCAATGCAGCCATGGCAAGTAAATGATTATCCCAACCATGTGGAGGTTGAAACACTCCCAAATGGTCGGCATCCCGGTCGGCATGATGCACCAATTCAGCACCAGCGAGTTACTCGCCAGGGCTGCAATGGTCCATCATGAGGAACAATTCTTTTAGCGACATACGATCCTAACATGGTTAACACAACTGATTTTTTAGCCTAAACCAAAACTGTGTTAGGAGAGTGAAGGGGAGTGAAGGAGTCAGCCTACAGAGAGGCCTTCTGACCAGACCTCTGCTACAGAATGGCATACTGCTCACCTGTTGTCAGTGTAGTCCTACAACCACACAGTAGCCTCACCCGGGTAGTGACCACTTACTGTACACTGGGTGCAGGGGGAGGATGTACAGTCTTTGCGAAAACTTTTTCATCCCACAGGACATTCGTCCTGCAAATTTTTAATGTTGAAGGACCGGTCACATTTTTGGAGGACCGGAGTTTTTGCTATTATGAAATACATTATATTTGTAACCATTTATGGCCAAATCAGGATAGATATATAGATTTACACAGTATATTGACAAACTTCAGCTTTAGAAGCCCAACTGAATTCTTCTAGTTCAGAAAATGACTGGACATTCGGTCCTGCTACACTTGTGAATCTGCTGGACCAGTGGCATTTTAGAGGGACATTGCCACTGTCCTGCATGTTTTCGCAAAGACTGAATTGATGTAAATAGATGATAGGCAGGGGGAGCCTTCATGTCTTACCTCATGATTCTGAGGTGATTCCAGTATTACTCACCATCACATGGCTGCTTGCTAGCTAACCCTTTAAGGTGCACATGTTGCCTTAAAGTGGATCCATCTCTTGGTGTAAAAGAGTTGAGAAGAAATAGAAATATACTGAGGGATACTTATTTACATCTTCTGTATGAGAACTACCACCATAGACTCCATAGCACAGTGGTAGAATACATGCCTTCATATGCAAAGGTTGATGGCTCTAGCCCTGGTCATGCTACACTTCTGGCCATTTCATGACTGTTTGAGATTGCTTGTTCCAATAATCAGACACGGGTCCCCTGGTCTATGCTCAAACTAAAGAATGTACCTGCAGAGAAAACTGCTCAGTGAACGGAAATGGCTTCAAATCGACCCACCTTAAATCAGTCTTGGCTAAAAACCTAGACACCTTGCTGCTGGACTTGCCGGACCTTGGGGCTGTGTCTCACCAACTTGGGCCAATGTTTTCGTCTATGATCGGATGCCGTCTATGATCAGGTGCCGTCTATGATCAGGTGCCGTCTATGATCAGGTGCCGTCTATGATCGGGTGCCGTATATGATTGGGTAGCAAGGAAACCTCTATGTACGGGCCCCTATAGGTGAATTGTCTTATTTTTTTCCAGAACAGTATTTCCATAAACTTTTTTGATCCCTTAACATATCACAGTATAAAAAGACACAAAAAAAACTTTTTTATATAGCCGGTCATAGACGGCACCCGGTCATAGACGGCACCCAGTCATAGAAAGCACCCGGTCATAGACGGCACCTGGTCATAGACGGCACCCGGTCATAGACGAAAACATTGGCCCAAATTGGTGAGACACAGCCTTGGGCTTGTTCCTACATCTTGTAAATCGGACCATTATTAAGGGTTCTAGAGAGAAAAACCCTTCACATAAACATTTTGAATGACATTCGTCAATATTATTAATATTCCAATATTTTAATAGAAATATACGGGAAAGCTGTATCTATTCAATGTCCAGCATTGCAAATAAGTCTGTCAGGAAGACTGTTAAAGTCACTGGCACTGGATCGGTGTATCATCACAGAAAATAGAAAAAAGCGTCAACAGGGAGTCCACGTTGCCTCCTGAATGACTCCTCTCTTTAGGGCAGCCTAGGCGGCCTAAGGGAGCCTAGGTGACTCTCTGGATGACCCAATGGAGTCACCTAGGGGAATATAGCTTCCTGGCTCACCTAAGGGAGTCACATAAGGACCTGGGCTTCCCTGGAGAGTGGAGTCATTCTGGAGGCAACCTGGACCCCATTTTGACGCTGTTTCTTCACTCTGTAATCCTTACCCTCTGAAAGGGTTGGCACTGGGCAACTCTTTA
Organism: Harmothoe impar; assembly: GCA_947462335.1. Classification (NCBI taxonomy): domain Eukaryota; kingdom Metazoa; phylum Annelida; class Polychaeta; order Phyllodocida; family Polynoidae; genus Harmothoe; species Harmothoe impar. Next base: position 57,444,349 of record OX381720.1, on the reverse strand, counting down.
ACCGCTACGCCAGGCTTAGAGAGATCAGTCCGCCCCTTCTAACCTACATAGTCAGACACTGTCCTATTAAATTCAGTTGTTTTGGTATAATACCGTTATACATATAAAACCAAATTGCCGGTGCTTACAGTGCATGTATTTAACTAAGCAACAAAACATCTACCACCGATTATTTCACTTTTTTCAAACAAACTATAATTTTGTCATACACATGAAAAAAGCTTCAATTTGCTTACATTCAACCTGAGTGGGGTGGCAGGGATTTCCCATGGCCCCTGTTTAACATACATCACTCTAATCCGGCCAGGGTTTACTTCAGACCCAGACACATAAAACAAGTAGTCTCTGGTGGGGGGGGGGGGGGGGGTAGCATGTCCTGACATCATGGCTGTGCCCAGGTACAAACATAGGTGTGTCTGTCTTAGAGCTCCAGACCATGCCTTAATGGCCGCACACCCCTTATGGGGGACTAGCGCATTAGGACATGGAGGCCACCATCTTGCCTAAGAGCAATGCATTGTGGTTAGGCCGCCGACTCCAGAGCAGTGTATTATGGGTGAATTTTTTATCAGTCCCTTTGTTCGCGGTGTGAATTGAGGGGATTAGCTTGATAAGGAGATGGGGGTGTAGCCCCCGACTACCAGGATGTGCTAGTGATGCATAGGGAGTGGTCATGGGGGATCGAGGTGGGGGCAGAGGAAAAGTTAAAAGTGGGGGGGGGGGGGGGGGGGAGTATAGCAATGTGTACACCCTGAAGTGAAATTTCATCATCCTAGCTAGACTAGATTGACGAGGATTAAGGGGTGTATTCCCTGCCACTACTCTCTTTTACAATAAGGGAGACTATTGTAACGAGTCGTTGTAAATACCGTTATGGTTCATGTATATCTTATACAAGTAATAATGTCATGGTAAACTATCAATGAGGCTTTCTGTAAACAAGTTTTATTAAACACTGTATGATGTACCGACGTTAAAGTCTACGATTAATACTGGGTATATGTCACCGAAGTCAAGTCGTTACCGACATTTATGTTGTCATTTCTTAGGGTTCTATCCTGGTTTGTGACAAATGACCACTAGATGTCTCTAGTGGGGATGGTCATGTGCCCCTCTCCATACCATATATAACGAGGGCTGGTTCACTAAACAAATCAGTCTAGCTTAGACGATGCCTCTGCATCCTTAGCTAGAACTCTGGTTGTGAACGTGTTGATTATACACTGTTACCTAGATATCACACTGTATCTACATATTGCTGTATTCTCTGGTACACCTTCGGTTATGTGCTGATTATACGATTCATGCAGATACAATAAATTCACCGTATTCATCCTACTTCACTTGGTAATGAGCCGATAGCTTGACCAGCTACACTATAATTGAAAATATCATCATCTGTCAAAGGTTACCTCTTGATCCTTTAGGCCATTAAGGGGGGAAAAAAAGTGTGTTTAAAACACACACCAACTTAGAGAAAATTACCATCAATCTGTATGAGCAAAATTCAGTCTTTGCGAAAACCTGCAGGACAGTGGCAATGTCCTCTTAAAATGCCACCGGTCCAGCAGATTGACAAGTGCAGCAGGACCGAATGTCCAGTCACATGTTGGGCTTTTCTGAACTAAAATGATTTGGCTGGTTTTCTAAACCTGAAATATGTTTGCCAATATATTGTATAAAACTAGGCATTTATCCTGATTTGGCCATAAGTTCATTACAAATATAATGTACAATAATTTTTTCTAGTTAAAATAAATTATCAGATATGTTGGTATTCAGTGCTCCAGAAAGGGAGCCGGTCCTGCAACATTGAAAATCTGCAGGACCTGTCCTGTGGGATGAAAAAGTTTTCGTAAAATAGGGAAATCCCGATTCCCCTGAAGTCAGGACGTGATATATATACATCCTCCTGTTCCCCTTCACTGCTCTGCACATCCCTTTAGTTTACCGTCAACATTGGGTGTTCGGTTATAAAAATCGTGATTTGATGAAAACCTTTTTTTTTTTTAAAGAATTTGATGGAAAATATGTTGAAAATGAATAAATATTGGCATTTATGGTACCAAACTAAAGCTTAAACTGTCCGTAATGCAGTGGACTAGGAATAAGATACACTCTAACTTTATTAATCAACAAACTCTTAACTATTGAGATGTGATATTTGTTTGTGATAAGTCTATATTTTCCCATACATTTTGGCCCCAATGTAAAAAAAAACGCCCTTGTCACAACTTTCAATGCTTGGTCATGAGAAGTCATCTTTTCTTTTTTGAGTGGCCTAAAATATATGTTCATACATCCTCACAGTTTCACTAACCCTCACGTTGTTTAACACTGATTAATGCCCACTCCCCTCCAGCATTTCACCCCCCACCCTCTCCCCTATGTTGTTTAATAATGACCACTCCCCTACAGCGTTTCACTAACCCCCCCCCCTCTCCCCTATGTTGTTAATAATGACCACTCCCCTACAGCCTTGACCTGATTGTGTACCTTTTTGGTGTTTGCAGGGGGCGTGGTGCCGCTGGAGGAGGGAGGACGTGCCTGTATGAACACTAACAGGGGCTGCACCCACACACCACCACCTCAACACTGTAAGGACAGGGAAGGACAACCAAGGTGCTCCCGATAAAGGATATATCTATAGGCCTCTAACTCCACCCTATGAGAAGGGCCAACGTGCTCTATTACTCAACCCAACAAGGAAGACCGATGTTTGTCACTCATTGAAGGACATGTATCTACATCTTTATGTCCCTGACTCCATGCTATAGGGAGAGCCAAGGTGCACCCTGTAGATGAAGGATAATTCCCTTAATCAACCCAAAGAGGAAAACCAATGTTTGTCACTCAATAAGGGAAACTCATCTCTAGCTACTTGACTACACCCTATAAGGATAGCCAAGGTGCACCCAATAAAGGCTATACACTGTGTACTAACTAAACCTTCAGGGTACATAAATAAACCAGGGTCCTATAACCATAAAGGTGTAGCAGGAAGGGTGTATACAAAGTGTGCATGGACTGTATGCTGCTGGGTGTATGAATGATCCCAGATACACAGGATCTCCTACACACTCTGACTGTCAGTGTTATAGTACACCCTGATACCCAGTACTGTAATGCTGAGTGCTATCCCAGGGCATCCACCTACAGCCTAAAGCTCAACACTAAGTATAGAAGAGCCTCTGGGTGTTCACTTTGGACATCTATAATTAATGTGTGCCTTAGGCATAGATCTGCATTAAATGTCTCTAGTCTAGATGAATTGTATGCTACTGTATACTGCATCTACATGAACGGTCTGCTTTAAGTATAGACAAACTTTATACTTTGAGCATCTACATGAACAGTATGCTTTAAATATAGACAAACTTTATACTTTAAGCATCTACATGAGCTGTCCGCTTTAAATATAGACAAACTTTATACTTTAAGCATCTACATGAGCTGTCCGCTTTAAGTATAAACAAACTTTATACTTTAAGCATCTACAGGAACAGTATGCTTTAAATGTAGACAAACTTTATACTTTAAGCATCTACATGAGCTGTCCGCTTTAAGTATAGACAAACTTTATACTTTAAGCATCTACAGGAACAGTATGCTTTAAATGTAGACAAACTTTATACTTTTGGCACAATTGCCTCCCTCACCTGAGCAGAGCAATGCATTGTGGGTCAACAGACTAGTGTGCCACTGACACACCCACCACCCACCCCCAGTACACTCCACTCTCCCCCCACCATCACCCACACACACCTGTATGTTACACTCTCCAAGCACCCACATCCTAACTCCCCCACCTGCCCCTACCTACCTGCTACCTACCTGCAGACTGCCCGCCTCGGCCCAGTGAGTATTTAGTTCCCAGTACGACCACTAGAGTGTGGTGGGAGGTGCACCATTACTCCTGCAGTCCCCCAGTGTACCAGTCTACTACTACCACTGGAGGACCCCTACAGCAGCATTGGAGACTACTACCTCTGGATACCACCACATGGGATCTATACTAAGCTGCTACTACTGACTGCCTGACCCTGGTATAACCCTGCTGTGTGTGGGGTAAGGGAGGATCAGGGGGCAGGGGCTGATCCCTTAGCGCTGACTGTGGATCTACCTGCATAGGGAGGGTGTAATTTGGGATCTGCAGCAGTTTTAGTGCTGTGAGTGTGAGTGTAGCCCCTGAGTGGGCTTTTCTCCATGTGCTGCTGCAGGTCAGGATAGCAGTCCCCTGTAGCACCACTCCCTATACACACAGGTGTGGGGTGCAGGTAGTGTGAGGAGGTAGACGTGGTGGTGGGACCCCACCCTCTGTGTGTATGCTGCACCCCTCCTCACCTCATGCAGTGAATCATCAGTGAGGATTCCCTATGACACGGTGGACTCCCCTGCCGCTGCTGCTGCCACACTATCCTGCATGAAGCCTATCAGCATAGACCCTACCTGGGGCTTATACCTTCACATAGTGTAGCTGTGACTACTTTAACTGGTTATAACTACTGGATTATTTAATACCACCCATAGGAGACACTACTGAGAGTCCATATATAGCCACCCTGCCTGGTATTACTCCCTGGATATTACTACTATAGGATGTAGGTGGTATTCACCTGTGTGATATTGGCCTGGAGTGTCAGTCGTTGATCAGCACGGTTGGTACCAGGGGGTGGGTGGGACCACTAGGTTGTCCCAGATAACTTTGTTGGCCCCCAGCCCAGGTACTGACACAGGTATTGACACCTACTGTCAGCAAAATGGCCAGCAACAAAGGGAAGGCCCAGTTTTATGTGTTCTACCTCGGGTGGAAAGAATGTCGTGGCATCCGCGGCCGGGAGTTTGTCGAACCGATCGTTCGCGAGCTCATCGACCGGCGCTACAATGAGGAGCTACCGAAACTCACCATCGAGGCCACGAGGAAGGAGTTGAAAATTACGCAAGTTATTGAGAGGAAGAAGAACAAAAAGGAGAAGCTTAAGTACCCTCCTATCCCCACTAAGGATGTGACCTACGCTGTGCAGGCGTTAAGTCCAGATGAGGATGTGGTGGCGTGTATATACCTGGGGTACAACCCGCAGACCCGGGCTGCCGTCCACGTCCATGTATACCGCTGTGACTCCCCGGCCACTGCCTCCATCTTTGTTGACCACCTCTCCGGGTTCATTAACTTACCCGAGCACCGGGAGCGGACGGCAAAGATTGAGGGGGAGTTGGTGGCCAAGGGACAGGTGTTCCCAGGCCCCAGTACCTATGGCATGGCAGAGTCGGATGCTGCCAGCACGCGCTATGACCCTCATGATGACATTTACGATCGGAGACCCTATGGCAGTCGGGATAACATGAGGGATCCCTACCAGGACCAACGTGATCCCCGGGATGCCTATCCGCCACCACAGAGGGATCCCAGGGATGCACGGGGGGACCCTCGGGATTATCGGGAAGTCCGGGAGGACCCGTATAGTTTACGAGAGTTCAGGAGAGAACTGGAAGACACACGCCACACTCAGAGGGACCATTTCAGAAATGGCCCACCACCACCAGCACGGGGTGACTACAGAAACGGTGGTGCCTCGGGGAGGGGCGGTGGTGGCTACGCCGCCCAACCTGAGTCCCCTAGGGAGCACCGCAGAGAACCTGTAGACCACTACCATGAACAAGAGGACGTATACCAGTCGGTGACCGCTGAGTTAAAGGCTAAGTTAGCAGGCCGCAGCGGTCCTGCCACCGGTCCCTTACTCCTACCCGCCAAGGACTATGATACGGTGCGCCGTAAGGGCGGGAACCTGGATGGTATCGAGGAGCGGCGCTCCAGGAACAAGCATATTGTTGGTGGTGGAGCTGCCGATGAGGACGATAGTAGCTATGGTGACCGTAACAGTGGTTACGGTGACCGGGGTAGTGGTAATTACCGTGGTTACGATGATCCGTATGACTCTCCTGCTGATCCGTACAACAGGTACCGGGATAACCGCGCCCGGTCCCCGGACACTCGGGATTACCAACGAGGAGGTCGGCCGCACTCCCCTGAACCCAGAGGTCACCCAGCCCGGGCCGCGTCCCCTGAACCCCGCGGGGGGAGAGGAGGGGAGAGACGAGGCCGCAGCCCGGTCCGCAACCAACCTTACATGGACAGTCGCCTCGCCCGGGCCATGAGCCCGCCACCCGGGCACGAATTAAGGAACACTTACTTCCCCAATGATGACATGCTGCCAAACTACCTGGCCGCCCCAGGTGGTCGGGGAGGAGGGGGTTATGATGCATACCCTCCTCGGGCGGTGTCACCCGCTCGACGATCCCCTCGCCCGGTCTCTCCGCCCAGATCCCGGTACAGTGGAGGGTCTGATGAAGGTGGACGACGTCCGGCTAACAAGTACACAGCCGCTAGCCTGGGGCTGAAACAGGGCGCACCCCAACCCCAACCCCGCGCTCCTGGATATGGTCGGCCACGCTCAGACGAAGGCTACCTATCTATGGACCGGGAGAATCCCTACCGAGGGAGTTACAATAAGGACCCTTATGATGACTACAGGGGTGGGGGCGGTCCTTCACGAGCCCTCAACGACAGCCCGCCTCCAAGGGAAGTCATCGCAGGCGATCAACCCCATCCTGAACTTGGACAAATCCCTGACTCGAGCCTTCCTGGGTCTAACCAGTCTTTCCTGTACTAAGTTACTGACTGGGTCCATATGTAATGATGGTCTAATATAGCAAACATATACTGCATGACTGTTCGCATTTAAGTAAATTAAATATAAAGTTTTCTCTTAAGACATCTTAATTGTGCTTAAATGCAAGCATTCATGCGGTAATAGTATTGGAAGTCAAGGTCTACCAAGCAGAACATAAAAGGTCATGGTACAATACCATGGTAACTACCATCATAGTGAGTCATACTGTACACGTTTTGCATCGATCAAAACTGGTATAGTAAATTATAGTGCGCCATGGCCGTGTTCGATTCTATAGTACAGTTATCACAGTGTTTTCATATAGAGACTTCATGTACCATGGCTTTCTGCAGTACATATTATCCCAGTAAACCACCATGGTACACTGTACTAAACTGTGTGATGACCATATGGTATTCCTCCACCTAGATCAGTGTAAGGCCTTGGTGGAACAGACTCCTGGTGAATCAGCCAAACAATGGTATACTATGTGTATAAGCCATTGTTGGAAACCCTGCTGGTTCTATAATGATATATATAGCTAATTGTGTACAAGGCTATACATAGCAGACATTATATATCCCTGGTATCTACTGTAGATATATCACCATTCTAACAGCTGCAAAGGTACCACACTGAACACAGTTACATTGAGATTATACAGAAACTGTATGTGATAAATATAATATGTATTATAGTATACAATACAATATAGTCCAATGTCAAGTTATCAAGATATATGATACATACATGTACCATTAACCAATTACTTGGGATAAGGTCCACACTAAGGCCTGGGAAGCAGGTCCAGGCAGAAAGGCCGCGTTCATAGGTACCTGTATTCAATTATATCCCAAGGAAACACACGAGAAGTCATGACTGTGTAAGGCCAAATTTAAAAAAAGGTGTGTTTCAGGTTACCCGACCCTACCCAGCAAAACAGGGCCGACCCTAGAAATGTTTATGCAATTTTGAAAAAAATAAAATATTTTGGGTCTTTTTGGGGCTATTTAAGGGTCGATCTGATAGTTCACGAGTCGAGGCGGTCGTCGGCGAGTCGGCATTGTAGTTCCTGATTCGATTTCTGGGTACTTTTCAGGCTAAAGGTAAAAAGAAAAAAATTGAAAAAAAAAATCCGACCTACCTACCCTAAATTTTCAGACCATGTAACCTGAAACACACCTTCTTTTTATTTTGGCCTAAGAGTCATTATATTTTTCATAGAAAGTATCAGAGCTATGAGCTAGTATTTCTTCAGCCTCAAACTGCATGATCATGTTAATTCACTGGAGAGCAAATAGTATTCTTTGCTTTTTAAGAGAAGGCTGTATTTTCAGTGTAAACCATTGGTCTGAGGTGCTATATATATATATATATATACGTCCGTTCAGACTTCCACAGACGGTCTTCCATTTCATGAAAATATATCTTTTCCATGCTCTTTATTCTTTGACCCTTTAAGGGCGGCATGTCGCTAAAGGGTGACATTTGTCTTCATGATGCACCAAAGTAGCCCCGGTGAGTAACTCCCCAGTGCTGCATTGGTGCATCATGCACATCATTTGAGAGTCTCCCAACTGTGTGGAGTTGGCATGATGCTTGAATGCAGCACTGGCAAGTTACTCACCATGGCTGCATTTATACATCATGACGACCAATGGCATGCTGCCAGTGCTGCCTTCTTGCAGCATATCGGGAAAAGGGTACACTACATTACACCGCTATGCTGCCCTTAAAGGGTTATTTCTATTGACGTGTATGTTGGACCATTTCTATAAGATTATTTTCTATCATTAAACCAGTCACCACAATCATGTAAGGCAGAACTATGACAGTAGCGATATAATCAAATATATAAGTGCTTTGGAAATGACTAATGAGAATAATAGAGTATGAATCTGTACTGACCCAGTGAAGAGTAGAGATTATCAAGTATCTAAGTTATACCCTCATGACCTGAACTGTGTGCTATGATGAACGGTATGCTGAACTATGGCTCTGACTTGAGTATAAGAAATCCATTATTATTTAGCTGGGGCTGGGGAAGGGTGAAGGGACCATGCAGAGACATGTATGTAGTTTGATACATGTATCGTCACATTCCTGGTGTTATAACGGTATAAGTGTCATTCTTGCTCGAAATGAACAGACATATAAATTAAAATAGATGCCTCATGGACATAAAATAGGTGCCTCGTGCAATTTATGTATAAAGATTATATATTTCGCCTGCCTGAAACAAACTTGAAAAGTGAATTCATTTCTTGCAATGCCACGTTGAAATAAGCTTAAGTTGTGTTTATAATGTTAGGATGTTTCGTTCTTGTTGATGTGTTAAGCTTGTTAGATATGAAAAGTAAGAGGCACACTGAAATGTGACCAATTTGGCCAAATGTGTTTACGTCATTCACAACCTGGAGTCCTTTATTGTGGTGAAACGCTAAGGGAGGGCTCATTTATTTTACAACAGGAGAAGGGGGAGCGAGCAAAATTCACACAGGTGCGAGCATTTACTTTTACGCCCCCTTGGAATTTGTTACCCCCCACCCCCCCCCCCCCTTGAGCTGGCGGAATATTTTGCACACAGCGCGCTGAACAGCGGAGTGCACCAAAAATTTTCGAAACCCTCACTTTGAACTCTTGATAAAAAGGGATATCGCTTTTTATGCCCCCCCCCCCCCACTCCCTGTGATTAATTAATGGACACTCCCTAAAGGGGTGCGTTATGCACAGTAGACACCTATGAGATTACTAACTGCTGTTATATTGTTGGACATTTAATACTCATGAACATAATATAGAGAAAACCATGAGTTACATCATGTAAGATGTTTTCAATATTACTTATCTCGACCGCTTCACGTTCTTGGGTCGTGGTTATGTGATGTTATTACATAGTATTTTGCCAAGTGTATTGTTTAATGGATGCAACGGAATGTCTGCCGACTGAATAAATCGAATTCATGCTTGTATTTCTGTGGTTTTTCTCCCTTTTTGTAATATTGGACCATCTATATGTATTAACATTGAAAGACAGCATGTCGGTAAAAGATGCCTTTTGTCGTGATTAAGCACCAATGCGACCCGATGCTATACATTGGTGCATCATGCCGACCCTTCAGGAGTGTCTCAACCACATAGGGCCAGCATGATGCTCGAATGCACCACTGGCGAGTTAATCACCAGGGCTGCATTCATGCATCTTGAAGACCAAGAGTATTATGCATTAATGCATGACGCCACCCTTGACGGGTTAGCTGCCACGTGTGCCCGCCGACAGGTGGGGGTGTGGTGTGTTTTATCGACGCTGTATGTTTAAACATAGAGACTGGCAGCACCTGTACAAACTCAGACCCCGGGCTGACTTTATGATTTTAGGAAGTGATTATTATTTAACAAAAAGGGGTGTCACCGTGTGTGTTTTGGAGTTGGTAAGGTTGTTTTGGAAATGCCACCCCCCAGTAAACTATACCGTAAAACTTTGTGTATAAGCCTAACTGGCGTAATAGCCACACCTAGACACAAGAAAAATCCTATAAGACGCACCTTGTAGTGGGGGCTTACTATGGCAATTTTAGTACACCCTCAGAAAAGTGAGAGTCATTGTGAGAGGCAGTGCCTGACCCTCAGGTGAGAGTAGTTTTAGCGACAATGACTCTCACTTTTCTGTGTGTGTACTGCGATTATATAATACATATGTACATCTAAAAACCGCACCTTGGTTTTTCCTGATCTTATAAGCCGCACTGCCAGTCTGACGTGCGTACTAGTGGGAGGATTTACGGTAATTATTTTTTTACTCGTTTTGCTTCTCCCCTGTATACCTACAGCAGTACGGAGGTCCACACTTTGTTGTACATCCACCACCATCACAGTCACTACCATCCCCTGGTGTCAGATAATGACTGCTCCCTTATATACAGAATTGTTCATTGGTTGGTTTATTTCTTTTTTGCATTGAACTAGAATATTAACACATACACCATGTGGGGAACGTTAAAACAGCAGAAATGATGAACACAATATTATTTGTTTAACCTTTAGAATTAGGAGAGAGAAAGAATTGGACTTTCAAATTTTAACCTTTGTCTGTAATTTCCGGATCCGTAATAAACATCAGGGTAGTAATGTCCTAGATATAAACATGTGTATGGTAATACACTAGAAGTATGTGGTACATTACTACGGACAGGTGTCGCTAAAAGATGACACTTATCGTCATGATGCACACCCTCAGAAAAGTGAGAGTCATTGTCGCTAAAACTACCCTCACCTGAGAGTCAGGCAGTGCCTGACCCTCAGGTGACGGTAGTTTTAGCGACAATGACTCTCACTTTTCTGTGTGTGCACCAATACAGCCCTGGCGAGTTACTCGCCGGTTCTGCATTGGTGCATCATGCCGACCCTATGTGAGCATCTCAACCCTGTATAGTCGGCATGATACTTGAATACAGCCCTGGTCAGTTACTTGCCAGGGCTGCATTCATGCATCATGACGATCAAGGACAGGATGCAATAATGCATTTAAAGTTAAGGTAGCTAGATCACACATACACGGTCACGCGTTGGATGGTAATAATTAGGTATAATGCCCCATTAAAATAATACGGGAAATATGGCTCGTATTCAGATTGGGTCATGACTGTTTAATCTGACCAGCGTATTTGTTTTAAACAAATGCACTCTTTAGTATGGACGTAAACAGGGTGATATCAATTCATATAATGCCATAGGCTTGGTATGAACAGTGTATCGATGCAAAGATAATACAAATGTAAACTCAAAGTATGTTACGCATTCCAATATTAGGCCACACTTTTTTTTGGGGGGGGGGGTTACGGATCCTTCAAAAATTTATCAAGGCACGGAGGACGAAATAAAAGAAATTTAAAATAAAACAAAAGTTTGCCTCTGGGCATTTTATTTATGATCAGTACAGAAAACTTGGATATCCCATTTCGGAGGGAAAAATAAAAGTACCTCCCTCAGTAGAAAGGTTGATCTGACAATACAATTACAATAATTTTTACATGATTTTTTATCAGCAGACTTTTTGAAAATATTTCTTTCAAAATTGAGAATTTTTTTTTGCCTAAATGAAAGATGAATAGTTCATTTCCTGTTGATTTTTCATTCGTAGCTTTTCATTGATATATCACACCATATATCCTTTAATTTCTTTCTAAAATTTGTTTTCTCTGGAGTACACATCGGAGGGAATAAAAAAAAAGTGTAAAATTCAAATTTTATTTTTATTCCGATTTTTGGCTTTCCTAGTGCGGCGGGCCCGTAACCCAAATAAAAAGTGTGGCCTTATAGATATTAACAAATATACACTTTTAAAGTCTGGATGAAAATAATACTAAAACACTAAAACAGCTTAATAGCAGATTCATATAATGCCATGAATAGTATATGGATGCTACGATAATAAATTATACTCAACGTCTAGTGCGCATTCCTATACTGCAGGTATAGTAAATATACTTTTACAGTCGGAATGAAAATGATTTATGTTATAATACTGAAATTATAGATCAGATTCGGCTGGTAGTATGCCGGTTTCATCTGATAGTGCATGGTGTATTATACAGCTGCGTCTCATGAGATCGGGCCAATGTGATAGTCTTTGACTGGGTGCCATCTTTGGCCTGGTGGCATCTCTGACGTGGTGCCATCTTTGACCGGCTTGATAGAAAGGGATTTATTTAGGGCAGATGAAGATAGAAATGGGCTACTAATTACCCAATTAAAGTTTTATAACATCCATTAACATTTTCAGCCCATTTTTCTATCTTCATCTGCCCTAAATAAATCTTTTTTCATAAAGCCGGTACGTCAAAAATGGCACCAGGTCAAAGATGGCACCTGGTGGTCAAAGACTATCACATTGGCCCGATCTTGTGAGACACAACCATACACGTCCCACCTATATCGTGGGCCTGGACGCACACTGTATGGGTGTGAGGTGTGTGAGGAGTTCAATGGGCCCCGCCCTCGGCTATATAAACATTAAAATGGTCACTTTGAGTTTTTACGACCTTATACCATGACCTTTAAGTGACCTACTTCTCCCTAACTCCACACACACACACACACACATATATATATATATATATATATATATATATATATATATACATACATACATACATATATATATATATATATATATATATATATACATACATACATACATATATATATATACACGGACAATAGTGTCGTAAATATGAACCCCATAAGGGCAGCACGGTGCTTTAATGCACCATGCCAGGTTGTCGTTTTGATTCATGAATGTATAGCCCTGGTGAATAACTTGCCATGGCTGTATCCATGATGACCATACAGGGCTGATGAGACGCATCATGCTGACTCCCGCAGGGTCGCCATGATGCACCAATGCAGCACCGGCGAGTTACTCGCCGGTGCTGTACTGGTGTATCATGACGACAAATGAGCGCCAAACTTTAAGTCACCCTGCGGTCCTCAAAGTGCTAACTCAGCCCCCATTGTGTTAAGGGAGTTTCAGCGGAAATCCGCAGGAGGCATTGTGCAGTACTCACTATAGCTAGTGTGTACATTGTATTGGGGGCCGGGACTGTTTGATGATCTATACAGTTTATTCTACTTTAGGTTAGTCACGATCACAAATACGTTACGTCATGGATCGTCCATGCATATGTCCTGACATCATCTTCAGAGTGATGTGTTTAACAATGTTAGCATACATTATCATATATATCTTACGAGGAAAGTAGAAAATAATTGACCCTGTATATATTTCATATTCGCTGTACTGAATGTCCCCAACAAAACTAGGGAAAGGTAACATTAATATTCATAAAAGACGGCATCGATGCGTGGGCTCTTTTTTCTTTAGAGATCTACGACTTGTCACTATTTTGGCCAACATGGCCTAATTGTATTGCTCGGGATGGGCTTGTTTCGTCACCTGACCCAAAGATAAAGGGGGTGTTTCAGAAATCGAAATAGACCCCCCCCCCCCCCCCCCACCAGCCCTCCTCCAGAAACAAGAGGGCTCAACTTAGGGAGTGGTCAATTTTTAAATAGAAGGGGCAGGGGGGGGGGGGGGGTCAGTGGATTTTCAAGCTATAGTAACACGTAGGCTAGTTTTTGCCAATTTGTTGGTCCCCCTTACAAGAGGCCACATTTTTTGGTAGTCGATTTCTTTGCCCCAGCCCCCCCCCCCCACCTTCTCCCCGGAAAGCCACCAATCCCACTGTTGTTAGAAAATGAGCACCACTAGTAAGCGTTAGATGCAGTATAAGGCTGTGTCTCATGAGTTCGGGCCAATGTGATAGTCTTTGACCAGGTGCCATCTTTGACCTCCTGAGAAAAAAAAGGGTGTATTTAGGGCAATTAAAGTTATATATGAAGATATAACAACCGCCATTTTCTTTATTTTATCCCTTACATATCAAAGAAGAAATTTATTCTTCTTGAATCTTTTGTTTTTGGTGGCCGGTCAAGATGGCACCCAGTCAAAGATGGCACCCGGTCAAAGATAGCACCCGGTCAAATAAGGCACCCGGTCACGTTCACATTGGCCCGATCTCATGAGACACAGCCATAAAGTACAGGGAAGGAGCTGGTGTAGGTCAGTCCTTGACCAAACCCTGTACGTAATGTAATTAGGCTGTAAGCAGTTCCTGATGTGTCCTAGTGGTGCCCCGGGCGTGTAGAGACGTGTAGCATGGGGACGTCTTGTGTGCTGGTGTGGTGCTGTCCTGTGTGCTGCATGCTAAGTGTGCTACTGGATATTTGTACTAATTATGTGCATGGCGACCACCAAAGGTTCCTATACGGGGGAAAGCCTATGTTGGTTCCAGAGGCATGTACCAGGAGGCTCAGGTAGTCGTGTGTCAATCCTCTATTTTCCCCCTTTGTGTAGTTTACTTTAGAGGGTTCTCTCTCATTTATTATCTGTTTATATTCTGTATAAATTGGATTAATGTTTTCCCCATGACATGGTCTTTAATTAGATAAGCTTACAGCAATGTGAATATTTCAAATCTTAGAGACCACATGTCATTTAGTCAGAGTGTAATTAATGCATTGTCTCTCAATCAGGCTATGTCCCTCACTTCACACTTGAGACAATGGGGAGGTGATTAAGGTGACTAGGATAGGGGTGGGATGTCACCCATCAGTCTTATCAGTGTTATCTGTGGCCATTGTTCCTAGGTGTGAACAGTGGCTGATACCAGATTTACCCACAATGCACTGCTCTCAGTCAGGGGACAGGAAGAAAATGGCGGCTCCCATGCCATGTAGGTTATCCTCCCTATACCTGTCTCTGTCTGTCTGTCTTACGCTGGGAGTCTCTGCGTCCGTTTCACTATATGGAGCGGGAGAGGATCGGGAGTGCAGTACGGGGGCGGCTTCCAGTCTATGTCTGTCTGGCTGGCTGGTTGTCTCTTTCTCTGTCTCGCTCTGTCTCACTGTATTTGACTGTTCCTTTCCATTTTTCTCTCCTAAATCATTTACTTTTCCTTTGTATGTTACATACGCTGTCTCTCTATCCCTTTCACCATCCCTATTATACCTCAGTCTCTCTGTTCCCCTCTCTGTCTTTGTCTCTCTCTGTCTCTCTCTGTCTCTCTCTGTACCTTTTTCTCATTCTCTCGCTCTGGCTCCCGATTTCTGTCTGCATCTCTGTCTGCCTCTGTCTGCATCTCTCTCTAACTATATTTATCCCTGTCTGTCCGTCTCTCTTCCAATCTGTCTGGCCTCTCCCTCTGTCTGTCTCACCCCTGTCTACGTGATTTGATACCCAGATATATTCTGATGGAGGAAGTGAATTAATGTAAAAGGCGCGGCCAGGAGTGGAGTGAATGAATAAAACCGTGCTCGCGTTTTGCTTTAGTTGTGGTGGTGTTTCTTGACTCCTACAAGCTGGAGGGGTTTCGTGTCGGCGAGCGGCTTCTTCCTGGTCTCAGTCCATAAGGAGACCACACACTAACCATTTGAGGGCTGCTGCTAAAAGATGACATTTGTAGTCATGATGCACCAATGCAGCTCCGGCGAGTAACTCGCCGGAGCTGCATTGGTGCATCATGTAGACCCTTTGGGGGTGTCTGAACCCTGTAGGTGCTTGAAATTGAATGCAGCTCTGGCGAGTTATTCGCCAGGGTTGCATTCATGCATCATGATGACCAAGGGCATAATGCATTAAGGTATCATGCCGTCCTTAAAGGGTTCATATTTTAATGTGCTATGCCCTCTGTCGTTATGATGCATGAATGCAGCCCTTGTCAGGCTGTACTCGCCAGGAATGCATCCATGCATCATGCTGACGCTCCACGGTCCAAACACAGCCGAAAGATCAGCATGATGCACCAATGCATCGGCTGCAAGTTACTTGCGGCTGTCACATCAGTGCATCATGACGACAAACGTTGTTTTATGGAAACATGCCATCCTTAAAGGGTTAATACGCAAGAAAATATCAGTTTCAAAAGAGGAACTTCCATTTCCCTCACACGTCCGTGAATGGGCTGTATACGCAGGTGTTCTTGATGTTCTAAGGGCAAGTACAGAGGTCAGGGGACGTGGCTCAGAGCGCCAGGTATGTCAAGCTTTTCTTTTATTTTCCTTTAAATTTCCTTTCGTTTATTTCTGCAGCAAAACGAAAGTTTTAACATCATAGTGCCTCATTTTCCAGTTGACAGACATTGTGAGAGACTTAATAAATCATTTTAAAACCTCGGGAAAATGCCCATGAAAAAAACATCCCAGTAAACAAAAAACGTCATACAACATTTTATACCCTTATATAACGTTATATAACTTTTCTCTTAGGCTCATTGCTATGCCATAACGTTGTATACAGTTTTAAAACGTTATTTGACGTAAAATCATGTTTTCTTGTTAGCTGGTATATCTACAGTCTGTGCAGCAACTGTATAAATATAGTCATGAAAACTACTCATAATGTTGAAAAAGCTAATGCAACCGGCACTAAAATTTGGTTCCACAATTAGTGAAGTCTATCACGTAACTCCCTTCAGGTTAGGCCTCATTAGGCCATAAACAGTCAACTCCATCCAAACAGGGTCGACCCCCAATTTTGAGATTTTCTTCTTTGCACATTTTCGGTTAGAAATATGAATATTTACTCTAGTATACAAATTATAACTCCTTTTTTTTTTTGGTTTTTTTTTGTGGTTTTTTTGTGGGTTTTTTTTCATGTTTATCAACCTGCGAGGTAGATGTTCTTCATGTTGATATTTCCCAGTTTCATAACGGGTACTCTCAAGAATTAAAGAGAAGAAAAAGAAAAAAAAAGATATCCAACCCACCCGCCCACACTAATTGCCAAACCATGTTGCTTGGGAGCTCCTTTTTTTGACCCAACCATTGAGTTACGTACATTAGTATCCCTTATGCTAATGCTAGATGACTGGCCCAATATGACACGGTTTATTATACCTCACGGTCGTGTGTAAGCACCCCGGCGCTTATAACTTTGAAGGGGTGTTCGCCCCCGGCGCTTATACAAGACAGGCGCTTATTCAAGACTTGCTGACATTCTAGAAAGCAGACATGGATTGTTTTTCGCTCTGGTAGCAGGAGGCACCTCTGGCAGGGCACCTGGTGGTGGAGTTATGAACTACAACTGGTGGCTGCTGCAGTAGCGCCGTGTGTGGAGGGAAGGGGAACTAGAGGTTGGCTCTGCACAGCCAGGAAGGTGGCGCTGTTGTATGATAAATCGCCGTCATGATGAGACAACGCTTTGGGGTGCAGAGGGGTCCCCCCCCCCCCCTAAGGTCGGAAAGTCGCCGAAATTAAGGGGTCCATGTCACAAAGTCGCATTTTTGGACCCCCTAAAGTATTGTCAATTTTGTCTAAAAGTCGCCATGTCACTTTTATAATTGTATTAGGTCGAAAGTCGCCTCCAAAACGGCCCAAGTCGCCAGGTCGCTTTTGACCCATCTGCAGCCACACGCTTGACGCTACCCCAGCTCCTACTACATGTACTACGTTATTCAGAGTATTAAATGGTTTAAACATTAATATGTGTATATTATGTATGCTTAGAATCATGGACTTACATGCCACACATTGCAGTACAACCCATCAGCAAGAGAAAAAGGCCTCGCCACATTTCTACTGGTGAGAATTAGTCTTTTAGGAGCCTAGAGATCAGAGGCAGGCAGGAGGGCTGAAAAATGTCACATTTATGTGACATTGTACGATAATCAACCGATTCTCCAGCCTCCCCCCTCCCTCATGTTGCTAAGTAATTCGTAAGTCATTATCAAGAATTAAGGCCAATAAATTAAAATAACGCATGCACGGGATAGTTCTCCAAGGTGCGCGGGCAAACGTTAACAGCGCAATCTTCTCATAATTCTATCTTAAACTACACAGTCCATTGTAGGATTGGCTAGTCGATTAGCATATGTAATGGGGGGCTCTGCCCCCCCCCCCCCCCCCCATCCCCGTTTTCTTTCTGCCTTAGATCATCTGTAGATTAAGACATTTCAAGATTAAGATTGCGCTGTTAACGTTTGTCCGCGCACCTGGGAGAGCTATCCCATATTTGCTGTATATAACATGGTGCTGGAATGCAGACAATAAATACCATACAAATTGTGTGTGATCCCCCGCTGGGGTACTTAGTGGGAGATGGACTTCCCCCAGATGGTGAGCCGACAGCAGGAATCTCTACAGTGAAGATTTATGACTATGAGTCCAGAGAAAAGAAAAAGTGTTAAAAGAGAGTCCAGGCTTGCTTACAGACTCTCTTTGCTGACTCTCTATTTTGACTCTCATGATAGAGCAAGTCAGTATGTGACTCCCCTGAAGGGAGTTATGTGACTCACCTAAGAGAGCCCTATAGTTTTACCTCCAAAATGACTCCCTTTTAAGACACCTGAATTTTTGTGGATTTAAGTCTATACCGGTAGTTATTTTTTGTTAGGAGCTTGTTTGGGGCTGATTTTTCATTTTTCATTTAAACTAAATGTTAGTGTTCGTGATATCCATACCAATATGTGTGTAGCTTATGAAATTAATCCTATACTTAATTAATGCATTAAATATAGAAAAATTAAGAGGTCATAATAGGTCAGGGGACCAGTCACTATTGCAGAGAGGGTCCCCTGACCTGGATTTCTCTATATTTAATGCATTTATAAGTATAGGAATGATTGTATATAAGCTACACAAACATTTGTATGGACATTATGAACACTAATGCGTACTTTAAGTGAAAAATGAAAAAAATCATCCCAAATAAGCTCCTAACCCATCTTTAAGTGACGTGGCGACTTTTTGACAAAATTAGCTGTAGTTTATACTGTAGGCAAATACTATAGCCCAATTTATCAAAAAGGCGCCAGGCCGCTTAAATGATTGTAGGCCTAAATGATCTGAAAAGTGACCTTGTGGCCCGAGGCCCTTGATTCCGGCGACCTTCCAACCTGAAGGGGCACCCATCTGCACCCCAATAAAGTTAGACTCTTGGAGGCACATTGGAACTAGGGCCAAAAAAAACACGACCATGTGACCCTATCAAAACTGGGCCGACCCTACGTTTTCTGATGAAGCGGGGTGAGGGTGTGGGGTCGCCCCCCCCCCCCCCCCCCTGGAGGACCGGGGTGAGGGTGTGGGGTCCCCCCCCCCTGGAGGACTGGGGTGAGGGTGTGGGGTCGCCCCCCCTGGAGGGGCGGGGTGAGGGTGTGGGGTCCCCCCCTGGAGGGGCGGGTGAGGGGGTGGGGTCCCCCCCCTGGAGGAGCGGGGTGAGGGGTGGGGTCGCCCCCCCCCCCTGGAGGAGTGGGGTGAGGGGTCGGGTGCCCCCTCCCTGGAGGAGCAGGGTGAGGGTGTGGGCCCCCCCCCCCCCTGGAGGGGCGGGGTGAGGGGGTGCCCCCCCCCTTGGAGGAGCGGGGTGAGGGGGTGGGGTCCCCCCCTGGAGGAGCGGGGTGAGGGTGTGGGGTCCCCCCCCTGGAGGAGCGGGGTGAGGGGGTGGGGTCAGGTCCCCCCCCCCCTGGAGGAGTGGGGTGAGGGTGTGGGGTCCCCCCCTGGAGGAGCGGGGTGAGGGGGTGGGGTCCCCCCCTGGAGGAGCGGGGTGAGGGTGTGGGGTCCCCCCCCCCCTGGAGGAGCGGGGTGAGGGTGTGGGGTCCCCCCCCTGGAGGAGCGGGGTGAGGGGGTGGGGTCAGGTCCCCCCCCCTGGAGGAGCGGGGTGAGGGGTGGGGTCCCCCCCTGGAGGAGTGGGGTGAGGGTGTGGGGTCCCCCCCTGGAGGAGCGGGGTGAGGGGGTGGGGTCCCCCCCCTGGAGGAGCGGGGTGAGGGTGTGGGGTCCCCCCCCCCCTGGAGGAGCGGGGTGAGGGTGTGGGGTCCCCCCCCCCTGGAGGAGCGGGGTGAGGGGGTGGGGTCCCCCCCCCCTGGAGGAGCGGGGTGAGGGGGTGGGGTCAGGTCCCCCCCCCCTGGAGGAGCGGGGTGAGGAGCGGGGTGAGGGTGTGGGTTTTTTTTCTTCTCACCTGTAAAAGAATATAAGTAGACATTCAAGCTATGTATTTCAAACGGAAACAATGTTGAGCCTAAAATCCCGTAAAGCAACTTCTTGTTGCACCAATGACCCTTTGACAATGTACTTAGTCTCACAATAAATGTTCGTAAGAGCTACTAGAGGAAGTAATTTATTTCGATGTAACTGTATTTATCTGATAAAAGGGTTGTTCTAAAAGAGAAGATTCCACCGATTGCTCAATTATGTATATGGTAAGAGTTATCACATATATGGTTATATGTATTTCTAAACACAGCAGAAGTCATTGAATCGCTTAAAGTTTACCCGTAGGACCATTTTATGATGTTTTGGCCTAGATGAAAACGTGATTTTTCACAGCGTAACTTGCACCTGCCTATGTAGCCTGACACCATCATCGTTACAGGAATTAAGAATACCCCCTATCCACGAATTTTTAAATGAAAATGGTGCCCTATTTCTAGTAAAAATACAAACTTTTGTGGCTTAAAAAGAACCTCTATTTTCAGAAAACGCGAACATTTTTGGAAATAAAATATGTCATAATATACAAGCATTATAGAACCTCATAACCAACTAAAAACTAGACATGGGAATTCTGGGTATCCTTTATGAATTTCTGCGAACTCTCAGTACAGAAAACACCCCCCCCCCCTGCCCCATTTTCAATTTTCACGAACATTCTTTTGAAGCACCCCTAAAAACGATGACATTGAAAGGTAGAAAACGACCCTAAAATCGGTGAGTTTTTTTCTAACGATGATGGTGTCATGGAAGCCGTGAAGTGCGGGGGCTGAGACTCAGCTTAGATGTTCCTCATACACTCTCCAAGCGTAGACTATAATGTAGCATGCAGCCTGTGCTTGGAGAGTAGGGCACGTCGCGGATCTTCCGTTATGTAGGGCAGGGACCTAGTTGTATTAAGGGCAGTGCCCGGACCTTGGAGGAGGACCAAACTATGTGTGCGTGTTCGACTATCTGCCTGTGTTAGTGTGGGCACATGTAGTGAGACAGCAGTGTGACATGGGAGCCATATAAGGGACATGTGTAGGATCAGGGAAACTATAGGGCAGGAGGACCCTGTGGAGATGTTCAGAACCTTTATGAAATCACTAACCGGTGGATATTGTCAGAATCTCTGTCAGAAACTCTCCCTGTTGTGTATTGGTCAGCGAGGTATATTGATGAGAAAATGAATTGTTGAATTCCTGTGGGTTGAATTTAGAATGATCCATTTGGATGGTATGTTGTTTATTCGTTTCTTGCTTTATCCAGTACGGACTACCCAGTGGGCACAAAATTCAGGTCAATGTTGAATCAACGTTGAAACAACATTGAATCAACATTGTCAACCAGTTTTCAATGTTGATTCAATGTTCTGTGCCCACTGGGTAGGACGGCCACGTTATCTTGACATCTCTTACATCAACCTGTTATATAACCTACACTGGGCTCATGGACCTCTCCTTTTCTCAGTGTCCTGGTCACCACAGACACTCTGGTGTCAGGTTCCATCGTCCTGACTCAGGATAGGGCCATGCGCTCTTATGGTGTATACTGTATCATAGAAATACAATGGTAACCCACTCTGACATTTTGATATATTACAGTATGGATATTTTCCAAACTTATGACTTAGTCTGGTGAGGAGTCTATATATCTTTTGCCAGTAATCTTTCTTAACAAATGCCATGTCATTAAAACAGAACAATGTCATTTTCAATGTTAAGATTTCCATCTTTTGGGATACTGGAGATAATTTAGGATGGTTTGGTCAATCATTTCCATATTTGGTTTGGGCATTCATTATTATATTTTACATGGAAGAAGCCTAACAGTGCTATTGAGGCAAGTAGTCGAACATCCTTAAAGCTGGTTCCTACACACTGAGTGATGTCATCGTGAGTAGAGTGTGTGGTGGGAGATCTACAGCTCACTTTAACACACACACACTTACCCACACTCACTATACCACACACTCACACAGTACCACACTCAGGGAGGAGGGCACAGAGGAGGGAGCCGCTATATAGGGCTCTACACAACACTACCACAACAGGAGGAGGCCTGGACTTAAACTGGAGCAGGTTAGAAGAAGGTGCCTTATATAAGATAAGGTACCTTTTATATACCAGCTGTTGTCTCCTTACTACAGAGGGCCCAGACGTCCCTCAGACCTCCTCCAGGGTCTTCCTGCAGTAGGTCCTGCTACTGGGCAGTCTGTGCGACATGTGTGGACATAACCTTAGCTGAGGGCCACCACCCACTGGAGTCTGGAGGAGGGACTACCCATAGTACCAGCTACACAGCCACCCCCCCATGTGTGTAAGTATGGTATATTCTATCAATGTATCATTGGATATCAGTTTGTAGGACACTGCATACCCGTTTTAATACAGTCAGGGCTTGATCCAGGGATCCATACTTTTGGACTGTGGATTGTTATCATTTATAGTTAATATTTCGACTTTGGTCATGTTTAGTAGACCCCGGCCCCATTTCAAATTGCTGGGACAGCCTCTGGTATGTCATCTTAATCAAATAATGCACCATCCTGTCAGATGCCGAGATTACATGAGGGTCATGTCTTGTAAAGTTGTATGCATGCTGGACCCAGAAAGGTTAGGGAGTGGTTGTTTCCAAGGGTCATTTAATCAGGGCAATCAGGGGGTGTGGTGATGGGTATGGGATGGGAGCCGGGGATGGGAGGCATACCAGGCATAAAACATGCATGTGGATCCCACCTGAGTATATAGACAGTTCTCTTGTGATATTATAGCCATTAATGTCACTAGACAGTTGGCCATATCACTAACCCTTTACGGAATGTATGATGCCTCATGGCATCATGCTGATCATGCATCATGATGCCATGATGCATGCATGAATGGCAGTTGTGCATGCATCATCACGATGGCAAAGAGGCATAGTGCATTAGTGCAGGAGTATGTCCGTAAATGCTGTATAATAGTTGAGAGTATTATATGATGTGTGTCAATCAGAATCAGCGGTTACCGCGGTTAGGCCCCAGATCCGGGGGGGTACTCAAATTTATTTTGACACGGGTGTGCGGCTGAGCCTCTGACAACCCCTTACCCCTGGCTAGAGGAATTTTGGTAAAAAGGGCCTATGTTTTCGAAAAAATTTCGGAAACGCACCTCTTAATTAGAGCAATTTGGTCGACAGTGCTTTTGTTTAGAGAAATTTGCTGACAATTGACCCTTCAGTTGGAGGGATTTCGTTCAAAAGTGACCATTTTTGCATGTATTTTGGTGGAAATTTGAAAAAAAAGACCCATGGCTAGAGGGATTTTAGTGAAAACAGACCCTTGGCTGGAGGGATTTTTCTGAAAACAGACCCTTGGCTGGAGGGATTTTGCTCAAAAACCACCCTTGCCAGCCGCACACCTGTGTATACAAAATACACCAAGTGCCCCCCCCCCCCCGGGCCCCAGATAAACTGTGTTATAATCGCCACATTGCGGTGGGTCTGTTGGCATTACTATAATTGTGTTATTTTCCAAGTATTGGCTTCTTCCTCTTAGGCAAAAAAAAAACAGAAGTTTGGTTTCCAGTCACCCGACTGGGTCTACCAAAACAGGAGAGTGACTTTTCTTTGTAAATGCCATTTTTTTACGGTTTGTAAATCGGACAATTATTAAGTATTCGAGGGCGAAAATTGTAAAAGAAAAAAATCTCCAAAAAAGCCCAGGATATCATACATCTGCGGGTACGTCTGGCAGCGGGATGATCCAAGGTATGAGTCCTAAGGGTCCACCCCTTCGACCTTTTGAAAATGTTATTATTAGATTTCTTTGAATCATATTCTGATCCACCCCGGGTCACGGATGACACTATTCAATACTCTGATGTTTGGTAGACCCCTTTTCAAAAAATTAACTTTGAAATCTAAAAATTGGTCCTAGCTCGCAAGGCCATGTTACTGGAAGCAAACCTTTATTATTGGCTTTACATATATACCAAAAGCAATAGTGTTATTTGCCCTAGCGCGGCCAGGAAGTTATTACCGCAGTTTTCCCACACCCCTGAGCTGGTATATACACTTTTTCTTTTGTGTTTTTCTTTCTGACCTCTTTTGTATCCGCTCGGCACACAGCAGCATTCCAGCCTTTATTTTGGTGCCCTATATAGCTCCTGGTCTGGACAAATAACAATAGTGAATACCCCCAGACTCCCCCCCCCCCCCCCAACTCCCGGATCCCCAATGCCCCCACTCTATATTTAGCATTCCTGTCATGCTCTATTGCTTTTGCTAGCTACCTGCTTGATGTTAACCCTTAAACGGCAGCGCAGTGCTTTTAATCCCTGATGAAGAGCCCCCACAAAACTAGTAGGATCTTCAACACTTAAACAATCCTCAAAGAACTTTTTATTTAGTGGTGCTATGAACTATTATTGGGATAACCTGTTTTTTTGGGGGGATATTTACCAACCTTCTGTATAGTGATTAAATGCAATATTCACCTTTATCGGCATGATGTATGAAAGCTTATGAAAGTAACCAAATGGCAGATACAGGAGTTCTAAGACTAGAGGAGTGGCGCTATTGAAAGCATCCTTTGAGGAAGTTTTACAAAACACAAAAAAACAAGAAAAACTGCACACCGCTGCGCTCCCTGAACGATATTGCATTCATGCATCATGGTCATCATATTCGGGTTGATGCAGTCCAGAAAGGATCAAAAGTATCAATGTTATGCAGCATCGGCAATTTGCCAGCACTGTACCATGGTTTTCTTAGAGCCTCAGCGCCCCTATATAGGGCTGAGTATCTGTCCAGGCTCCACTGGAGGGGTACCGAGATTTGCGCCTTTAAAAGCGTCATGATGACTACTATAATGGCCATGAACCCTGAGGGTTTATGCCGTTCTGAAATGGTTAAAGCATTTTAAGTCTCAGCCAAAGCTTCCTCCCCTGGAGGTGTGGGCTGGAGGCCTGGGCGTTAGATTAAAGCTGATAGGTAAATAAACAACAGCCATTTAAAGTTGGTGCCTAATTAGCTAAACTCCCTGAACATGTACTTATATTCTGAAATGGTTACATAGGTCTGGTTACCAATAGTCCTACATGCGTCAATGTAAGGTAGGTAATAACTATCACAGCTCCGTTGGGAAAAACGCCAACCACCACATATGCTTAGGCCAAACAAATTGGTTTGTCTTATTGGTTTGTATATATATGGATAGTGGGGATATTAATTACAATAGACATGATAATTGCCATGGGGCTGTAAGCATGTGACTGCGCTGTAACCATGTTGCGAATCAGAAGTATCCCTCCTTAAACTTACCCAATCACCTCAAAAAATAATTTCTAAAAAAAAAAATTCGACCTTAGTACCTACACTATTTTTTTTGGCCATGTTGGTGTGAAAGGCTCACTAACTAATCAGGTGTGTCGGAAGTAACATGATTTTGGAAGCTGAGGGTAGAGGGTAGGGGTTAAAGTTCAAGAGGGTGGGCGATTCTTAGCGTCAGATGTGATGCTAAAGCTGTAGGGGGCCTCCCTAGCCTAGGGGCATGCCCCAAGGAACATTTAGAAACAAATTGATGCATTTCAATGCCAATTCAAGATCTGATTGGCTCTCCAAAAAGACAACAGCAGGAATGTTCCTCCATGATGCATTTATCTAGAGTCCGGTCCCTGCACTCCCCATGGTAAAGGTACATCACCTGCGTTCCCTTTTCTGAAAAACGCCCATTTCCACGGATTTTCAGACAGAAAATTACCCCTTTTTGTGCTAAAACACTGACTTTTTGAAGTAAAAATAACCCCCTCTTTGACCAAACACTGACATTTTTCCAATGCCTTCTTTCTCCATGAGTTAGAGAAATTGGTATTTGAAAGGAATTAATATATGTTCTTACAATTTGAAGGATGAAGATCAGTAGTGGGTTAGAACAGCATCCAACAGACACCCTTTTATTCAATTGCATTGAGTGAAGCTAAAAATACGTCACTTTTTAATGTTTTTCCCTTTAATTCCTAGGACATTGAGAGAGAGTGAAAAAGACCCTTTTCCTGTGTTTTGGGGAACGCAGGTGGTGTACATGTACTATGGCAAGTACAGGGACTGGAATCTAGAGTCTAGTAGAGAGGAAGTAAATAGCCTCCAGGAAGAAGAGGTCAGTAAACCCATCCCCCAACTGCCCCCTGCTGGTGTCATATCTATAATGGTGATATACAGCCCCTGCCTACTCCCTTAAAGCTGCACATTAATCCTCATTATAACTACAGGTCACGTGACACGCACTTTGTGTCCTCCTGCCTTACACTGAAAAAGTAAACTTGTCTCCAGACTCGTTTAAGTGACTGTCATAAAATAAACAAATCAAAAGCTGTCTAACCTATCAGGTTACCATCCCACAAATAGAATCTGGAGCTGGCAAATGTCAAGTTTTGGGCTGGCACATGCCAAGTGGGTCTTCTCCAGCTTCCTTGAGTTTTTGACTCATTTATTTTATGACAGTCACTTGGAAGAGTCTGGAGACAAGTTTGCTTTTAGAGTGTATTGTGGGCGGACATGGGACATGGCGAGGTGGGGCCTCAGCCCTTTAAAGACGGCATGTCGCTAAATGATGACATTGTCGTCATGATGCACCAATGCAGCTCCTGCTGTACTAACCTGCCGGTGCTGCATTGGTGCATCATGCCGACCCTTCATGAATGTCTCAACCCCGTACAGTTGGCATGAGGCTTGAATGCAGCACTGGCGAATTACTCGCCTATTCATGCATCATGACGGCCTAGGGCATGATGCATTAATTAACAATTTATCACTCCGTCCATAAAGGGTTAGGGAGTTTTATCTAATGAGGATGGAGGAGATAATGGATCTCGTATGCATAATAGTAAAGAGGAATTTCCCTCTTCAATTTGTTGTAAATCCCTTAAACAGATATAGATAGACAGAGAGGCACAGAGGGGATGGGGGGGGGACAGATGAATTAAGACATTTTTGGTATTGAACGTCATGGATTCATGCAAAAGGGTATGTACAAATAGTACCTTTTACAAATGCCTCTCTTTTACATCTGTATATGATTGATCATGACATACATGTGTGTTTAACATATACAATAAAACAATCAGCTCTGTCTGTTCTACCACTTGACTCCTAATACATAACGCATTATGTGTATATATAATGACTGCTCTAGGGCCTCATCATGTAGAGCAATATAGTCATACATTAGGGGTACATGACACACAGAGGATGGTGGGGTGGGGGGGGGGGGGCGCAGGCAGTTTCATGTATACCCTGTCTCTGGACATGTTGGGCTAGGAATAGTATTATGATCACTCTTGTCAATTTAAAGCTGGGCCGTCAGGGAATAAGTTCAGTATTTTCCATACATGGACTAAAATAACAGTTCCACCAGAGGGCAGCAGTGTTTGGACAGGGGACCATGAGCATTGTCCAGCTACAACATATTCACCCTATCCTGTGCCTGATCGTTCTTCAAAGAAAGAAAGAATACAAATCCTTTTCAACCTCTCCGATAGCTTAGATCCAAAGATCCAGCCTTTCTAGTCGCCAAGAGGCAGAGTTTGAATTATCACCATATCAGCTCCATACGCACGGTATGCATCATATGGCATGAGATTTCAGTTATCCCCCATTATCTCTTTAAGGAGGGCATGTTTCCATAAAAAACCTTGTGCTCCTTGTGCTTTCATGATGCACCCTCCCTTGCCATTAAATAATGACTACTCCCAGGAAGGTTAAAAGATCAAGAGACAGCCAAACTCTCCATAGAGACTGCAGAGTCTATGTTCATGGCTCTAGACACCTAAATTCGATATGGCGACATGGGCATTTCTTGAAATCGACATGCAACATGAGGCCTAGTGACATGCGACATGAGGCTTAAAAAGAAAGTGACATGGGACATGGACAGTTCTTAAAATCGACAGGGGACATGGACATTTTTAAGCGACATAGGCCTAGACATGTGACATGGCCATTTCTTAAAACCGACATGCGACATGGGGACCCCCCCATCAAGGGCCCCATGTAAAGTGCTACATCAGCCTGGGGGTGTTTTGTGGTGCTGTACTGTGACGTGTGAGGTCAGAGACATAATAAGGAAGTCCATGTTGTACACTGTGGTGACAAGGTCGTGATCACTCCCCACTCCTGCCGTGTCACCACACTCCCACCGCACTGGCCGCTGGGCATGTGCATGCAGGGCTCTGGTCAATGCATTTGTGTTAATACACTCGCCATCTGACTTTGAGACAAATATGGCTAAAGTAAAACTGGTCTAAAAAAGCGACTTTATGACATTTGGCCCTTCATTTTGGCATTTTCCGACCTAAGGCGGGGACCCTTCTGCACCCCCATAAAACCTCATCTTGTGGAGTGTACTGACCGGAATCCCCGCATGCACGTGATGCTGGGTGAGGTGTCCCCAATCCTGCCGTGTGACCACACTCCCATGGACCCTGCACTGTCAGAAGTTAGTGCAGCTGCACAGGGAGATGTACTGTAGATTTACACTGTCAGATGTTAGTGTAGCTGCACAGCGAGATGTACTGCAGATTTACACTGTCAGAAGTTAGTGTAGCTGCACAGTGAAGTATACTGTAGATTTACACTGTCAGAAGTTAGTGTAGCTGCACAGTGAAGTAAACTGCAGATTTACACTGTTAGAAGTTAGTGTAGCTGCACAGTGAAGTATACTGTAGATTTACACTGTCAGAAGTTAGTGTAGCTGCACAGCGAGATGTACTGTAGATTTACACTGTCAGAAGTTAGTGTAGCTGCACAGTGAGATGTACTGCAGATTTACACTGTCAGAAGTTAGTGTAGCTGCACAGTGAGATGTACTGTAGATTTACAATGTCAGAAGTTAGTGTAGCTGCACTGTGAGATGTACTGTAGATTTACACTGTCAGAAGTTAGTGTAGCTGCACAGTGAAGTATACTGCAGATTTACACTGTCAGAAGTTAGTGTAGCTGCACAGTGAGATGTACTGCAGATTTACACTGTCAGAAGTTAGTGTAGCTGCAAAGTGAGATGTACTGCAGATTTACACTGTCAGAAGTTAGTGTAGCTGCACAGTGAGATGTACTGCAGATTTACACTGTCAGAAGTTAGTGTAGCTGCACTGTGAGATGTTCTGTGGAGGGCCAATCCTAGAAGGTATTATCCAACTTTGAAAGTGAATTAAAGTTTTAGACCTTTTTTGGATATTTCAGTGGTTTTGTTGGTCCACGAATCGTGGTCCGCAGGTCAATCAACCCAAGTTTCTGTGTACACTCTCGAGGCCAACGTTTAAGAAGAAGATAGAAATTAGAAGAAGAGGAAAATCCGACCTAACTATCCTTGATTCTCGGCCCATATAATCTGAAACGCTTTTGTTGGGCCCAATAATATAAATTTCTTCTATTATAAATCCATCTGTTATCTTGTTTATGACACCACTTAGAGTAAGACATGATTATGTATCTATACACACTCATTCTAACCCTTTAAGGGCAGCATCATGTGTTAATGCATGATGCTCTGTCGACATGATGCATAAATGCAGTGATGGCGAGTAACGTACTCGCTCAGGGCATGATGTATGGATGCAGCCTTGGCGAGTCACTCGCCAGGTCTTTTATATTATTAACCCTTTAACTGCTGGCCTTGAAAATGTCATTTGGGACTTAACCACCGGCCCTATGTCATGGAAATATGCAATTTTGCAAATATGTGCTCCCTAGGATAGTGGCTAAGGAGTGAAATAATTTGTATTGGACACAGAATTTACACCGTTCTGATGGTAGTGGTATTGCTGCCCTAGGGTAGTAATTTTGCTGCCCTATGGCAGCAGCGGTTTTTTAAAGTGAGCCTAGGCGAAGCCTAGCCTGAAGCCACGAAGTGGCTCCAGGCTAGGCTTTGCCAGGCACTTTATGCAGTGGTCGAAATTTATGGGTGATTTGCAGCATTCCATTGACAGATTGAATGGCAAATTCCTAGACACTTCAAGAATATTAACCTCTTCAAATGTCTGAAACCATATACAATTGTGAAAATCCTTCACTCAGCTTTATATCAGCATGAAAATAATTTGTTAAGCGGGGGCCTACTGATGTAAATTTTCTGCACCATGCTGTAAAAACTTTGAGAGGAAACAAAATGGCCGACAATGTGTACATTTTCACATTCTCCTAGCACATTCAAACAAAGCAGTATCTTCTCAATGCGACTCGACTAAACCTCCGTATGGAGAGTGGCAAAATCAGTGACGTCACAGCACCAGTGACGTCACAAGCGTGGCGACGTCACTACGTCACCTAGCAACATCGCTATGTTACCTAGCAACGTCGCTACGTCACCTAACTACTGGCAGATTTCATTTGCCGTGATCATTGCCTGTAGTTTGCCGTGATCATTGCCTGTAGTTTGCCGTGATCATTGAAAGAAGTTGAAGTTTGATATTTTTATTTGGCAAAACATCTCAAGTATACAATGATACAAACAAGCTGTTCCCGTTCAGCCAATGATTATTTACAATAGATATGATCAAGTAGTTATTCATAAACCACTCATTCATGAGAGTACAACACATTGATTAAATTACTGCGTCAGCCAATTCCACCACATTCAAGTCCAAGTCATGTCACATAGGACACCGCCACTTCTGTCCCCCGCTTTTGGTCACCAACTAATAACTTTCATATGGGCCATTATATTCAAGTAATGAATACTATCATGCATGCATTTAATTATCTCTTGTTAGGCTTTATGGAGTGAGCTCATGAAAGAGTCTTTAGTAACTTTATGTCTCTGCTCTCTATCTAACTCGTTCCATAGGATATTGCCTCTATAGATTGGACTCTTCAAGTAGATGTCCTTCTTGTATCTTGGAATCTTCAGTTTCTTGTCAGCATTACCCCTGAGCACCCGCCTCGGTGTAAGCAGGTTTTCTACGTCCTGTGCATAGTCATACATTAATGACAGCAGCTGTCTATCTCTGCGCGGTTGTAACTTCTCCAATTTGTGGAGTATATGTAAGTCCTCTACATGTGCTTCCCTCAGGTTTCTTATGTTCTCTGCTATCCTAAGTGCATCGTTTTGCAGAACTTGGTATTTGGGTCCTACCCATGCCGGTGCACTGTCAACTAGAAACCCGCAGTATTCCATGATTGGCCGTACCATAGTAGTGTATACTTTCATGGTAGTGGCTGCATCTGTGTTCATTCTAATGTATTTCAGTTGTGTGAGTCTCCTTTTTACTAGTCCTACTGTCTTCTTTGCTTGTGAGCCTAAGTTCAGGTGTCGATCCACAGTCACCCCCAGATAGACATACTCATTTACAATAGCCAGTTTATGGCCGCACAGCTTGAAGTCAAGTTCAGTGGTGTCTATGCTTCTTTGTGTAGACTTACACCATGTGACCCCGGACCAGAATGCAGTAGAAGAACAGTCCTTAAGTAGTGTGGAAACAGTGCAGTGCTGCAGTAGTGTTTCAGCACCAGACCAGTATGAGAAGCAGTGCTATATCAGCATCCACTGTATGTCTACTGTCAAACACTACAGAACAGTGCAGCAGTGACCCAGCTGTAGACCAGTATGATATCAGTCTGTAGGCAGCATTGATACAGCATGTCCGAAATATGTAAATGAGTTGGCAGTAGTTGAATAGTAGCTACTGATTTAGGACTGCTGCAGCAGTCTCTATTCAGTATTAGTAATACTCCATGGAGGATCAGCATTGGGAGCAGTATTGAACCAGTACTACTGATGAACCACTGCCATAGCAGTTGCTGAGCAGTAGACTACTGATCAGGCACTGCTGTAGCAGCATGTCATCAGCATTCCTGATGCTAGGTTCAAAAAGCAATGGATTTGTAAATATGAAATTATATACTATAGGTCAAGATAGTGAACAATAGAACTGCCAGGCTTTACATCAGACCGTACATACTATCAATGAGTGAAATCTCCCCTTCATACACTCATATGTTATCGATCCACTTGACCACACACAGTACTACCGTAAATTCCCGCGTACAACCCGCGGGTAGTACGCGAACCAAAACGCCAGTGCGGGTAATAGGATTCTCCCAAAGTCTAGGTGCGGGTAATACGAGGGTTTTTGATATTTGGATTTCGGAAATCGCTTTAAAATTACCCCTAACACTGTAGTACCACACAGCTCCTGTTGGGGTTACACCTCCCCTGTGCTCCTTGCTCCTTACGTAGGCCTACATTTGGCGGTCACAGCTTTCCCCCCCCCCCCCTCCATCGCTCCCTTGCAGGTACATACAGCATACCATTAATGAGAAGTCACAGCTTTCACCCCCCCCCTCCCTACATTAGGTACCTCCAAGTGGCGTCTTTGGCGGTCACACCTTACCCACCCTACGCTGAGAGTGAGAATCATTGCATAGGGAGGAGTTAGGCAGCATGTGGCTGCTGGCAGAGGGGGTATGGGTAATGGCAAATTCCAAAAGTCTAGGTGCGGGTTGTACGAGGGTTTTTCTCTAGGGGCACTCAGATCCCTAATGCGGGTAATAGGATTCTCCCAAAGTCGGGGTGCGGGTTATACGCGAGATGCGGGTAGTACGCGGGAATTTACGGTAGTTACTATAGGGAAACAGTATAGTTCTCTCCATACACCCCCCACTCCTTCCTCCTTCCTCCATCTAAGGCTGTTGAAACATGGAGATACATTACAAATGACTGATTTACTCACCAAATAGAACTCTCCAATCCTGTTTCAAGTGGCCCACTGTGGTCACAGGGTCTTCAATGCATTCTATGCCCATTCTTGGTGCATTAAATAGATCCTAGAGAGTGGTATTTCTCTAAAATATGCTCCATGTGTGCTTCTTTGTTTGGCCCAGTGCAGGTTCCCTCCTTCTCTAACTGTCAGAATTTTTATAACCCAAATAGAATTAGGTCACAAGAACTAGGGAACCCTGGGAATTCAGCATTGAATCAGTTGACTGCTGCAACCACACTGATATTCCTACTGTGAGCTATGTCTAAGCAGCATTGAGACAGTAGCCTAACTATACCCGTGAACTGACAAAGGGACAGCAGTAGACATGCAGTAGACTGCTGCCTCCATACTGCTGCACAGAGTGGGTCATCAGTAGTATCTAAATATACTCTATCAATTTTCAGTTGAGAGTTAGTAGGCTGCTGAATCTGGACTGAATAAAGCAGTGCGAGATCAGCAGTTTTGGGAGTGTTATATCAGCATATACTGATATCTGCAGTTGTTCTTCAGCATATTTTCAGTATCCACTGATTTAAGAAGTAGCTACTGCCTTCTGGTCCGGGACTACTGTCTTCTTGGTATGGAGAGTGGCAAAATCAGTGACGTCACAGCACCAGTGACGTCACAAGCGTGGCGACGTCACTACGTCACCTAGCAACATCGCTATGTTACCTAGCAACGTCGCTACGTCACCTAACTACTGGCAGATTTCATTTGCCGTGATCATTGCCTGTAGTTTGCCGTGATCATTGCCTGTAGTTTGCCGTGATCATTGGCTGTAGTTTGCCGTGATCATTGGCTGTAGTTTGCCGTGATCATTGGCTGTAGTATGCCATGATCGTTGGCTGTAGTTTGCCATGATCATTGGGTGTAGTTTGCCGTGATCATTGGCTACAGTTTGCCGTGATCATCGGGTGTAGTTTGCCGTGATCATTGGCTACAGTTTGCCGTGATCACTGGCTGCAGTTTGCCGTGATCCTTAGCTGCAGTTTGCCGTGATCTTTGGCTACAATGTGCCTTGATAAAGGGCTCACTTTTTTCCAGGGAAGCTTCCAATTTTAATTCAAGGGTATTTTAGATGCTGCCCAGGGGCAGCAGTGGCCCTTAAAGGGTTAATGTACCATGGCAAAAAGAGCAAGCATAATATATTGAAGCACTATATATGCTGCCATTAACCCCTTAGGGACCGATGTTACTCAAAGATAACATTTGTCATAATGATGCACAGATGCAGCCCCGGCGAGTAAGTCGCCGGTGCTGCATCTGTGCACCATACCGAGTAGTCTCAAGCAAGTAGGATTGGCAGTTACTCGCCAGAGCTGCATTCATGCATCATGACGACCAAGGGCATAATGCATTAAAGTATCATGCCATCTTTAAAGGGTTATAATAGCCGTGTTACCTGCATGGCCCTTACACACAGCGGTAACATGTAGACTGCTGCAGCTCACACCCTCCACACTGTAGTATCTGCATCGTGTCTCAGCAGTGTTTTAATAACAGGGGGGGGGGGGCTGCTGGATTTAGCGGGGGGGGGGGGGTTCTGATCCCTTGACGGGGGGGGAGATAACGGAACCAGAAAAGGAGACCAAAAACAGCATGCACGTGATACTATATACGCCGCAATTAATCTGAACCCATCTAGGGAGGGGGGGACCCCTTTCTGGGAGGAGACCGGAAACTGGGAGGATACTGTTAAAATCCACCAACCCCCAGCTGTTGTTAAAATGTGGCCACTTCCTAGAGCAGGGGGAACCAATGAAAATAGTATAAAGTCCAAATACTTAAGACTGTCATTTAAAAAATAAAAAAAAATAAAAAACATAAAATATATATAAATATATATATATATATATATATATATATATATATATATATATATATATATATACATACATGCAACCCGGTTTGTGGGATCTTTCGTCGTTCTCAGACCCACGTAGTGGGGTCATTCCAAAATTGTGGGATCTTTTGCAAAACCCCGCAACCCACCCGGGCTAAAATGATCCTATGTTCTATGATATGGAAAGATTTTTGGTTAAAAACATTTTTTTATGAAAACCCCACAATGTTTTCAAGTTTATTATTGATTCACTAACCTGCTCCCAGGTGTCTCTACCCATCACAAACCACAGCCAGAGTATATATATATACATCCTGTGTGGTCATGCTTGGGTGAGCACATGAAGGTCAAGTTGCCTTAGGGAAGATGGTATGTCAGGATCTCATAATAGAGGGAAATATCACAAATATCATATATACAGTCTAATACCACCATATATGGACTTAATCAATAAGAAATGAAATTAGACTTGTTAAGTATTATTTTTTCAAACACATAACCACTCCATGAATGATAATTATAGTACAATGTCAAGATCCCACAACTCATGTAGAAAAATTACAAAGGATCCCATCATCCAGGAGCAGAACTGACACATACTAATATATATGCACATAAATATTATATATACTTATTTGACTTGTGGGGTCCTAGGTTCTCATTGAGACTCCCACAAGCTTAGGTCTAAACACAATGAGGAGAGGGGGGAGTTGACATAGATGAGGTGAGGGTGATGTGGATAAGTGAGGCTTACATTGATAAGGTGAGGGTGATATGTAGGTGAGGATACCAGGGGGTGTGGCAGGGTGTAGATGCCGACTTGAGGATGTCATGGGGTGTAACAGGGTGTAGATGCCCACTTGAGGATGTTGGGGGGTGTGGCAGGTTGTAGATGCGGACTTAAGGATGTTAAGGGGTGTGGCAGTGTGTAGATGCCGACTGGAGGTTTTCAGGGCTGTGACAGGGTGTAGATACCAACTTGGGGATGTCAGGGGATGTGGCAGGGTGTAGATGACGACTGAGGAGTGTCAGGAGGTGTGACAAGGTGTAGATGCCGACTTGAGGATGTTAGGGGGTGTGACAGGGTGTATATGCCGACTTGAGGATGTTAGGGGGTGTGACAGGGTGTATATGCCGACTTGAGGATGTTAGGGGGTGTGACAGGGTGTACATGCCGACAAGAGGATATCAGGGGGTGTGGCAGGGTGTATATGTCGACTTGAGGATATCAGGGGGTGTGGCAGGGTGTAAATGTCTACTTGAGGATGTCAGGGGGTGTGGCAGGGGATACATGTTGACTTGAGGATCTAAGGGGGTGTGGCAGGGTGTATATGTCGACTTGAGGGTGTAAGGGGGTGTGGTATATATGTTGACTTGAGGATGTAAGGGGATGTGGTAGGGTGTATATGCCAACATGGTGTCATCAAGGGGGGGGGGGGAGGGTGTCACAGTGCAGATGATGACAGATGATATCAGGGTGTATGGTAGGGTTTAGATGACGACTGAGTATTGTCAGGGTGTGTTTCAGGGTGAAGATGACCACTGAGGAATGGCAGGGTGTGTGGCAGGGTACAGATGCCAACTTTAGGATATCAGAGGGTGTGGCAGGGTACAGATGCCAACTTTAGGATATCAGAGGGTGCAGCAGGGTGCAGGTGCCGACTTGAGGACATTAGGGGGTGTGGCAGGGTGTACATGCCCTCTGTGGAATGGCAGGGTGTGTTGCAGGGTGCAGATGCCAACTTTAGGATATCAGGGGGTGTGGCAGGGTGTAGAAGAAGACTTGGGGACATCCGGGGGTGTTGCAGGGTGTACCTGCCGACTTGAGGATATCAGGGGGTGTGGCAGGGTGTACATGCCCTCTGTGGAATGGCAGGGTGTGTTGCAGGGTGCAGATGCCAACTTTAGGATATCAGGGGGTGTGGCAGGGTGTAGAAGAAGACTTGGGGACATCCGGGGGTGTTGCAGGGTGTACCTGCCGACTTGAGGATATCAGGGGGTGTGGCAGGGTGCAGATGCCGACTTGAAGATATCAGGGTGTGTCGAAGGGTGCAGATGCCGACTTGAGGACATCAGGGGGTGTGGCAGGGTGTAGAAGAAGACTTGAGGACATTCGGGGGTGTGGCAGGTTGTACATGCCGACTCAAGGACATCAGGGGATGTGGCAGTGTGTACATGCCGACTTGAGGACATCAGGGTGTGTGACAGGGTGTACATGCCAACTTGAGGATGTTAGGGGGTGTGGCAGGGTGTAAATGCCGACTAGAGGATGTCAGGGGGTGTGGCAGGGTGTATATGTCGACTTGAGGATGTCAGGGGGTGTGGCAGGGTGTATATGTCGACTCGAGGATGTCAGGGGGTGTGTCAGGGTGTATATGTCGACTTGAGGATGTCAGGGGGTGTGTCAGGGTGTATATGTCGACTTGAGGATGTCAGGGGGTGTGTCAGGGTGTATATGTCGACTTGAGGATGTCAGGGGGTGTGGCAGGGTGTATATGTCGACTTGAGGATGTCAGGGGGTGTGGCAGGGTGTATATGTCGACTTGAGGATGTCAGGGGATATATGTTGACTTGAGGATGTAAGGGGGTGTGGCAGGGTGTAAATGTTGACTTGAGGATGTCAGGAGGTGTGGCAGGGAATATATGTTGACTTGAGGATGTAAGGGAGTGTGGCAGGGTGTATATGTCGATTGAGGGTGTAAGGGGGTGTGGTATATATGTTGACTTGAGGATGTAAGGGGATGTGGTAGGATGTATAAATGCGGCCTTGACGATGTAAGGGGATGTGGTAGGGTGTATATGCCAACATGGTGTCATCAAGGGGGGGGAGGGTGTCACAGTGCAGATGATGACAGATTATATCAGGGTGTATAGTAGGGTTTAGATGACGACTGAGTATTGTCTTGGTGTGTGTAAGGGTGTAGATGACCACTGAGGAATGGCAGGGTGTGTGGCAGATGCCAACTTTAGGATATCAGAGGGTGTGGCAGGGTGCAGGTGCCGACTTGAGGACATTAGGGGGTGTGGCAGGGTGTACATGCTGACTTGAGGATATGAGGGTGTGTGTCAGGGTGTACATGCCGACTTGAGGATATCAGGGGGTGTGTCAGGGTGTATATGCCGACTTGAGGATATCAGGGGGTGTGGCAGGGTGTATATGCCGACTTGAGGATGTCAGGGTGTGTGTCAGGGTGTACATGCCGACTTGAGGATATCAGGGGGTGTGGCAGGGTACAGATGCCGACTTGAGGATATCAGGGTGTGTGTCAGGGTGTAGAAGAAGACTTGAGGACATTCGGGGGTGTGGCAGGTTGTACATGCCGACTCAAGGACATCAGGGGATGTGGCAGTGTGTACATGCCGACTTGAGGACATCAGGGTGTGTGACAGGGTGTACATGCCAACTTGAGGATGTTAGGGGGTGGTGCAGGGTGTAAATGCCGACTAGAGGATGTCAGGGGGTGTGGCAGGGTGTATATGTCGACTTGAGGATGTCAGGGGGTGTGGCAGGGTGTATATGTCGACTTGAGGATGTCAGGGGGTGTGTCAGGGTGTATATG
Source organism: Harmothoe impar (assembly GCA_947462335.1). Lineage (NCBI taxonomy): Eukaryota > Metazoa > Annelida > Polychaeta > Phyllodocida > Polynoidae > Harmothoe > Harmothoe impar. The sequence continues at coordinate 57,406,017 of OX381720.1, read as the reverse complement.
TCGACTTGAGGATGTCAGGGGGTGTGTCAGGGTGTATATGTCGACTTGAGGATGTCAGGGGGTGTGTCAGGGTGTATATGTCGACTTGAGGATGTCAGGGGGTGTGGCAGGGTGTATATGTCGACTTGAGGATGTCAGGGGGTGTGGCAGGGTGTATATGTCGACTTGATGATGTCAGGGGTGTGGCAGGGTGTATATGTCGACTTGAGGATGTCAGGGGATATATGTTGACTTGAGGATGTAAGGGGGTGTGGCAGGGTGTAAATGTTGACTTGAGGATGTCAGGAGGTGTGGCAGGGAATATATGTTGACTTGAGGATGTAAGGGAGTGTGGCAGGGTGTATATGTCGATTGAGGGTGTAAGGGGGTGTGGTATATATGTTGACTTGAGGATGTAAGGGGATGTGGTAGGATGTATAAATGCGGCCTTGAGGATGTAAGGGGATGTGGTAGGGTGTATATGCCAACATGGTGTCATCAAGGGGGGGGAGGGTGTCACAGTGCAGATGATGACAGATTATATCAGGGTGTATAGTAGGGTTTAGATGACGACTGAGTATTGTCTTGGTGTGTGTAAGGGTGTAGATGACCACTGAGGAATGGCAGGGTGTGTGGCAGATGCCAACTTTAGGATATCAGAGGGTGTGGCAGGGTACAGATGCCAACTTCAGGATATCAGAGGGTGTGGCAGGGTGCAGGTGCCGACTTGAGGACATTAGGGGGTGTGGCAGGGTGTACATGCTGACATGAGGATATGAGGGTGTGTGTCAGGGTGTACATGCCGACTTGAGGATATCAGGGTGTGTGTCAGGGTGTATATGCCGACTTGAGGATATCAGGGGGTGTGGCAGGGTGTATATGCCGACTTGAGGATGTCAGGGTGTGTGTCAGGGTGTACATGCCGACTTGAGGATATCAGGGGGTGTGGCAGGGTACAGATGCCGACTTGGGGATATCAGGGTGTGTGTCAGGGTGTAGAAGAAGACTTGAGGACATTCGGGGGTGTGGCAGGTTGTACATGCCGACTCAAGGACATCAGGGGATGTGGCAGTGTGCACATGCCGACTTGAGGACATCAGGGTGTGTGACAGGGTGTACATGCCAACTTGAGGATGTTAGGGGGTGGTGCAGGGTGTAAATGCCGACTAGAGGATGTCAGGGGGTGTGGCAGGGTGTATATGTCGACTTGAGGATGTCAGGGGGTGTGGCAGGGTGTATATGTCGACTTGAGGATGTCAGGGGGTGTGTCAGGGTGTATATGTCGACTTGAGGATGTCAGGGGGTGTGTCAGGGTGTATATGTCGACTTGAGGATGTCAGGGGGTGTGTCAGGGTGTATATGTCGACTTGAGGATGTCAGGGGGTGTGGCAGGGTGTATATGTCGACTTGAGGATGTCAGGGGGTGTGGCAGGGTGTATATGTCGACTTGATGATGTCAGGGGTGTGGCAGGGTGTATATGTCGACTTGAGGATGTCCAGGGATATATGTTGACTTGAGGATGTAAGGGGGTGTGGCAGGGTGTAAATGTTGACTTGAGGATGTCAGGAGGTGTGGCAGGGAATATATGTTGACTTGAGGATGTAAGGGAGTGTGGCAGGGTGTATATGTCGATTGAGGGTGTAAGGGGGTGTGGTATATATGTTGACTTGAGGATGTAAGGGGATGTGGTAGGATGTATAAATGCGGCCTTGAGGATGTAAGGGGATGTGGTAGGGTGTATATGCCAACATGGTGTCATCAAGGGGGGGGAGGGTGTCACAGTGCAGATGATGACAGATTATATCAGGGTGTATAGTAGGGTTTAGATGACGACTGAGTATTGTCTTGGTGTGTGTAAGGGTGTAGATGACCACTGAGGAATGGCAGGGTGTGTGGCAGATGCCAACTTTAGGATATCAGAGGGTGTGGCAGGGTACAGATGCCAACTTTAGGATATCAGAGGGTGTGGCAGGGTGCAGGTGCCGACTTTAGGACATTAGGGGGTGTGGCAGGGTGTACATGCTGACTTGAGGATATGAGGGTGTGTGTCAGGGTGTACATGCCGACTTGAGGATATCAGGGGGTGTGTCAGGGTGTATATGCCGACTTGAGGATATCAGGGGGTGTGGCAGGGTGTATATGCCGACTTGAGGATGTCAGGGTGTGTGTCAGGGTGTACATGCCGACTTGAGGACATCAGGGGGTGTGGCAGGGTACAGATGCCGACTTGAGGATATCAGGGTGTGTGTCAGGGTGTAGAAGAAGACTTGAGGACATCAAGGGGTGTTGCAGGTTGTACCTGTCGATTTGAGGATATCAGGGGGTGTGGCAGGGTGTTGATGCCGACTTGAGGATATCAGGGTGTGTGGCAGGGTTTAGATGAAGACTTGAGGACATCAAGGGGTGTTGCAGGGTGTACCTGCCGACTTGAGGATATCAGGGGGTGTGGCAGGGTGCAGATGCCGACTTGAAGATATCAGGGTGTGTCGAAGGGTGCAGATGCCGACTTGAGGACATCAGGGGGTGTGGCAGGGTGTAGAAGAAGACTTGAGGACATTCGGGGGTGTGGCAGGTTGTACATGCCGACTCAAGGACATCAGGGGGTGTGGCAGGTTGTACATGCCGACTCGAGGACATCAGGGGGTGTGGCAGGGTGTACATGCCAACTTGAGGACATCAAGGGGTGTGGCAGAGTGTACATGCCGACTTGAGGATATCAGGGATGTGGGGGAGTGTATTGTATATGTCAACCTGAGGATGTAAGGGGTGTGGTAGGGTGTATAAATACTGCTTTGAGGGTGTAAGGGGGTGTGGCAGTATGTATATGTCGACTTGAGGGTGTAAGGGGGTGTGGTAGGATGTATAAATGCGGCCTTGAGGATGTAAGGGGATGTGGTAGGGTGTATATGCCAACATGGTGTCATCAGGGGGGGGGGGTGTCACAGTGCAGATGATATCAGGGTGTATGGTAGGGTTTAGATGACGACTGAGGAGTGTCAGGGTGTGTGTCAGGGTGTAGATGACCACTGAGGAATAACAGGATGTGTGGCAGGGTGCAGATGCCAACTTTAGGATATCAGGGGGTGTTGCAGGGTACAGATGCCGACTTTAGGATATCAGGGGGTGTGGCAGGGTGGAGATGACGACTTGAGGACATCAGGGGGCGTGGCAGGGTGTATATGCCGACTAGAGGATATCAGGGGGTGTGGCAGGGTGTACATGTTGACTTGAGGATATCAGGGTGTGTTGCAGGGTGTAGATGACGACTCGAGGACATCAGGGGGTGTGGCAGGGTGTACATGCCGACTTGAGGACATCAGGGGTCGTGGAAGGCTGTACATGCCGACTTGAGGACATCAGGGGGTGTGGCTGGGTGTACATGCCGACTTGAGGACATCAGGGGGTGTGGCAGGGTGTACATGCCGACTTGAGGATATCAGGGGGTGTGGCAGGCTGTACATGCCGACTTGAGGATATCAGGGGGTGTGGCAGGGTGTACGTGCCGACTTGAGGACATCAGGGGGTGTGGCAGGATGTACATGCCGACTTGAGGACATCAGGGTGGGGGGAGGGTGTCACAGTGCAGATGATGACAGATGATATCAGGGTGTATGGTAGGGTTAAGATGACGACTGAGTATTGTCTTGGTGTGTGTAAGGGTGTAGATGACCACTGAGGAATGGCAGGGTGTGTGGCAGATGCCAACTTTAGGATATCAGAGGGTGTGGCAGGGTACAGATGCCAACTTTAGGATATCAGGGGGTGTGGCTGGGTGTATATGCCGACTTGAGGATATCAGGGGGTGTGGCAGGGTACAGATGCCAACTTTAGGATATCAGGGGGTGTGGCTGGGTGTATATGCCGACTTGAGGATATCAGGGGGTGTGGCAGGGTGCAGATGCCAACTTTAGGATATCAGGGGGTGTTGCAGGGTGTAGAAGAAGACTTGAGGACATCAAGGGGTGTTGCAGGTTGTACCTGTCGACTTGAGGATATCAGGGGGTGTGGCAGGGTGTTGATGCCGACTTGAGGATATCAGGGTGTGTGGCAGGGTTTAGATGAAGACTTGAGGACATCAGGGGGTGTTGCAGGTTGCAGATGCCGACTTGAGGATATCAGGGTGTGTGGCAGGGTTTAGATGAAGACTTGAGGACATCAGGGGGTGTGGCAGGATGTACATGCCGACTTGAGGACATCAGGGGGTGTGGCAGGGTGTACATGCCAACTTGAGGATATCAGGGGGTGTGGCAGGCTGTAGATGATGACATAGAAATGTCAGGGGGTGTGGCAGGGGGCAGATGATTATAAAGGAGGGTCAGGGGGTGTGGCACATTGCAGATAGTTACTACAGTATAGTACTATAGTTTGTATGTATCAATTATTTGTCATTGCATGAGGAGTGGAAATCATAGGATCCCATAGCCGTAGGTTATAACTCACTTACTATAAGACCCTATAATCCAGTAGACACAATTTTCTGTATGGTTTAATCTAATAAGACACACCTTTTACAAATAGACTTCTTGAAAATATATTTCTGAAGCCAGAGTTGACTATGCATCTACCTATTAGAGACAGAGGTGGTTGGTGACTACAGCCCTAGGAAGTATCCCAGATGGGAGTTCTGCCCCCCCCCTCTCTATATCTCCTTTGCTAATCCAAAGCCAACACTAAGTAAACATACCCCTGTACTAGGCCAAATTAGGTCAAGGGGCAGCAACTAAAGGCCACCACACTTTGGGCTCTTATTGTTGGGGAACAGCCTGACCTAGATAATATATGTATTTGTTTACATTCACAAATAGAGTTGGTAACAGCAGGATGCATCTACCCATGTCAAATATAGTCACATATTAATTCAGTTTACTCTTCTGTACACACTAACAAAGGGAATTTGTCACCAAAAATAGAAATTAGCTTCAAACACTATTAAAACACCAATAAAATCATTGAATAGGAAAGACCCCACAATAGAGGGTTAAAACAGATACAAGACCCCATAATCCAAGAGCAGAATAGAGAGTCATGTCAACCATCACATTCTTGTGCTTTTTATCAATATATATATATATTGAATGCATGCATCTGGTAAGTCCATAATAGTGAATGTATCCCCAAATAATTCTTTAAAGTAAATTCTCAAAGAGATCCCACTATGTCAGATGACACATATAGTTAAACCTTTTGTGGGGTCCTGACAGAGGTCATAGGTCAAGGTCATCCGGGACCCCACTAGGGGATCCCACAATATTGCATTTGAAAAAATTCTAATTTCGAAATTCTTTTGTCAGATTCTGTTTCTATTAATTTAGAGGTATACAAAACTGTAATTATTTTATTTATATGTCTGTTAGTTCTATGGGATCCCACATCACTGGGTTACAGCGGAGACCTCACAAACCGGGTGATATCGGTATATATATATATATATATATATATATATATATATATATATATATATATATATATATATATATACATAGATTTTCCTTTAAACAATAACAATACTGATAAGGCTTATATTGACCATCAAGATATGTTTCGTTACCACTGTCTGTCCATAGATATACAATAGTACCCTTATCGCTGACTATCACGCCATTGTTGACCTGGGAGACGATAGGGTGGGGGGGGGGGGGGGAGGGGGTCATCATGATATAGTCCTAATATAACCCTTTGATAACTGACAGTATACTGCCTGATTCTCGTCACAATGCACCAGTGCAGCCCTGGAATGGCACATAAACCCTACCCTTCAGCAGTGTATAAACCCATTGGGTAGGCATGATACATGAATAAATCAATTTATGTCGATTTATGCTTACTCTGCAGGCCTGTATTCACGCATTGGGGCTTGGTGCATTATAAAGCAGTATGCTACCATTAAATGGTTAGATATCCCCTACTTGGTTGTTAACCATATAGGGTACAAAGGTGAGACATCCATGTGCAGGTATTGTACCTGTAACACTATGGTGTGAGTCAGTGTGTGGGACACCTCAGTACTAGACACACGTCATGGGACGAGCCTCTACATAGCACATGTGAGTCTACCTCTTATACACGTGAGTCTGCCTCTTATACACGTGAGTCTGCCTCTTATACATGTGAGTCTGCCTCTTATACATGTGAGTCTGCCTCTTATACATGTGAGTCTGCCTCTTATACATGTGACCTCTTATACATGTGAGTCTGCCTCTTATACATGTGACCTCTTATACATGTGAGTCTGCCTCTTATACATGTGAGTCTGCCTCTTATACATGTGAGTCTGCCTCTTATACATGTGAGTCTGCCTCTTATACATGTGAGTCTGCCTCTTATACATGTGAGTCTGCCTCTTATACATGTGAGTCTGCCTCTTATACATGTGAGTCTGCCTCTTATACATGTGAGTCTGCCTCTTATACATGTGAGTCTGCCTCTTATACATGTGAGTCTGCCTCTTATACATGTGAGTCTGCCTCTTATACATGTGAGTCTACCTCTTATACATGTGAGTCTGCCTCTTATACATGTGAGTCTGCCTCTTATACATGTGAGTCTACCTCTTATACATGTGAGTCTGCCTCTTATACATGTGAGTCTGCCTCTTATTTTCTTCTAATGGCAACTTTAGTTATGTCTATAAACAAATGTATTAACACATGTTTTTCAGCGCCTTTGGGATATATTAGTATCGAGGTTTCCTTTCAAACTATATGAAAAGGTTTGGAAATATTTAGAGAAGGTGGGAGAATTTACAAGACATCATCTTGAAACAGTATCACATCACTCCTATCCTTGTGACACTGTTTGTACTTTTCAGTCATGCTCACAATAGTACGGGTTTGTGTGATGTCATGTATGAAACTAGACCTGCCCCACCGACATATGCTACACACAGAAACTCTAAATGCCCCGGCCCTTAGTCTGAAGTGGCTATCCCAGGTTAGTCATAGGGACATTTGTCGGGCATGACGAAATGCTATTCAAAAATGACTGAAGCATAACGACATATGACTAATGCCTTACTCAAAAGGACTCAGCCTAAAACTCATCAAAATTGACTAACCTAGGATAACATAGAAAGCCAAAAATGAATAACTTGGGTAGGCACTATACTGCTATAGTGACTGAGAGATTGGTCGTACAGGGAGCCAAAGAATATAAACTGGACTATATGCAAAAGTGCTTTTGGCCTCACTTCAACCATGACGGTCAAGCTTTAAGTACTAGAAATCCTGTATCCTATGCCCCCCATGGGATACAATCTTCCCATATCACATGGCCTATGACGTCATCATTCGTTCAAATTATTATGGCCATTTATATGCAATTAAACATATTTTAAAGAATAAAAACCATGAAATAAAGGCCAAGGCCCATGGCCAGAGGATTTTTGGTATTGTTCCCCCTTGGTGGGGTTGGGGCCACATCCCACTCAGCCTGCGGCTTTGTGGGATACTGCCCCAGCCCCACCTCGGGGGAACAATACCAAAATACCCTGTGGCCATGGGCCTTTGTCTATATAGGACTGACATGTATCTGGGTCTACCTGTTTTTCTGCTAATGGCAACTCTATTTACCAGGTGTGTCTGTGAACACATGTTTTTGAGGTTAAAGAGCATTTATTTTCACCAGGTGGTTTTCGTGATGATCAAATATGTCTGAAGGATGGTTGATGTGCATTTGTCTCCGCACTCTCTCCACATACCAAAGTCTAAATAGGGTCCCAGACGGGGGCTGCTGTGTCACTTGTCGAATATAAGAAATGCCAATGTCCCTTGTCGATCCTAAAGTATGGGGCTTGTACCATGTCGATTTTAAAAACTGGTCTTATCCCTTGTCGCCAACCCCCTGCGCTCCCTTGTCCCTTGTCCATATAGGCTAAACCAGGGTCTTGTTGCCTTGTTGATTTTACCCGTCTGGGGCCCGCTAAATGATATGATCACAATTGTACATGTCGTGAACCTTAATACTACAATATATGAGTATGTAAAATGGACATAAGTAAATGCAGTTAGTTCATGTAACAGATGTTTTCCATTTTAAAGCTCATAACAGGTAGATAGGCAGGTATGGGTGACATCAAGATAAATGACATGTTGTTTACACTTCAATTCAATTCAATTTGCAAGGTTTTTATTCTGCAATTTCGAAAAATATATAAAAATATAAACACAATTAAATTTGTTTCCATTGAATTACAGAAAAAGTTAAAAGAAACAAAAGAAACATCAGTTTTATAAGGGAGTCGGTGATCGAGGGGGCTTTGTGTACTTTGGTGTTTTTTTGGCACCCCACTTTTCACAAGGCTGCGGTCCAACTTGTCCCCTCCCCAACAAGGTTATATATATATATATATATATATATATATATATATATATATATATATATATATATATATATATATATATATATACAGCCTTTTCTGGCCACCTCTACACACAGTATATATTGCTGTTTCTCGAAAATAATGGAGTGACTATTTTGTCCACCCCCTTAAGCTGGGTCATAACCCCATAGGGGAGAGATTCACATTGGTATACACATGTAATACTAATAGCAGAGGATGCAACATGGGATTGGAGATGCTGCTAAACCTCCCAGTCCAGCCAAAACCGTTTCAAACGGTTTTGAATGTATTGAAGGGAAAACCATGGAATATAAGTTTTTTTAATTAAGGGGCTTTCTTCCAAACCAATTATGTAAATGGAAATTTTTGGAAACGTTATTTGTGTTAGTTAGGATGATGCATTGCATGCCATCATCTGGAAGCCCCTCCTCATAGTTTCACCCCTATCCTTATAACAGTTACTAAGGCCAAAAAAAAGGTTTGTTTCAGGTAACCCGACCGACCCTATCAAAACAGGGCCGACCCTACGTTTATTTATGCAATTTTGAAGAAATTTCTGTATTTCTACCCTTTTTCGGTAAATTTTTGGGTTTTCGACCCGGCCGGCTGGTATTTTCATGTTAAAAAAAAAAGAAAAATCCGACCTACCGACCCTACATTTTCTGCCCATGTTACCTGAAACAAACCTTTTTTTTGGCCTTACACTGGTTGTACTGTTTAGTCATGCCTATACTGGTGTGTTGGGGGGGGGGGGTGGGGGGGGGTTGTGTATGAAACTGGAGCTGTCCCACTGACGTGTGCTACATACAGACACGGATGTACACAACCCTGCCACATTCACTCTGTATGGCAAGTATTGGAGTCCTATGCCTTAGGGTAGGCCACCCATGAGGTGACTACCTGGTCTGTTGGTACCATGAGTAGACTGCTATATCTCAATCAGTGCGCCGTTAATCATGGAGCCAATCTTCCACAGGGCTATCATATAGACATTGGGCCGATCATCCTCAGGGCCAATCGCCATAGGGCCTATTGTCCACGGGGCTCCTGATCTGTGTACCGGTCTACTCAAGGTACCAACAGACCAGCTAGTCATCTCATGGGCGGTCTACCCTATATCATCGTCAGACGCCTAGCAGTACGTGTCATGATCTGAAAGTGCATGCGTCCTTATACAGGGAAAGGTATGACACATTGCCATTAACAAATGTAAAGGGCAGTGGAGAGGAAGACATTAAGTTATACATGTATAACATTTCCTTTTGAAGAACCAATATTTAGCCATTTAAGGGCGGCTTAGTGACTAGCTTCACTGGCGGATCCAGGATTTTCCAAAGGGGGGGGGGGCGCAAACCTGGCCAACCATGGAGTTATTGTCTGTTCCCGCGCGCAGCGCAAGCGAAACGCAGCGCAAGCAAAGGGTAGCAGCCATGATATTTTAAGACTCGGATCTGTGTCTATATGGTATTGTCCCCTTCCCCAGTGGGCACAGAACATTGAATCAACATTGAAAACTGGTTGACAAAGTTGATTCAATATTGATGCAACATTGATTCAACATTAAACTGAGTGTTGTGCCCACTGGGTCTCTCTTCTTCCCCCTCTTTTCTCCTATTTTCTCCTCCTCCTCCTCCTCTTTTTTTTGGGAGAGGGGGGGGGGGGTCACAAGGCCCGTCGCCCCCCCCCCCCCCTGGATCCGCCAATGAGCTTAGTGCATTAATGCACTATCGGCGAGTTACTCTGTATGCAATGCATGCTACATGGATGTAGTATGCATACCGAGTAACTCGCCTACACTGAAAAAGTAAACTTGTCACCAGACTCGTCAAAGTGACTGTCATAAAATAAAGGAGTCAAAAGTTGTCTAACCTATCAGGTTACCATCCCACAAATAGAATCTGGAGCTGGCAAATGTCAGGTTTTGGGCTGGCACATGCCAAGTGGGTCTTCTATCTCCAGCTAGAAGACCCGCTTCCTTGTCACTTAGACAAGTTTTTGCCTCATTTATTTTATGACCGTCACTTTGAAGAGTCTGGAAACAAGTTTATTTTTTGAGCGTATGCTGCATAAATGCATCATGTCGACGCTATATACTGGGTTGATACAGCCCTGTTTAAAGTGTCAGTATGATGCACCAATTTTACATCACCGGCGAGTTACTCACTGCATGGCACTGCATTGGTGCATCGTGATCAGTGGTGGGTTCAGGATGTTGACAAATAGGGGGCGCAGCCCAAAAACGTTGGGGCGCGCCCCTTACTTTTTGGACATGTTAACCCAAATTCGGGTTCAACATTGACAAATAGTCATTTAACTACAGGCAAAAAGGAGCGGCTTCCTCTCTCTCTCTCTCTCTCTCTCTCTCTCTCTCTCTCTCTCTCTCTCTTTCTCTCTCTCTCTCTCTCTCTCTATATATATATATATATATATATATATATATATATATATATATACATATATATATATATATATATATATATATATATATATATATATATATATATATATATATATATATATATATATGCTGCTGAGGATTCGTACAAGGGTTCAACGACCTATTATTACAACATGAAGCAGAGAAAACTGTTCCCGACTCTCCCCCATCTGTTCCTCACTCAACTATTACTCACTCATCCTACACAAAAACCCTACATTCCCCTGCTGCACCTACGTAAAGTAGCATGTAGTTTGATGGACGGCAACAGACCAGGGGAAGCTGTAGTATGATGTGAGAAGTGTTTTTAGACAGTTTTCTGGGGAAAAGAAGGAAAACCGTAATAATCGCTAAATGTAGTGGGTTTATGTATTATGCTGTTTATTGTTATATATCTTAGATGCATGAATGCAGCCCTGGTGAGTAGAAGTGTTAGCAGCTGTTTAGGGCTGCATTGAAGCATCACTCCAACCATACATGGTTGATACACTCCCAAAGAGTCGGCATGATACATGAGGCCTCGTCTCACCAAATCGGGCCAAGTTGAAAGTCTTCGACCGGTTGCAATCTTTGACTGGGTTCGATCTTTGACCGGCATGAAACAAAACGTTTTATATAGGAATCTGGAGCTATACCCCGTGGGTCCGCCATTTTAAATTTCGCTGGTTGTGGTTAAACCCACTGATAAGACATCCCACTATGGGTACAATTAGGGGACAAACAGGGGACAGGCTAGTAACAGTCTTATCAGCTCTTATCAGTGCTGCACGCTGCAACTAGCTCCAGTCCCGACTAGGCCCTATAGGGCAGATGTACATAGAAATGAACGGAATTTATAAGTTAATGGATGTTTTGACTTGATGTTTTGAATTTTATTACAATTTCTATCTGCACTAAATAAGCCGGTCAAAGATTGCACCCGGTCAGGGACTTGGCCCAATTTCATGAGACAAAGCAATGAATACAGTCGTTAGAAACATTGATTAATCATCCCAGCAAAGGGTATCACAAATTAGTAATGATTACTGCACTATGATAAACTATGCACTATGTCCCTTAACCCTATAAGAAAGGCCAAGTGCACTAATGCGAGTTACTCGCCGGGGCTGTATGGGTCCATCATGACGACAGATGTCATCGTTTAGCGACATCCGTCCTTAAAGGCCCAGCGCCCCTATATATAGCGCTGAGTACCTGTCCCGACTCCACTCCGACTGTTACTGGACGTGCAGTAAGACCTGCGGGTTTAAAGAGTTAAAGCGTGATGATACATTATGTAGGACGTTATGATTATACTCCCGTTGAGCACTGGCTAGAATATTGGCTGATTGGTGCAACACCCCCCCCCCGGTTCTCTGATCCCTGTAAGGCAGCCCTAACCTACATCCACGTGTACCCCATACAGCACTGTGCCAATGGCAGTACACCCTATTATCGCCCGGTCCATGCTGGGTTAATGTGCCGGGGGTGGATCACGACTATGGGTCAGGGTGGGAGGCACATTGCTGGCACAGTCCATGGGTACACATACATGGACATACATGGTAGGCTGGTGTGTATACTGTCAGGTATTTGCTGTAGCATTGGATAGTACATTATTGTTTCTGTCTTATCCTACGAAGAGCCTATATAGTATTGACGTATTTTGACATTGTTATTACATTAGCTTATGGGGTACTGCAGGTATTGTTTTGTGTTACATGTGTGTTGTTGTTCCTCTCCAAGGTCACATTATTCTAGGAAAAACTATATATATATATATATATATATATATTTATATATATAGATATAGATATAGATATAGATATAGATATAGATATAGAGATATAGATATAGATATATAGAGATAGAGATATAGATATAGATAGATAGAATGATAATCCATTGAGTAAAACGTGACTATCTCTTTTGGAGAGGTAAGCTTCCTTAAATAGCAGGTATCCCTTACCATATCATCATTTAGCCAGACAAGGATGACATGATATGTAACATTATCACTCATCATATTTCACAAAACGATGAGCTGATGTCAGGAATCGTGTGTCTCAATGTTGATAGTATAACTCTATTAACCCTTAAATGGTAGCATATGGCTTTGAGTCTGGCTTAAATGAAATGTGCACTTTTGTCATCAAGATACATGAATACAGCCCGAGCGAGTAACTTGCTAGTACTATATACACATTATGACAAGCATATGGTATTGTGAACCACACTGTATATATACACACTTCGGTAGCCCATGCTCTCCCAAGCTGTATTGGTGCATCATTAAGACAAAATAACATTGAGGTTTGGGGCATCATGTCATCCTTAAAGGGTTGATATATATTGAGTGTGATATAGTCATGACGCTGACCTAACATTGCCCTTCCTGTTCCCATTTCCAGACATGACCCAGCCTCCCCCTGCATCAGCCACCTCTACGTAAACCACCATGGACCTGTTCGGGATGGGGATGGGACGCGCGTCCCGATACGGCAACGCTAAGACCACCAAGCTCTGGTCCCTCGCTGGGAGCGAGCCCGGAGAAGGTATGAGAGCTGCTCTCCCACTACCAGCAGATGTAGCCTTCATCGGCAGCAAGTACTTTGTGGTAGCAGACTCTAACGGACATCGACTACCGGTGTTTGACCGGCAGGGTAAGGTCTGCACGGTGATCGGTGGCAACGAGGTGTGGCCGAGTTGTGTGGCTGTGATGCGAGATGGTAAGATTGTCGTCACCGACCGAGAAAAGATGCTCATCAAGATCTACGACATCCAAGGACAATGTGTGCATGCGTGGGCGGAGCAGGCTCCGTTCGGCTGCGAGGATTTCGAGTATCGGCCACACGGGGTCGCTGTAAACAGTAAGGATCAAATCATCGTCTCTGACCTCATCTCCCATAAGATAACCGTCTACTCACCACACGGCAAGAAGCTCTTTGATTTCGGCGGTCTAGGCGCTCGGACAAATGAGTTCCACTTGCCGTTCTACCTCGCGTGTGACTACCAGGACAACATCATCGTCAGCGACAACATGAACTATTGTGTCAAGGTCTTCACACCGGAAGGGAAGTTTAAGATGAAGATTGGCTCCGGACAAGATTGGGGACAGCGACAATTCCAGTGTCCATATGGAGTCACGGCTGACACCGAGGGGAATATCCTCATCGCGGATCACCTCAACAATCGTATTGCTGTATACGACGCGGGCGGGAACTATATTTCAGACGCTGTCAGTAAAAATGACGGCTGCATTAACCCGTGTGGCATAACGGCCGATACACTCGGGAATATTGTGTTTACCGAAGGGAACTTAGACTACACAAACATCAAGATGTATGCATTATCTTATAATGCATGAGGATGCTATAACAGTGAAATATCGTTATAAAGAGGTCTTATAAAAGGACATTTTTGTTAAGGAGCCCATTTTCAAGGTCCCAATTCTCTGTATCTTTAGTATTGGTCATATATTGAACATTGCTTATAAGGAGCAAATTTGTCTGGTCCCAAGGCCCTCCTTATTACGAGATTTTACTGTTTTTACTACAGCAATTACTGTAAATAGTCTACACTAGATTATATAATTGTGTGCCTCTCACTGACTTTTCTGAAATAAGTAATTATGATTTTAGATAAAAGCTTTTAAATATTAAGTACTATGGGTAGATTTACCTAAATGTTATCAATGCTTGTTAGACACATCGGTTGGGGTATGTCATGATTTGTACAAATATGTGGATTGAAAGAATGAAAGAATTTTCTTCAAAAGTCTGTCAAGAAAGAGCAGCATACAACAGTGAATAATGATAGCACATAATCTTGGTGGAAAACAGATGTGATACAAACACACCAGGTAAACAACATGATTCCATAGAATGCTGACCGATAAGGCCACTCAAAAAAAGTTGTTTCTCATCACCCGGCAGTGACAAATATTGCGATGGTGTTTTTTCAATTTTTTCTATTTAATCTTTTATATTCACTGAGGTCCAAAGACTTTTCGCGAATGATTTTCACATTCTAGTAAAAAGAAGTTTATTGATCAACAAAACCTTTTTTATTGCAAGTTATTCCTAGCTCACTGCATTCGTGACAGTGTATGCTTTAATTTGATACCAAATATGCCAACATTTGTCCACTTTTTAACATATTTCCCTTAAAAAATCTAAAAACAAAGATTTCCCCCTAAATCACAATTTTCATGATGCCCGCGGTGATAAGAAACCAGTTTATTTTCTTGGGCGGCCTAATAAAGCACATTTTTACATGACTACATGGGGAATAATGTTAGCCTACAACTGTTGCCTGCTGTAGATTGGGTGACATTCAATGGTGACATTTCAGACATTGGTATTGCTATACTGAACCAGAACATTTGTAACCACAAATTATTAGGCCCTTATGATAGTGTTGTTGGTACAGTTATACTGAGTGATAGAGAAACCACCTCCCTGAAGGGGGGAAAGTGTTCCACCCTAGCTCACTGTAAAGTGGATATAATTGTACATCTAATTTTTTACGGCTTGTCGATCGGACAATTATTAAGGATTCTAGAGAGAAAACCATGAAAGATTGATAAGATACGCTAAACTCAGATTTTTCTCTTTAAATATATCCCAAAATTCCACCTCATATCAGAAAAGTCCAGTTCCACCATGAGAATAATTGTGTCAATTTCCTCCATACACAAAAACGAACCGCCCCACGAAGAGGGCTAGTTACGGGCCTGACCATCCATAGGGTAAATCTTCCTGTTTGTAGGGTAAATTGTCTGCCCTTTAAGGGCCAAAAAATTAAGGCTGTCCTGCTATGCTCTTACACTTGATACAAACTGCCTGTGGTCTGTCCCTTGGACTGTTGGACTGTTGGACTGTGACATGCAGTCATATTAACCAACAGGAACACACAGTTACTACTTAGAGGAATTTTGTGGGTGAATGATATTATGATAATTCACTACTTTCAGCAGTATAGCTAGATTCAACCTCTACACACTGAAGCTGAGCATCACTTAATTAATTAGTCCTATTCTATGCACAACCGTTCCACACATCAACTGGGTCAGATTGTTGAATATATTTGTTCAGTGTTTTGTCTGTAGAGTTTGATATGTAATATCTATCTATATATAAGTGTAAATATATTTCTGTTGGTACTTGCTCAAATCTGCTGAACATATTGTTAGTTGTTATAGAAGCTGCCTAGGGACCAATAACACACGTGCCTTACTGGCCGTGTCTCACCGAATTGGTACAAGAGGAAAGTCTATGACCGGGTGAAACCTATGACCCGGTGTAATCTATGACTGGTACAATCAATGACCGGGTGCAATCTACGACTGGCATGAAAGAAAACAACTTATTTAGGGCGGATGTACATAGCAATTGCCAGAAAAAGTTAATGGTTGATAATATGATATTCATTTTATTTAATCTTAATTTTAAAAATGATTCAAATTTGCGCTTGCGGGTCATAGATTGCACCTGGTCATAGACTTTCAACTTGTATCGATTTGGTGAGACCTGGCCTACTGTTAAAGTGTGTATATAAAGCTGATATATAACTGCTGAGGCTATTCTCATTCACCTGCTAACCCCTTGAGGCCCACATGCCGTAAAACCTCGCGTAGTATCCGCGGCTAGTACGCGAGTCAGATTGCTGGTGCGGCTTATAGAATTTACACACAGTCAGGGTGCGGCTTATACGTGAGTTTCTAGATGTATACTATACTACCATAGTCGCCATAATCAGACCACTGCTCCGGCTTATAGGATCGACCCAAAGTCCAGGTGCGGCTAATACGCGAGTTAGGCAAGGTTTTACGGCAGTGGTTTAGGCGCCACATCCTTTGTCATAATGATACATTAATGCAGGCCTGCAGAGTCTAATCGCCATGGCATCATATGGCAGAGGGCATAGTGCGTTAAATGCTGCTATTGATGGGTTATGCTGCACCATTTTGTAATCTAGTACATTTAGCAAGATGTAAATAGGGATTCCTATCTATCCTCCACAGTGGTGTTATCGATGAATGACTACTTACTGTGAAAGTACTTCTCGGATGTGTGAGAATTGATAAATTTGCGGGTATTTATTCCATACTTAAGCATATACAAATTTCGCGAAAATATATACCCAGCAAAATAAAGTATTCACACTGCATGTATATATGTATACACACACCAATTATTTTTATACACCAATGTTGATGATTGAAAACTGCTGTCTATTAAAGAAGATGTGATACAGGATAACCTCTGATCTGATTTATAGCACATGGGGAATGTCAACGATTTGAAACATTGATAAAACATAAAGATGAACCTGCAGAAAGTTAAAGGCCTGAATTTGTTTGAATAAAATGTACAATATTTCTGAGAGAAAAATGATTCAACTGTTTTTTTTATTAATGTGCATATTGAGACTACATATTAGATATGCGATTTGTCTAGGCACCTTGTTGCAGTTTGTTGCAGCGTGTGTCAGTGCACCCTCTTTGCATTTCTTGCTCTATGAAAATTAATCAGGTTAATAGTACAGGATTATACATTATATAATCTGAGTCTTGATTACACAGGGGCTGATCCTCTTTAGAAGGAAGAGTTCTGACAATTTCTCAGACCGTCAGTGGCTTGTATCCCAGGGTTCTTGTGCCTGCCCAACTGGCTCTTGTCTTATTCTTGGCTGTGTCTCACGAACTTGGGCCAATGTGTTTGTCTATGACCAGGTGCCGTCTATGACCGGGGGCCGTCTATGACCGGGTGACGTCTATGACCGGGTGACGTCTATGACCGGGTGACGTCTATGACCGGCTATCTACAAATGTTGTTTGGAGGAATAAAAGAGATTTAAAAAATAATAATTAATTTATAAATAAAAATTGTAAAAAATTTTTTTAAAAAGTTTATCCCTCCAAACAACTTTTTAAGATAGCCGGTCATAGACGGCACCCGGTCATAGAAGGCATCCGGTCATAGACGGCACCTGGTCATAGACAAACACATTGGCCCAAGTTCGTGAGACACAGCCTCTTGCAATTGTATTATGAATGCACTGTCATGGAGTTTTTGTCTATAGCTCATAAGCCGTTTTATACTGATAACTTGGAATACAGATCCGCCTGTGTTCTTTTTGGCATATTTTGTATAAAATAAAAAAAAAGTTCAAAATTAAAAAAAATCGATAGTAATAATAACAAGAAACAAGAGTTTTTGCATTTCCTTGCACTTTTTTGGCTCTAGCCGCTAGGAAATGTTGGGGCCCAGACGCCCCCTGTAGGGCAGCTTTTTAAAACAATTTTGTCCTCCTCTGCCCGATATAAAAGCCCAAAGTCCAAGTCATCAAGATAAGGTGGCCTTAGGGTCACGTGGAAGTAAATGGCACAATCTACTGCGTCATATGGTATTCTGGTCTGCTGTTTGGGTTATATTTCAGATGATGAAACAAAAATGGCTAAAATTGTGAGAGAATTCACACGTTTTTCCAAATACCCTTTGGATGGAACAGCACATGTAGTTTTATGCTATGTAAAGGGTTGGGGAAATTCTGAGGAATGCAAAAACTGATGTGGCCAAAGGTCGTTTTAGGCCCAAAACAGGGCAAAATGGGACTACCTTTGCATAAAGTGACTTTCTTGAGATTTTCATGGTCATGCTTCCCTTGGCAGCAGTAGGCCCTTAGCAACTGCCGATGGTGGCGCTGCAGGTCCTACTCGCATACGGGTTATTGAGGCTGAAACTTTGTGTGTGAGGGATTGTTTAACTACACTAGGGCTAAAAAAGTGGTTTGAAAAACTTGTAAATGGCTGATTTTGTGCATTATGCTATATAGAAACATAAAGGAATGATAATTTACTTCCTCATGGCCTTAGATCTGTCGGCTTCTGGTGTGGAAGCTGATTACAAATGGCGGCGGTGTGAGGGTGCTGCCCAGGGTCCCCGCCACCAGGGGGACGCTCGGGGGTGCCTGGATCTGGAACTCCCTGATCAGTGACGTCACGAACAGGAAGAGCTGGTTACTGGCGAACTGCTCCCCGGGACAGGCACGGCGACCTGCGGCAATTTTAGAAAAAAAAAGGGTACATATTCTCAATGGAAAAACAGTTTTAAAAAAATTATTCAGATTCATCAAGATCACATTTGGGGCTGTACATAAGGTAAGTATTTCCTTAGAACACAGTTATAACCTATTCACATTGTGTACATACATAATTGAAATTTAATTGCTCATTCTAGCAAGGTCAATAGCCAAAAATTGATAATGATACATTTGCGGTCATCTGGAGATGAAATGAAAAAGAAATAGACGAATGCCAAAGCCCATTGATACCGTCTCTGTTGTATTTCACGAGTGGGGGCTGGGGCAGTATCCCACAAAGCCGCAGGAAAAACAACGTTTTCTTAGCCCATTGAATACAGCCACATTGTATTCCATGGGGGCATTGAATATGGCCTTCCAGTGCTTAGGCATAGGAGATCATGTATTAACAAAAAACAAAAAGACAGCTTGCGAATTCAAATTTCACCACACCTATACCAAAGGGTACGTAGCCCTCCCGGTTCTGGACACGTCCTGAGTCGTTAAGGTGTCTCTCGGGGTTAAAGACTTCCGGTTCCGGCCACCTGGCGGGATCCCTGAGAACTGACCACAGGAAAGGGCACACCTAGAGGGAAACAGACAATTATGCCCCTTAAGCTGCTATGAAAAGGCCCTTCTAGGATGTAGATGATCATGTAGATGATCATGTAATGTGCATACATGAAATATCAAATATATATCCTCTGTAAAAAAAAATACAGCACAGGCAGACCCAGGAATTTAAAAAGGGGGAAGGGTCCACCAAACACCAAAGCAGCAAAAAGCGTTGCTCCCAGTATCAAAATATTATAATAAAGGAATCTAAATTTCTTTTCAAAACAGGGGGTCTGGACCCCCACCTCCCCCCCCCCCCCCCGGATCCACCACTGAGGTCCTGACAGACTCAAGGTTTGATCACTTACCAGGGTGCCCCGCGGTATCCTGAATCCGCTGACTTCCGTATCACAGCGCGTCACGTGGGGCGTTGCTAAGGGCAGCGTCCCTGACAACCGCAGTGTTTCCATGACAACGGCCTCCAGGTAGGGTAGTCTGTCCCTGTCCTGTAGGGTAATGTGCCTGTCCTGTCCTACAACCTGTAGGATGTCTGAGTAGGCTCTCTGCTGCACCTGAAGTAAATGGAATTAAATTTATTTCAAATTTATATTGTATAATATAGATAGGCTGAATACCTGTCTCGCTATGAAAACAGGGTAGCTTAGTAAATATACCCGTATTGTCTGTATATGTTATCTACGATAGAATAGGATTGCGTGTTAATGATTAATCCATGATGAAGGAGAAGGGTAGGGGGGGCTGAATATGATAGGTGGTAGTACTAGAGCTATATTGGATAAATCTTTGCTCTGTACATGAATTTCTGTACATGAATTTCAAAATCCGCAAAATCCACGAAAATATGTCCAGCACGAAAATATCACATGATTCCAAAACTCTACCAAAAAGCCCGTGCATTACTATGCCTCAGGGTCCGTGGCGCTGATTCTTGAATAGCAGCCTCGACTCGTGGACCAACACCCCGACCCGCGATTTTCCCGGAAATGAAAAATCCGCGAAATTTTTATATGCTTAAGTAATAAATACCCACGAATTTGCACTCATCCGCGAAAATTTAAACCATGAAAATAAGTACCTTCGCAGTAGGAAGGAATAGATACCTCAGGGTAGGCCGCCAGGTAGTAGAGGGCCCAGGTGAGTGCAGTAACCGTGGGCTCTAATCCTGCCACAAGGATGTCGTCCCGCACAAGACGAAACAACCGACTTTCTATTTGTCTTGAGGTAACAATGCTTTCATAGGCAGAAATAAAGTCTTTGTCATGGTCTTGGTTAATTTTGCTAATTTTGTGGCTTTTTATTCTCTTTTTAACATAATTTGTTAGATTTTCCTCTCTGGTAAGTTCAATTTTGGATTGTCTTTTCGCAGATGGCAACCAGCATTGTAAACTCCCAGTGGAGCCATAGGGGGAGGAACTCTTCAACCGTTCCTCAATAACTCTCCTCATTTCTGAAAATTCTTCGGTGTCATAGTCAAAGCGCTCCCCGAATATCACAGCGCTGAATACATTAATGAGTGCCTTTAGGATGCCGTCCCGGGGGTTGAATGGCGCGTGTTGCTGGGAGTGTATGTGGTGTGTGAGGTGGGTTACCTCCTGTGTGAAGGCTGTCTCTGTCCTCCCCCTGCTGGTACTCAGCTGTATGTGGTGTGTGAGGTGGTTTATCTCCTGTGTGGTGGCTGTCTCTGTCCTCCCCCTGGTGGTACCCAGCTCCCTCATGGCTGACATGAAGGCATGCCGCTGCTGTTTCCACCCCTCGGTGTATGGAGACTGGAGGAGACCTGCGAGTGGATGAATATTTATTTTGTGAATACTTTGCGCTTTAAGGCCAGAAAAAAGGGTTTATTTCAGGTAACATGGCAAGAAAATCTAGGGTCAGTAGGTCGGATTTTTTTTTTTTTTTTTTTGATTTTTTTAAAACTAGCTAGTCTCTCCAAAGACCCTAAAATTGACCAAAAAAGGAGTAAAAATGCGGAAATTTCTCCAAAATCACATGAAAAAACGTAGGGTCAGTCGGGTGACCTGAAACAAACCTCTCTTTTTGCCTAACTCTTTGAGTGCCGCAGAGTGTTTTGACACTCTATATATGCTACGACAAAGAGCTATAGACTATAATCATTTCTGGCCCCCTATATAAGTCCAAACCCGCGGTAGTCAATACGGTCAGGTTAGTCAACCAACTTAGTCTTAATTTTGAAAAAGTCACTCTCTCTTGCTGCATTGGTCTATAGAGCTAATACCTTTCGTCTAGGAAAAGTAAAGGAGTCAACTGTGTCTCCAAGGTGGCACTGGCAAAATGGAGTGTCAAGCAGCTATTGACTCTGCTTGCATGAATGGTTAACTTGGGTTGACACTGATAGTAGAGAGTCAACGTAAGTTGACACTGATAGTAGAGAGTCAACGTAAGTTGACACTGATAGTAGAGAGTCAACTCAAGTTGACACTGATAGTAGAGAGTCAACTCAAGTTGACACTGATAGTAGAGAGTCAACTCAAGTTGACCCTGATAGTAGAGAGTCAACTCAAGTTAACACTGATAGTAGAGAGTCAACTCAAGTTGCCACTGATAGTAGAGAGTCAACTCAAGTTAACACTGATAGTAGAGAGTCAACTCAAGTTGACCCTGATAGTAGAGAGTCAACTCAAGTTAACACTGATAGTAGAGAGTCGATGTAAGTTGACACTGATAGTAGAGGGTCAACTCAAGTTGACCCTTCACATAAGCAGAGTCATAATCTGTTTGACTCTCTATTTTACCAGAGCCATGTTGGAGACTCAGTTGACACATTTGCTTTTCTCTCGTCTACCTACCACACTGTGCGGGTTCTAGGCTTCCCGTGTGTGGTCGGCCGGCAAAGTCCTGGCCGTGTTTTATCAGCGCCTCCCTCATGGAGGAATAGTCTGCCAGCACCACCACCTTCCTGTATGTAATGAAATAGGTCCAAGAACATGAGGAAAATTGATATAAACCTAAATGGCTTGAAAATCACTAATTAATTTCAATTTCATTAATTCATAGACTTTCTCCTATTCATCCTGGCAGGATAATGGACTGGTAATCCGTATTGTCACACTGTCAGAAGTAAGTGTAACTCACAGTGCAGCTACACTAACTTCTAACAGTGCACACTACAGAATATGAAGATAATTATAATTCATTGAAAGAATATTACAAGAATTCAAATTATTCCGAGCATACCTATTAAACCACCCGACGCTGAATATCCCGCCGTACTTGTCCCGTAATGTGGAGAATACAGACAACACGTTGGGGAGGACTCCTCTCCTGAAGGCGACAAACCTCCAGCTGCCGTACACGGGGAGGAACACAGGGCCTGGGGGGAACCTGGCAGGAAGCAGTACTCCTGCCTTATTGCTGTACACATCAGTCAGTACCATGTCTTGGCAATTAGCAATGAGAATATCTTGTGTATATATATGTATACAGTCTTTGCGAGAAGTTTTTTGGCATGCAGGACAGTCGGTCCTGCAGCTAACCAATTTTGCAGGACCAGATAGATTTTTGCAGGACTGGATATCAAAATCAAAGTTTTGCATAATATTTAGAATAGAATAGCATTTATAAAAGAAAATAATTTTTAAAAATGCTTTAATTTGCCTAGAATATTAGTGTGCACTCTAGAACTTGTAACTTCAGTTCTAGTAGGAATATTTGAAAAATTCTTTCAGTTTTGGAAAGCCCAAATTGTGGAGGACATCCGGTCCTGTAACATCAGTCACTCTGCCGGACCAGAGCCATTTTAGGCGGACATTGCCACTGTCCGGCATGTTTTGGCAAAGACTGTTATATATATATATTTATATATTTATATATATATTTATATATATATATTTATATATATATATACATATATACCGTAAATTTTCGCATAGAAGGCGCGGCTAGAACGAGTGTCAGATCGCTTATAGGATCGGTCCAGGGTCAGGGTGCGGCTTTTACGCGAGTTTTTGCTACAGTATTAAAGCCACCATAATCAGATGGCCAGTGCAGCTTTAATAGGATCGGCCCAAACTCAGGGTGCGGTTTATACAATTATAAGATTGAGGCTTATACGTGAGAATTTACGGTATATGATATACACATCAAAAATTATATATGTATACATATATTATATGTATATATATTTATAATTTTTAAAATGTATTATACATGGATCTTTAGGTTTCTATTTCTTGGTAAAAATAGGATAAACCGGCCCTACAGGTGGAAATATTTTCAATCCACTGTGGTCAGTGTATGGTCACAGTGGACCAAAAAATAGTCCCGTGTTAGGAACTGATTTTTACCAAAAAATTTACAGTATCGGTCAAGCCACAGTGGCCTCGTCAACTGCCAGCTACGGGCAGTACCATATACATGGATCTTTACCACCCAAGTCAATAAAGGCTAAAATGTAATCTAACATTTTAAAAAGTATCATCTCGGCCATGCTGGTTTGTGTTGAGCTGGGTGTTAAGATGGACCTTTAGCAATGACAACGTAGCTCATTAAACCACACACATCCTAGATGCTTTTAGCATTGCTAAATCTGCGTTGAATGAGCTATATCGAGCTTGCTGAAGGTCCCTACTACATGTATTGGTAAAGCAATGCCTAACTTCCGGGTGCATGGTGTACCTCATAGAATACCTGTACTAGCACGCCAGGAATAGCTCTCCCAGGTGAGAGGACAAACGTTTAGGGCGTTATCTTAATTGCATTATTAAGATAGTCTTACTTGTCTTAACTTTGGTATCTCAATTTCAAAATAGAGGGCGCCACCTTTCCTCATATAGGTCGTATAGCAGTAAGCCCACTGTGTGATAGGCTAGTTGTTAGTATGTAGGCCTAATGGGGGGGGGGGGCTCTGCTTCCCAACCCCCGTTTTCTTTTCTTTTCTTTCAGATGTATATGTTGTCTGATCTGGGTGTAGGGTATATACTATAAAGGTAAACCTCAGGTAGCATAATTTGGGTAGGTGACACTAGGTGGATGACAGTGTGTCAAAACAAAACAGCCCTGCCTGATTTTAAGACACTTGATTAAGATTTAAGATTAAGATAACGCTCTAAACGTTTGTCCTCTCACCTGGGAGAGCTATCCCGTATTTGCCCTGTACTAGGACCTGTGCCAGAACCCCTAGCAACTCCCCCGCGCTTTGATCTTTTATAAAAGTTTCTCTTTTCAGTATACGTTGGTGTTTGACATGTTTGGCACCCACCTGTACGGCCTCTTCAGCCACAGCACCAGCAGAAAGCCGCTCAGTACAGCCAGCCAGAACGAGGCCTCAGCCGCCGGAAGTGACGTCACATACTGCCAGTCTGCCACCAACGTCGTAGTTCTAAGCAAAAAGGGCGAAATACACTGTAAATAGTTAGTGTCTACCTACAATTAACCTACACCTACAGAAGAATCTACTGTACGCCTACAAAAGTGGCAACGAACTTTTTACAGTGTAGGGGAAACACATTGAAAGGCTTTGGCACCTTTATTTTTTTCCTGGCCTTATTAAAGGGATCTGAACTTTGATTTTGTATCAAGCATTTACCCTGTATCATAGTGATATAAGAGAACCTATCACAAGGCAAATGTGATCTTTTTTTGTATTTTTCTTGAATCTTTTAAAATGATATAATATATAGAGCAATAATTTAAATTTTGGTTGCAATTAGTTGCTATTGTTACTTTTGCATAGGATTAAATGTAAAAATTAGATTTTCATTGCACAAAGGTCACTCTAGGGCTCTCAACAGGTTTGCCAAAATTAACATTATATGCATGCATTATTTGAAGCAGGTATGTTGAGACTATGCATATTATACACCAAATTGATCATATTTAATGTTTCTAGCAGATTAATTCCATTTTGGAAGTTTTCAGAAGCCATGAAATGGAAATGGAACAAAAACATTCTATTTTCTTTGAACAGAACATTTTCTTCAGCTCTGATGATTGGAGATTAATCTAGGTGTCATTCCCTGGAGACCTTTTTTTTCTTTTAGCTATATCTCAATCATTAAGCTCTACAGAGCCGTTCAAAGTAGCATAGTCACTTGCAAATTGGTGATTTTACATGAAAAATTGCCAAAATCTCCTATTTTCCCTTATTTTCGCCAAGATGTATCCCCAATCATCAAATCCTAAAAAAGTGTTCTTTCTCCATCCCATAATGCTGTTCAAAGACAAAAAGAACGTTTTTGTTCCATTTGCATTCCATAGCTTCTAAAAACTTCCAAAATGGAACTAATCTGATAGAAACATTAAATATGATCAATTCGGTGTACAATATGTATAGTCTCAACATATCTGTGTCAAATTATGCATGCATGTGTGTTAATTTTGACCAACCTGTTGAGAGCCCTTAATCAAATTTTCTATGGAAGCGACTGAGTTTGCACCTTACAGATTTCTCTGAGGGTCAATATAAACCAGTTTTAGAGTATTCCTGTTATCTATTAAGTCTGAATAAAGCTTTGATTGCATTCTTCCATAATGTAATGCACTGTTCTGCCTCTGAAAAAATGGTAAATCTGGGAATAAAGACACTGAATATGTTACAAAAGAATATATTTTCACAAACTGCAAACTTATGTATTCTATCATAATTTTATAACCAAATTGTATCTTATTTGTTGGTGTATTTATCCATACTATCTGCCCTTTCTGCACTACCAACATTTTATCATTATCCAGTCATTTAATTGTCTAAACGCCATTGTCAAAACATTGAACCATACTCAAGGTGCCCGAGAGCTTGGAGCACCTTGAGCATCGTTAAAGGTGCCCCGTTTTTTGTGGCTCAATGTGCCCCATGCTGGCCATCATAGATAAATTTAATGTTATTCAATTAACATAACACACCCAGCAGTAAAGTTGGGTTCTATTCAAGGGTTCATATGTATATTTTTACCTCCATAGAGCAATGGTTTTCAATGACACAATAACAAAAGTTTTACATTTGCAAATATTTACTTTCAATGCCATAAACCTTTAATGCTGTCTAACTTTCTCATCAGCATCCCTAAATGATCATGGTGTTGCTGCTCTGAACTGTCTATATAAGGGGGTAATGTGGTAGGCATACTGCCAGAAAATTCCCAGAGAAATAGCAAAGAGAGTGGGTGGCTCAACGTGCCCGGGTGGTCAACGTGCCCCGGTTTCCCCTACTTTACAAGGGGCAGTCAGCTAGAGACTTTAAAATCGGAACTATTTATTTTACCAATTCAAATATTCCAAATATCTCCCAGATTATAATCTAGTATAATCTAGAAGAACTTAGTACCTGGAGTTTAGCAGTTGAGAAACCCGAATTTCAAGCGATAGGTGCATATATCTTCTTTGCTTGCATACTAGAAAGCCATTACATGGCTAGGAAAACAGGCAGAGGAGTAGGGCAAGCCAACAAAAACGAAACTGCCTTGAGCTAAAGATTCCCCTCTAGTGAGAACCACACACACACTGACGACCACATCCCTCACACTACTGCCACCTAGCGCCCACCACCAGAACTACCCCGATTGCACCACACACCGTGCCACGTCACGACGCGTGTTGTGTTTATGTAGCACTCACAGCGGCCAACAACCAGGCCGGGGGTATAGCTCAGTGGTAGAGCATTCGACTGCAGATCGAGAGGTCACTAGTTCAAATCTGGTTGCCCCCTGAAGCTCCTTTTGACAAATTTATTTTCCAAATTAGTGGATGTTCAGTAATCCATAGAAAAGCATGTTTCCTAAAGTGCTTGTTAGTATGGTATATCGTTGGTAAGCACAAAATGCATATGGTTTCGTCGTTTAGTGTTTGTCCTGGTAGCCAATGCAAATGAAAAGAGTAAAATTAATATGCCTATGACATGTGATACATGTATGATATAATTAGTGCAATATAAAGCTAATGATAAGGCCACAACGATAGGCAGGGGGTATAAGTGGTAGAGCATTCGACTGCAAATCGAGAGGTCACTAGTTCAAATCTGGTTGCCCCCTAACTATCTTTTGGTAATTATATTCAATTAAGTGGACATTTAGCAATTGGGACCCTTGATGGGGGGGGGGGGGGTCCCCATGTTCCATGTTGATTTTAATGTGGATGGATGGCTAAATTCGACACGGCAACATGGTCATTTCTTAAAATCGACATGTGACATGACTTGAGGCCTAGTGACATGTGACATGAGGTTTGAAATGATAGTGACAGGGGACATGAGCAATTCTTAAAATCGATATGGACATACGACATGGCCATTTCTTAACATCGACATGCGACATGGGGGGGGCCCATCTACACCCCCATTTAAGGTCGCACCCCACCCTATTAAAGGTGTGCCCATGATTATGTATCATTTGGGCTTAAATGTATTGGAGATACGTGTATTGCACATTGGTTTGACCGTATTCAATGCCTCCATCAAATCATTTCAGTTTTTTTCTGAATTTTATTGCTGTGGAATATGAATGGAACAAAAACGTTCTTTTTTAGCTTCCTTTGGTTTCAAAAGCATTATGGGATAGAAATGGTGTATATTTATTGAATGTAATGAGTGGGGACTGATCTTAGAGTGATTTCTGATGACCCTTTTCTTTCTTTTATTGATATTCCTTTTATTAAGGTCTGCAGAGCTGTTCAAAGTTGCATAGTTACCAAAAATTGTGAAATTTCACCAAAAATTGTGAAATTTCACTGAAAAATGACGAAAATCTCCACTTTTTTGTTCCATGTACATTCCATAGGAGTAGTATAGTATGTATCGGAACGGGACTATAGTTAAGTACTGTTTATTACTCAATCGACATGCAGCCAATCAGAGGCCTCCATTTGGTCACGTGACCGGAAGTGACCTACTTAGGGGATTAGTGGTGACGTCACGTGACCTAGTTAGCCAATCAGAGGCCTCCATTTGGTCACGTGACCGGAAGTGACCTACTTAGGGGATTAGCGGTGCATTCTGGGTAACCCTGCAGCCAATCAGAGGCCTCCATTGGGTGACCGGAAGTGACCTACTTAGGGGATGGTGCATTCTGGGTAACCTACTGACCTACTTAGGGGACCGGAAGTGACGTCATATGACCTAATTTAGGATCACGTGATCGGAAGTGACCTGATGAGTCACGTGACCGGAAGTGACGTCACACGACTTAATGGCCAACCGGAAGCGACCTGATTGATCACGTGACCGGAAGAAGAAGAAGTTTTTTTTTGTTTAGGATCCCGTGACTGGAAGCGACGTCGTCACATGAGTGACGCTTTAAGAGACTGCGCGACTTACTAGTAAAAGAAGCCGTATGATAATAAAAACACAACAATATTTTCTTTTAATTTTTTTTTATTTATTTTTTTTTCAATCTTGATAAACACTCTATTTTTGAAAAGATGCACACGCTTATTTTTTATTATTTTTTTTTTTCATATCTCTAAAGGACTCGTTGTCACACCGTCAGAATGCACGCGACGCTTATAATACAAGTAGCGCACGCCGTCTTTCTCTATGGTGTAGGTGACCATTTTGTTTCGCACCACTTTGAAATTTCTATTTACAGCAATGAGAGTTTTTCGTTGGCGAAGAACATCCAAGAAGGCGTCTGGTTCCTGGGGGTTTTGTTTCTTCTGTACGCCTTTTGCACTCCATTTTTTGGATTTTCTTTCACCGGTGTCGCTGACTCGATCGTAGCAAATGTAAGTCTTAGGGTTGAGACTTAGGATCCCGTCACCTTCCCACTCCGCTTTCATGAGCCCCGAAGTTCTCAGATCGTGAAGGTACCGTCTCTCACAACATCCGCCGGGCGGCGCACACCATTCTCGCACTCTTTCCGTTTTTGTCTTCACGAAAAGCTCTAAGTGCTCGTCGCACACCGCTGTCGGAAGCCACTTTCGTTTCTCTCTGAAGTACGTCTCTCTCAGGCGAGGTTTCACTAGGTCATCCAACGTGGCACCGCTGAGAGCCATGTAAAGACTGTCGGTGTCCATTTG
This sequence comes from Harmothoe impar, assembly GCA_947462335.1. Lineage (NCBI taxonomy): Eukaryota > Metazoa > Annelida > Polychaeta > Phyllodocida > Polynoidae > Harmothoe > Harmothoe impar. The sequence continues at coordinate 57,376,659 of OX381720.1, read as the reverse complement.
ACAAAGGGCATAATCGCGCCGATCGACGAATCTATCCAAGAAGTCGTATGTGAACTCTAACATTTTCAACTTCGCGTACTGGTATACCATGAACCCTATCTGAATAGGGAGGTTGTTCTTGACCGTTTTCGGTTGTAGTTCGACTTCAAACAGATCGGAAGTCAACTCGGACGCCTTTTTGAAGCGCCACGAATTGGCCAATAGTTCGAACTTCCGACTGTCAGTGTATCTCACCGCCGTGTGTTTTTCTTTGTTGCAGATTGTTTTACCGTACGTAGCGTTTCCCATTAACTTGTAACAGTCTGACAGAATTTTCTCGTTCTCGTTCACGTCGCCACGTCTTCGCGCCGCCGTCACTTTGTCCGCGAAACCGGCAAAGGCGCGTTTAGGTAGGTATTCTACCACCAGCTGCACTTTGGTGACTATCAAACCGTGCTCTAAATACCACTTGAGAAGCGGCGTTCCCAAGAGAATATTTTTTCCGTGGTAACTCCCTATCAGACATCTCTGAGGCGTGCTCAACAGCTTTTCTTCCTGCGCAAAGTCTGACATGTGAGGGCCTATGTCCGATTTTGAAACGGTCGCGTTCTTGAAAACGGGGGTCATTTCTTCGAAGTACTCTCGTAGGTGAGGCGGCGTAGTGATGTCCACTTGAACTAAACCGAACATTTTCTCCTCTTTCACAGCGGAAAGGATGTCGCTCTCGCTCATCGCGTTTCGAGACACTTTCAAAGCGTCAACCTTCCAGCGTTGTTGGGAGGCCTTGACCCGCTCATCTCGACGCTTCATCTCTCGCCATTCGCACTCCCACACGACGACCAGCTTGTAACCTAACGCTTTCAAGTAAGCGCTTACTCTGGTCGTTCTGTCGCGTCTCTCCTCTCTCAGTGAAGCGCACTGATAACGGTGCGACGGTATGCACTCGTGAGCGTGGAACCAACACCCGTGAAACTGGAAAACCGTATTAGAGGCCGCGTGAAATCCGTCCACGCGAATTCTCCGACAGCCTACCGCCATCTCGCCGCCGTTCAGAGCGTGGCGCAGTTTCACGTCGCGGTCGTGCTCTACGAAGCGTAACCACTCCAAAGCGCTGTGAGAGTTTCTTTGCCTGATTTCGGGCTTGAACTCGGTCTCGGGCCGTCTCACCGCGTAATAGCCCGTGCAGTGCGCTTCGCTCATGCAGCGCAAGTACAGAGAGTTAGCGTCTAGTCCTAGGATGTGTTGGCACGGTCTCGCTTCTTCGCCGTACTTGTGCTCCCTTATCCGCGTGGTGCCCTTCTCGTGAAATCTATGGAAGATGATGGAAGGACCGCCGACTAGATTCTCTTTGATCAGAGCGTGGAGGACGGCGTCGAACTGGGGAAACGTTGTGAACGCGTCTTCTAGGTTTTGGAAGAGGAAGCGTAAAGTCAAACCGGCGAGAGAAACTCCGTCTTTCAACATGTCGATGCCGCGATCTTGGAAAAATTTAGCGTGATTTTTCAGAGCTTCTATGAAAGGTTTCACGTCTTTGTTGTTGTAGTGGATCAAGTAGTCTTCCATAGTTTGCATCTTCTCGTCGGACCAAACTTTCTGACATGCGGCGTAGTCGGATTCGGACATTTTGACGCCCGTCAGCTCGCTGTCGAAAGCCGATCTCGGCGGCAGCGTTCTGTTTGCCAGTTTCCTGGTAGACGTCATCCATTCGTAAGGAAAGTGACCTTTCTCTTCGTTCCTGGTGAAAGCTCGCAAATAGGTCGCGTAGTTGTAACCGGGTGCCAAATAGTTGACTACGTCCAAGAAAACCGTGTGCTGTGTGTAAACCGCCAAGTATTGATTGCTTCTCTTTATGACGCTGAATTCTTGGTTTCTTCGGTCTCCGGAGGCGAAGAACGAGTGAAGGCGTATTTTGATCAGGTTCAAGTCGTAACGCCCCGAGTTGAAGCCCACCACTGGAGCTTGACGGATGTATCTCAGAAGACGCTTCTTCAGTTGAACTAACGGGTGTCTGGTCTGAGCCGCAGCGAAGCCGCCTGGAGAAGGGGTGGTGAACGTCGCCTCCTCCAGCAGGAGAGCTTCACCTATCGCCGCATCTAACTTCGCTAACGTCGGTCGGTAAAGTTCTAGCACAGCTTCCCCGATCGCTTTGGCGTTCTCGTTTATGTGATTTAAAACTCGGTCCAACAAGGGGTCGGAATCTGCGTCGGACGCTCTGACGAAGCAGACGGGCCCCTCCCACCCCGGAAAGTCGGATGCGACGCTAGCCGACAAAGGGACGTGATCCCACAGCAGGGACACGTGCTCCGTCGACGGTTCTTTGCACGGTCTGAAGAAAGCCTCGAAATCGAAGGCGATCTTGTAAGGGTAGATTCCGGAATGTCCGTCGGGGGGAAAAATGGAGAAGTCTGCTAGCGCTTCGAAAATCGTTCTCGAATTTTGGTAGATGCCACCTACGTAGCGCAACTTGACTTGTCGGCAAGAGGAAAGCTGGTTCCTGTGTCTCTTCAGCAAGAACTCGGTGGTGAACGCCGCCTTACACTTGCAACATTCGTATATGCCCGCGTACGCGTTGAAGTCCGTGACGAGAGAGACGTGCAAACCGCCTTTCGCCGTCAGGTGTAGGTTGACTTTACCTCGGGCGGCCACAGTTCTGGAAGGCGGTCTGATCAGAGTAACGCGTCTTCTCAACTTCCGCCCCGGCACTTGACGCGACGCGGTGTAAACCGCTATTTGTACGTCAAACAAGTTCTCTAACGCGGGTAAGTCGCGGATGTTCAGACCCGGAAAGGATTCAGGTGTGGCAGCGGGACAGAACTGACGTAACAAATCTGAAGCGCGCTTGCTGGTGTTGTATAAGTGAAAGGAAATGCAGCGGAAGATGCAGAGGTTGTCCTTGTTGGGAAAATCTAACACGCCGCTTCTCTTTCCAACTCGACCGGCCTGAGTGATCCTACCGCCTATGGGGAATTCCCCCGGTCCCATGTAAACGCAGATGTTCAAATTGGTAGGAAAAAGAACGTGCCACTTGGTGTCAGCGTCGCAAAGTTTCCGTACCTCCTCGCAAGCGACGGTGTTTTGCATCTTTGAGAGGAGCTCTTCCAAAGTTTCTGAATTAGTTACAGTAGGGAGCGGTTGTATGAGAGTTGCGTTGTTCTGGGAGGCGTGGAAGTAGCGCAGTTTGCTCTTGTCTTCTCTGTGTTGTAACAGTAAGCCTACCGAGAAACCCACTTTGTATCTGAATCTTTGTGTCAAGTGAATGCGACGCATAGTATCTACAGCGTCACTCAACTCGCCGGTTGGTAGCCTGAAGTTTGTTACACTCACGCGAGTCCCTTGCATCCTGACGCCCGTTTGTATCGCAGGCCAATTCGCCGTGAACGTTTCCTCCCCGTTCGGTACAGCACATATGCGCGGAGGGACGGTCACCCCGTCCAGAGATTCGCGTCGACAAGCGCTCTTTCGGCAATCCCCTTCGCCGCATAGAGGGCAAAACTTAGCTACTACTCTACAATTTTCTACGTGTCTCTCGTGGTTGTACGCTCTTTTAAACATTTTGAAACACTTTTCGCATACGTACTGTGTCATGTTTTTTTTTTCACTCGGTTACCAACTACTTAGCCGTCTAACTATCTATCTATCTATCTAGCCATCTATCAATCTGTCGTCTATGTAACTATCTTTCTGTCTGCTGTCTGTGTATCCGTCTGTCTGTCTGTCTGTCTGTCTGTCTGTCTCATACAGCGTACGTCAAACGCTGTGTGTGTGTGTGTGCGCGCGCGTGAGCGTTGAGCGTCTCTCATTCCGAATCTATGCCGAGATATTTCAGAATGATCTCTGTTTTGTCATCCAACTCTTTGAGCGCTCTGGCGGACAGCGTCACCCCCTGCTGTGTGGGTTTTTTGTCAGGACCTTCGTACTTGCGCACGTGGACGAGGTTCTTACCGCTGTAGTAGCTCACAGCTGCGTACACTTCGCCCGCCTCATCCAGCACTGCGAACCAGGGGGTGTGATTAGGTTTTCCTTGCGCGGCCGCTGTGTCGCGTATGCGCACCACTGCGCGGATATCGGCGATGCGTGCTATGAGCTCGCGCAGCGCGTCGGCCGTGAAGTGCACTCGCTTGCTTCTGGTCAGAGACGCCTCTTTCACCTGGCCGTCTTTTGTGTAGCGCGGCCTCCTAGACAGTCTAGCCACGTCCTCCCAGATCTCCAGCGTCAAAGCTCCGTCTAAGCAGAACTCTAACCCGAGTGTTTTCTCTGCTTCTTCTCGTCCATCTCCTTCTTTTTCTTGTATTTTTCTCTTCTTAGTGGGCCTTGTTGTTCTGGAACTCACCTTAGAACGTTTCACACCCGCAGGATGAGTAACACCATCAGCGTGAGCTGAATCAGCAGCAGAACCGATAGCAGGAGCAGCGTCAGCGCTGGTGGTATCGGAGGTCTCGTTGTTGGAACAGCGCAGCCACACGCCGTCCGTGCTGTGTGTAGCGGTAGAAGATGAAGCGCCGCCGCCGCCCTCGTAAGGTGGCGGTGAGGGCAGTCGCCACGGACCGGACGGGGGGGCGCTAGCAGTGGAGGAAGTGAGGTCGAAAGGTCGAAGAGGGAAGCCGAAAAACGTACCGCTCACCCCTTGCCCTTCGGGTTCTTCGTACGCCTCGTCGTCAGCGTCGTTCTCTGTCTCACCCTGTTGCTGCTCCTCCTCCTCCTCTTCTTCTCGGTTCAGGGGCTGAGTGTCCGAATAGCTGTAACTCTCAGCGCGAGCGGCGTCGAGGGCGTCCGTCGATGTAGTGGTGGAGGAGAGGGGCTGTGCAACGTGCGGCAGGTCATCAAAGTCATCAACAGTAGTGGGGAGGTAAAAACCCGGTTGCCAGTACTGCGCTGTGCCAGGAGCGTTGTCGTCAGTAGTAGTAGCAGTAGCAGCAAGTGCAGCAGAAGCAGCCGCAGCAGGCGCAGCCGCAGCAGACGCAACAGTAGCAGGCGCAGCAGCAGCCTCAGCAGGCGCAGCCGTAGCAAGCGCAGCAGTAGCAGGCGCAGCAGCAGCAGCAGCAGCAGCAGCAGCAGCGGCAGGCGGGACGGCGGTAGCAGCGGCAGCGCGCTTAGCAGCAACGTGTACCGTCGCGAGTGTAACAACGTCGCTAGCACGACGACTGCTACCAGTAGTACTACTAGTACTACTACCACTACTACTACTACTGCTACTACTAGTGCTACTGCTACTACTACTACTACTACTACTGCCGCGAGCGCTCGCTACAGCAGGAGGGTGATAAGACCAACCGGCTGCGGCGGTAGTCTCATGTTCAGTAGCAAGAGCAGGCACTGACGCTAAACGAACGCTGTTCCGCGTAGTCTTCTTGTTCTTGAACGCCGCTAGCTGTTGTCTTTTGCTCATGGTGGTGACTGTAGAGAGCAGCAAAAAAGAATGAGTGAGTGAATGGAGGTTTCCAAGCCCCTTATATACGCCTTCTCGCTTCTAGAGCTAAGCTACTTACCGACCCTGTTCAGCTGCCGCCGGCTGGCCGGCGGCCATTCACAAAGAGAAACAAAAAGACATAAGGCATGACGTTTTCAGCTGGATCCCTTTCCCCCCCCCTCTTTTGAGAGATCGACTGTGATGATGAGCTAAGCCGCTTACCACCCTGTTCAGCAATTCAACGCGCATTAGCTGTATAAAGGGTTAAGCGGTTGCTGCCTGCCGTCGACTGACCGGCGGCGGCCATTCACAAAGACATAAGGTATGACGTTTTCAGCTGGATCCCTTTTTGAGGGATCCACTGTGGTGAGCTAAGCCGCTTACCACCCTGTTCAGCCATTCAGCGCGCGTTAGCTGTATAAAGGATTAACGGTAACGGTGATGAGCTTACAGTGTGTATACAAAAAAAAACTACAGGAGGCGTGTGGCGTGAAGCAGGACCCCCCTAAGACGAACGTGCCTGTCTGTGAGTAGAGGCGTGTGCATGTGGTGAGCGACTTAAGTGTAAGACAAAAATCGCCACCTCCTGCCGTGGTGAGTAGACCGGGCCGGCCAGGCGGGCGGGCGGCCGGCTAGTTCAATAGGGAGGGGTGACAGCTGCCTAAGGCTGTGCATGAAAAAAAATCCGATTTTCACCTGACCTCTGACGTTTGTTACAATGAATGTCAGAGGGAGGGAGACGTCCTCGGGTAGGGGGTAGGAGGTATTAAGGCTATGAGTGAGGAAAAAACACCGTTTTCAGCTGGTCTCCACGGATAGCGATGCCACACCCCCTCGTCATCTAAGCTCTTAAGGAGCGGAGCGGCTGAAAAAGCGTCATGCGGACAGGGTGCTAGACAGCTGGAGCGCTGTTGGAAATGGGATTAAACTCCCTCTGTATAAAAAGCTCTCATTTCTGTTGGAAAAAAAACATATCACCTCTGACCCCAGTAACGGCTACTACCACCACCACCGCCACCACCACCACCGCCGCCACCGCCGCCGCCGCCGCCGCCGCCGCCGCTGCCGCCGCCGCCAAGACGAGACGAGATGGCTCAAGCTATTCCACTTTCAAGCTCGCCTTCACCGCCCGGTGCGCCTGAAAAAAAGTTAATGCGGCTTGACGACGTGAGACGCGGCGCGAGGCAGCAGACCGATGATGGGGAGACCCGACAGGTAGGACAGCGGCGGTTAGCCTATAGCGACGCCTTGCTTCGTCAACTAGGTAAAGAGTTGAGCGGCTGTTGGAGAGAGTTGGGCAGTAGCTTAAAAGTCAGCGCCGCCCGTATGGATGCTCTAGTAGAGCGCAGTGTCAAGACACCGGAGGAGCTGTGTACGGGGATGTTCCGAGTGTGGTGGGGTGAAACCCCGCATCGTCATAGATGGGGCGAGCTCGGTCGCGTCTTCACCCGCATAAGACGCATGGAACTGTTGGCTCAGTGGATGGCCCTTCTCCACAGACAGGGGTTGGATTTCGAAAACCCCGACTCGCGCGCGATGCACAAGCACTTGGGCACCCTCGGCAGACGTCTGGGTAGCAGGTGGAAAGAGGTGGGGGACCATTTAAAATTGTCGCCTGAGAGGTTAGATAAGATCGCTGAAGAATGCGAATACGGAGGAAGTCCCGCTGAGTGGGCCTTCCGAGTGTTGAAAATGTGGCAAGATGAAGCTGACGGCGCCGGCGGTACGCCTTTTGAACTCCTTCGAGTGTTGACTGAGGACATGGGAAAGTTTGGCCTCGGCATCGCGATATTACTTGACTTTATCAAGCAAGAAACAACGAGAACGACGGACATGTGAATTGTTGTGTTTTATTTTCATACGTCTTCTTTATTAGTAAGTAAAAAAAAAAATATCATAACAATTAAGACGCGCGATCTCTTAAAGTGTCACTTCCTCCAGTCGCAGCTGATCGCCTCATCGCAGCACGTGATAAACAAAAAAAAAACGAAGAGACACGCTTCTTCCTCTCGAGAGGAAGAAGCGTGTCTCTCGATTGAAATCTTTTTCTTTTCTTTTTTTCTTAAAAGAGACAAACGCCCCTTAGAGTGCTCCCCCACCCCCCTAGAGTGCCCCCCTCCCCCCCTCCCCCCCTCCCCCCCCACCACCCGCCCCATGCATCCTAAAAGCGCCCCCCTCCCCATGCATCTTAAAGGGGCCCCCCTCCCCCCCTCCCCTCCCCTCCCCCCCTTATACACTCTAAAGAACGCTTCTACCTAGTTCAATAAGTCACTTCCAGTCGCTCGTAAAACAATAAAAAATGAAAAAAAATGAAAAAAAAAACTTATATCGTAGTGTTTTTTATTAGTTTACCGAAAAAAAATAAGAGACTCGCCTCCTCCTCCAAAAAAAAAAGATATCACATTTTAAAGCCCGTGACCCCTTAAAGACGCTCATCTCTTCATTAAGTCGCGTGACGTCACTTCTTCTTCTTCTTCTTCTTCTTCTTCTTCTTCTTCCGGTCACGTGATCAATCAGGTCACTTCCGGTCACGTGATCCTCAATGAGGTCACTTCCGGTTGGCCATTAGGTCATGTGACGTCACTTCCGGTCCCCTAAGTAGGTCAGTAGGTTACCCAGAATGCACCATCCCCTAAGTAGGTCACTTCCGGTCACCCAATGGAGGCCTCTGATTGGCTTCAGGGTTACCCAGAATGCACCGCTAATCCCCTAAGTAGGTCACTTCCGGTCACGTGACCAAATGGAGGCCTCTGATTGGCTAACTAGGTCACGTGACGCCACCACTAATCCCCTAAGTAGGTCACTTCCGGTCACGTGACCAAATGGAGGCCTCTGATTGGCTGCATGTCGATTGAGTAATAAACAGTACTTAACTATAGTCCCGTTCCGATACATACTATACTACTCATAGGTATCAAAAGTTTAAAAAATGGAACTGATTTGAAAGAGACATTTTATATGATCAAATTGATGTATGATATACATAGTTCCAACACATCTATGTACGAATTTTGCATGAACTTGTGTGCACCCGAATAAGGGTGGGGTGCGTCCTTAAGAAATGCTCATGTTGCCATATCGATTTTAAGAAATGACCCATGTCCCATGCCACCTATCTATTCGTTCCCCCTGTCCCATGTCACCCCGGCATGTCACTAAGCCTCAAAATGGCCCATGTCACCATGTCGGATTTAGGGGTCTAGGGCCATGCAATTATTAAAAAAGATTTGACAGATGTTTCCTGTAGGCCTACGTGCTTGTTTGATATATGTGTTTATGTATCGTTCACTCAAAAAATAAACTCGTCCCCAGACTCTTCAAAGTGACGGTCATAAAATAAACGAGTCAAAAACTTGTCTACGTGACAAGGAAGCGGGTCTTCTAGCTGGAGATAGAAGACCCACTTGGTATGTGCCAGCCCAAAACCCGACATTTGCCAGCTCCAGATTATATTTGTGGGATGGTAACCTGATATGTTAGACAACTTTTGACTCGTTTATTTTATGGCAGTCACTTAGGCGAGTCTGGGGACGAGTTTACTTTTTCAGTGTTGGTAGGCAGGAAACGATCATGCAGTCTATTATTACAAAGACTTTTTTCACCATAAAGGACATTCTGTCCTGCAGATTCTTTTTTTTTTTGCAAGCCCGGTTTAATTTTTGCAGGCCTGGGTATCGGAGTAAAATCTTATTAGCTAAAAATAAAATATAAAGCAAGTGTTTGTACTGATAATTATATTGAATGTGGTTCCCCTGTATGTTACATTGATTCAAATCATTTTGATATGTAAATTACTGAAGAAAACATACAGAATATATACATACTTTCTGTTTTATGCTGTAGAAATCTTAATGGTCCCTAACCACGTAAAAGCTCATTAAACGCAGACGTATCCTATCCTTTCAGCACTGCTACGTCTGCGTTTACTGAGCTTTTACGTGGCTTGCTAAAGGTCCCTAATAATCCCTAATAGTAATAGGAACCTTTAGCCATAGGGAGCTTTAGCAACCACGTAAAAGCGTATTTAACCCAGACGTATCCTATCCTTTCAGCACTGCTATGTCTGCGTTTACTGAGCTTTTACGTGGCTTGCTAAAGGTCCCTAATAATCCCTAATAGTAATAGGAACCTTTAGCCATAGGGACCTTTAGCAACCACGTAAAAGCGTACTTAACCCAGACGTATCCTATCCTTTCAGCACTGCAATGCCTGCATTTTATAAGGTTTTACATGGTTTGCTAAAGGTCCCTAATAAAGGTGAGTTAGGACATATCCGGGGGGGGGGGGTACTTGAGTTTTTTTATGATAGGGGTGTGAAGCTGGACAAATGACAACCAAGAAGGCAGAGGAAGAGGCTAAACTACAAGCTGCTGTTACCCTTGCTAGGGAGCGTTTGCTTCAAAAACCTACCCTTGCTAGGGCATTTTCGGCTGAAAAGTCTTTGTTTTCAAAGAGCAAAAACACAAAATGTATCATGGATGAGTAATTTCACTGAGAAATTTTACCCGTGTCCGCAAAATTTCAACAGAAAATGGGCAAAAATGGGACATTTTGGCGAAAAACAGGTCAAAGTGACCTTTGCTAGGGACGTTTTGTTGAAACTAGACCCTTGCTAGGGACACTTTTTCTCTGAAACAGGACCCTTGCTAGGGACATTTTGTTGAAAAAGTACCCTTGCCTTGTGTATACAAAATAGGCCTATACTAAGTGACCCCCCCCCCCCCTCCGAGGGACATATGTACTCAACCAGGTGCCCCCCCCCCCTCACCCCACCTACCCTTCCACGCCGCCGCAGAGGATTGGGGGTGCACGGATCCCATTTTGGTACACATGCCCCGATTATAGCACTCGCTATATGGACTCGCTGGCTGCATGGTCGCCTCCATAGCTCAGTGGCTAGAGCACTGGTCTTGTAAACCAGGGGTCGTGAGTTCAATCCTCACTGGGGGCTCATAAAGTTTTCTTGTTGCTTATCACCAAGCCATGAAAAATATGACAAGTGTTCTCTTTTTTACTTATCCTAGTGAGGATCCAATGGGGATAGGCTATTATTATACACCGATAGAAGTAAGTACTGTAACTGAACAGTATAAATGGAGGTATTTTTGGATTCCAGTATCACATACTGTACAGCTACAAACTCACCCACTGTTATCCACTATTAAACTGGAGGGGGTGTAGATGGGGGCCCCCCCCCCCCATGTCGCATGTCGATTTTAAGAAATGGCCATGTCGCATGTCCATGTCGCTTAATAATCCCCATGTCCCATGTCGATTTTAAGAATTGCTCATGTCCCCTCTCACTATCATTTCAAACCCCATGTCGCATGTCACTAGGCCTCATGTCACATGTCGATTTTAAGAAATGGCCATGTCGCCGTGTCGAATTTAGCCATCCACCCCCATACTGGAGATCATGGGTTTGAGTCCCACCTTGGCACGTGACAATAGGTAGTACTGTTAAAATGTGCATAAAACATCTAAATTATACAAATGTACATACCGTACCGTCACGTTTAAGCGCCAGGTATTGAATAAGCGCTGATCTTGTATAAGCGCCGGGGTATGAGGGTCTTGAAATTAGTCTTAAGCACTAAAACTGGATCTTGAATAAGCGCCTGTCTTGTATAAGCGCCCGGGGTAATTTGACCCTCCAAAGTTATAAGCACCGGGGCGCTTAAACACAAAGGTATGGTATTCAAATATCACTAGCTAACAATCATATGTCAATATTGGTGGAAATGCATGTCAAATGGGTGAAAGAAATAAAAGAATAAAAACGTATTTTGTATTGTGCCAAGGTAAGACTCGATCCAAGGACCTTCTGTGTGTGTGTTCTACAGTAGGTGAGTGTAGCTGAACATTAAGAAATCAAAGTGTGATACTGGAAACCAAAAATACCTCCTTTTATACTGTAAATATACAGTATATCTCGCTGTGCAGCTACACTTAATGCCGACAGAGTATATAGGCTATCAGTGAACTAAATTCATACTTTAGTAATTTAAGACAATAAGGCCACTGAAAGTTGTTTCTCATCACCAAGGACTGAACAATTTTATGAGGGAGGTTTTTTGTTTGTTTTTTTACTTGCGAGCTAAAATGTATAGAATAATATATATGCTTTTCAAGGACAAAATTTTAAGAACTAATCAATCTTAAAATGTGGAGAAATGTAAGTTATTCAGCTTTCACTGCATTACTGGCAGTATTACCTTTAGATTGATATCAAATATGGCAATAATCTTTTGAAATGGCCGAAAGGTGTACAGTCCACCGGGGTGTGTGCGGTATCTAGGCCCTGAGGAAGATAGGCCCCCTGACTTTCAGCCACCTGATGTTCAGCCCCCTGACCTTCAGCCCTCCGGATTTTTGGCCCCCTGGTGATAGGCCCTCCTGATCTTAGGCCCTCCCGAAGATAGGCCATGTGTCTAACATCCATATTCAAGCATACAACCACCAAAAGCAGGTTATGTTTAGATGAAAGAGAAACCTACTTTTGAAACACCCAATAACCCAACACCTGACCAGGTTATGAAACAAACATTTTGGTATATTTCTGGGTATACAAACACCCAAATACCCAACACCCGACCAGGTTATGAAACCAACATGTTTTGGTATATTTCTGGCTATTCAAACACCCATTAACCCAACACCCGACCAGGTTATGAAACCCGACCATGTGCCTACCAAACACCCGACCATGTGCCTACCAAACACCCGACCATGTGCCTACCAAACACCCGACCATGTGCCTACCAAACACCCGACCATGTGCCTACCAAACACCCGACCATGTGCCTACCAAACACCCGACCATGTGCCTACCAAACACCCGACCATGTGCCTACCAAACACCCGACCATGTGACTACCAAACACCCGACCATGTGCCTACCAAACACCCGACCATGTGACTACCAAACACCCGACCATGTGCCTACCAAACACCCGACCATGTGACTACCAAACACCCGACCATGTGCCTACCAAACACCCGATCATGTGCCTATCAAACACCCGACCATGTGACTATCAAACACCCGACCATGTGCCTACCAAACACCCGATCATGTGCCTATCAAACACCCGACCATGTGTCTACCAAACACCCGACCATGTGCCTACCAAACACCCGACCATGTGCCTACCAAACACCCGACCACAACCATGATCGGGTGTTGGGTGGTCGTATGTTAGGTGTTGGGTGGTCAGACGTTGGATAGGTGATCGGGTGTTGGGTGGTCGGGTGTTTTGTAGGTGATCGGGTGTTGGGTGTTGGGGTGTTTGGTGTTCAGACGTTGGAATCTTGGATAGGTGTTTGGACGTTGGATAGGTGATCGGGCGTTGGGTGGTCGGGTGTTTAATTGGTGATCGGGTGTTGGGTGGTCAGACGTTGGATAGGTGATAGGGTGTTGGGTAGTCAGACGTTGGGTGGTCGGGTGTTTGGTAGGCGATCGGGTGTTGGGTGGTCGGGTGTTGGGTGGTCAGACGTTGGATAGGTGATAGGGTGTTGGGTGGTCAGACGTCCGGGGGGCCTAAAATCAGGGTGCCTAACATCAGGGGGCCGAAATTCCTCATGGTTATCATCAGGGGGCCAAACTTCCTCAGGGCCGACCTTCAGGGGGCCAAAATTCCTCAGGGCCTAGGATCCTAGTACCCTAATAATCTTTAATAGGGGATCCATGGTTAAGTAAATACTAAATAAGGAATACATATTTGGTGAATTTTATCTCAAGGGATCGATGTAATCAGATATCAATAGCATTTGACAAATATTTAATGTAACATCACGGATTAATTAATCAGTTACTTTACCTTAGGGGATCCATGACGGTGGTAAATCAAGTGGATTGGTAACTCCAGTGATATTATGTCGCTGTATCTAGTCAGGTATCCAACACACTATGTGTATTGTCAATAGGCTGCAGTCATTAATACAAGTGAAGGTAGGAGATAACAGACACTTTGTACTTCAGACATGGGACCCCCCCCCCCCCCCAATCATCCACTGACCCCAGAGTACACCAGTACTGTCTGATAGGGTAACATGGCACTGGTATCTGCATGATATTGATTTGCATTGTTATGAGAATGAGACCGTTTTTTTCTGGGTTTTTTTTATTACAGTTCAGCCGCTGGGATTTAGAAAAAATACAAAACATAAAATCTAGAAAATTGTCCAAATGAGGGCATCATGCCCCTCATTTCTATTCGAAAGGATGATTTTTCCATGTCACTTTTCCACCTCTGACTACTGAAAAAATTGGATTGTTCTTCATGTTTGTTTGCTCCATCAAAACTGTGAGAAAACGTTTTGGCTGTGAAAGCCTGTAAGGTGAAAAAAAATAAAAAGGTTTGTTTCAGGTAACCCGACCGACCCTATCAAAACAGGGTCGACCCTACGTTTTTTTATGCAATTTTGAAGAAATCTTTTTTTGGTCAATTTTAGGTTTACAAAGAGGCTGGCTACTATTTTCACCATTATAACATAATGTGAAATAGAAATGCAGCATGATACATGCAAACTCATGCAATTTTGAAGAAATCTTCGCATCTTTACACATTTTTGGAAAAAATTGGGTTATTTACAGGGGCTGGCTAAAAAAAAAAGTAGAAATAAAAAATAAATCCGACCTACTGACCCTATGGTTTCATCCCGTGTTACCTGAAACAAACTTTTTTTAATTTGGCCTAATCAAAAACATCAGATTTACTGTAGCACACACGAGTGTGTGCGCTATAACTGGGACTGTGACTCTCGCAAGTCTACTGAACTCACCGGGTGGGGGTCGACCCCCCCTCCCCTCCACCTGAGTGGTGACCAGCCACTGGCCAGTCACACTGTCAGGGAACCTCGACCGGAGCACATGGACTCATTTTCTTTGCGGCTATCTTCACGTGGCATTCAGGCGTTGCTATTTGAAAGATGGGTAAACAAGTGAGATATTGTGCTACCTGTAGGAGCAGTCACACTGCACCTACTGGGAAAAAATGTGTGAGGAACCCTATATTCTCTGATTCACCGCTGGAGGAGGAACATGACCACGTGGAGACCCCGCACAGCCGGACTCCCAAAGGCAAGTCCCCGAGGAAACCCAAGGGCAAATTGACGCTGAAAGGCAGAAGTGTTCCACCTCAGCCACTCCTGGATATACCTGTGTCAGAGGAGGAAGAGTGCAGTGGCAAATGGTCTACTAAAGCAGACGAGGAATTGCTTAAGTTTATGGAAAACATGAAGCAAATGAACTTTAGGCTTACCAAGGCGGATTCGAGGATGGCGAAGATTGAAGGTCTTCTCTGTAAGATGGTTGACAAGGGGGTGACTTTTGACAGTGACGACCAGGGGTCGTCTGTGGAGAGACCTTCCACAAGCAAAGGGAAGTCAGGCGACGACCCCACCAGAGTCAAGGGCAAGTCTACAGTCAAGTCGACGGTGCATGTGCCGCGCCGAGGGACAAGCAGCGGCCTAGATGCAGGCCGGCCACCGCCACCCCCTCCCCCGAAACCCCGGCCTCAGCCGCAGCCTAGGCCCGCACCACGATCCTCGCCGAGGTCCAGTTACCGCAGGTCTCAGTTATACCACACTGAGACTGAGGACGATTACTACTTGGATTCTGCCACGGAGCATGAAGTCCACAACAGGAAGACGAAGGTGCCCTTGCCAACTACCTCATCTGGTAAAGGTAAAGGCAGGGAACCCCACCCAGCTCCTGTATACTCGTCCGAGGAGGATTTACATTACAGGAGTAGGCGCCCTAGTAGGCATCACAGGTCCCACAGGTCGAACAGTAGATCGTCCAGGCACCATGGTAGACACAGAAGGCGCTCGTCTTCGTCTGTCTCCTCGTCATCGTCTTCCAGCAGCAGTCACAGCCGAGACAGGAAATCTGGGGGTAAGCACCACAAGAGAAGTAAATTCAGCATCAAGCATTTGGTTCCCCGAGATGAAAGAGATAAACCCCTGTCAGTAGAAGGCCTTTGGACCACTTCTTCTAAGCTCACTTTGAAAATGTATGAGAAGGGGCATGATGTGGGCGGTATGCTGAAGCACAGTGTATTTATGGGTGAGAAGGCATCTACCAGATCGTACACTACAGGGGGTTTAGTGAAGTATGATGAAGGTGTTAGGAAAAATGCCAACAAGAAAGGTGTGTCGGCTTTCACAGCAGGGGACCAAGAGTTGTGTGTCAGGCATCTAGGGGCTGATAATACAAGAGCAGTTAGGAGGAGTCAAAACTCGCAACAGGGTAATAAGCAAGGCGGTCGTCAGGGATATCGGTCTAATTACAACCAAGGTAACCAAGGCTACGCTAACAACCCACCTAGTACTCCGCGACCAAGTTCCTCCAGGGGGTCTCAGGTAGAGACAGATGCCATGTACTGCATGAAGTTTAATGGGTCAGGATGCACATTCTCCCCCTGCCGCTTCCCACATGTGTGCTCTTATTGCTTTAAGCCGGGGCACGCCATCGGATCGTGCTACTCTGTGACGGGCCATCCTTCGGCTTCCACTAGGCCGAGCTAGAGGCCAATCAATGCGGTTTGCGTGTTGACTAGGCCGGCTGACGACTCGCCCCTATTCACCGCAGCTGCAGCCAGGCCGGGGCATGTTACCGGCCAATTATCTGTCAATTGCAGTCAGGCGGAGTCGCCCCTTCGGTCCACAGTATTTAGGGCCCCACAACCGAACGGTAATTGTGTTATGATTGATTGTTGTGACTACACCTCGCCTTCCACGTCCATTCCGGAAGGTGAGAATCGCCATCTTGTCGCCGGGAACAGCCGAAGCTTGCCGATGATTACCGAAGATGGGATCGCGGGCGTAGACGCTCGCCCTCAAGCTACAAATCCTCAAATCATTAATAATGCAAGTTTGATGCCGTTGATAGACATTATGTCCACTATCAATTGTGAAAATGGCGTCACAATAAATAATATGGCAATTCCGTCGGGACTCGGGACAACTTCCGGCACGCTCGGTGGCGCAGAGCATGTCGGGATTCAAAATGGCGGCGCCCATACGACGACAGTCAACTTATCTCTATCGGCGAGCGAAATAGATTCGGAATTCCGGATTAGTTACGTCAACAACTGTTCTTTAAAGGCTTGTGATACAACAAGGAGGACTGAGGGTTATGTTTTGTGTGTGGAAGTGGATCATAATACACACATGCCTCTATTTAACCAGTGCTACGAAGGGAGCTGTGATTGTGTTTACATATTGAGCGGTGTGCAAACGCAGCTGAAGCCGTGTCGCTGCTGTGCCATGTGTAGCACAGACATGTCGCCATCCAAGGACGATTTGTTTATTCTCACAGGTTTCTGTCACGGGTTCAATATATTAGACAAGAACTGTAAATTGAAATACACCTGTGTGAATTATGGCAGTGTTGTTGACGCCTCGTCAGAGCTCACATCAACGGTACTGGAGGAGTCTTGTTGTCAAAAAATAACAAAAGTGGATTCGACTCCTACGTGTGTACATTCCCTAGGTGCCATCAGGCGGGCAGACGGGAAGGTGAGATGCATTACTGACTGCTCCAGGCCGCACACTAGTATTAACGATTACATGCACAGCACTACCCGGAAATTCTCATACTCCACCGTGGAGGATGCAGTGTCTATCTCTAATCAAGGTGGCCTAGGTGCAGTAGTGGACATCAGCGCCGCCTACAGGAGTATCAACATACATCCCTCCAACAGACAATTCTGCGGTTTCCGTTGGGATTGCGGTGAGGGTGATGAATGGTATGAGGACAATTGCATGTGTTTTGGCATTAGAAGCGCCTGTGGTATATTCAACAGTATTACAGATTTTGTGCGCAGATACTTGTACAGATTCGGTGTGTCAGTTATAAATTATCTTGACGATTTCTACGTGTATGGTGACGACTTTGCGTCGTGTCAATACAACCAAATCCTACTGATGAACGTCCTCCGTCACATGGGGTTCTGTATTAATTGGAAGAAAGCAACCTCCCCGTCGCACGTAGTGAAATACCTGGGCATTGAAATAGACCTACAAAACATGGAGCTGCGTCTACCGCAAGACAAATTAACCAAAGCACAGCTGGCAGTGTCAGAGCTAGTGGGAAAAACCTGGTGCTTCAGGAAAGAGTTAGAATGTGTTACAGGATTATTGTCTCATTGCTCGTCAGTTGTAAAGGGAGGGCGGACTTTCACCAGGCGCCTGTTCAATCTGCTGAAAGCCACAGCAGGCAAAAGAAGGATATCCCTGGCGTCTATCTACAAGGACGACCTGTTATGGTGGAAGGGATTCCTGGGATGGTTCAATGGCAGGGCGAAAGTGTTGCTCCCATATGTGAATACTTCAGAAGTGTACACTGACTCTTCAGACACGGGCTTCGGGATAGCTTCAGAATCAAGTGTGTTATTCGGGGTGTGGGAAAGTGAAGAGAGTGATGGCAGTGTACCTAGACCCTTCAAAGCTGTGTGACCACATCATGCCCCTCCTCCCATGTCAGGGGCTATGTTTGATGACCAGATTAACGTAGAAGAACTTTGGCCTGTTTTATGCACCCTGATTCATTGGGGAGATCTGTACCGTAACTCTTCATTAGTTCTGTTCACAGACAACACCCAAGTACAGTCAATGCCCGCGACAGGACGCTCAAAAAATGTGAACTGCATGCATTGGCTCAGGGAGATCTTTTGGCGCTGTGTATTTCTGAACATTTTTATAATTCCAAAAAGAGTGTCGTCAGCAGACAATTCTTTGGCAGACTCCCTATCCAGGCTCCCAATCACAAAACATGTCAATAACTGTTCTTCCCTGCATAAGACCTTCTCTCTGTGCTGTGATTCCAGGGTCCGAGTTGAAGGGACGTTGGGAGGAGCTAAAAGGCGCTTGTTGGGCGGACACAACATGGCGCACAAGGAAATCACAATGGAAAAAGTACCTAAACTTCTGTGATGATCAAGATCTGGTGCCTATCCCAGCATCAGTGCAAGTGATTTGTCTCTACATTTCTTTTTTGACTTTTTCTTTTAAATATTCATCGATTACCAATTATCTCAGCGCAGTGTGGATATTGCATCAGTGGTTTGACTCACCCTGTCCAGCCAAGGGATCCTTCCTAGTCAGGTGTACAATGCTGGGTGCACGCAGACTGCTAGGAGACAGTGTGAGACAAATGGACCCCCTCATGCCAGACGACTTATTGAAGATTTATTATGTGTTATCAATGAAGAACCCATGGGACCATTAGTTTTAGGTGCCTTCTCAGGAAAGGTCATGTAACCGCCTCACCTCATACCCTGCAGGCAGCAGATGTTGTGTTCACTAATTATGGTTTTGATGTTACGGTACGTTCATCAAAAACCCCCATCTTATCTGTGGTACCTGGACAAGCTCAAGGCTTCATGCAAGAAGGCCGGTATTAAAGGACACTTTGGGACCCACAGTCTAAGACGGGGCAGCGCGACTTTCTTGAGCAGGATCGGTCTCCCCCTTCATGACATTCGTATCTACGGGGACTGGAAATCCCTATCTGTGCTTCTCTACCTGAGTGCAGATAAAGTCACACGTGCATCAAAGGATCAGTATGTGGCTAAGTGCTTATCTCGTTTCTACTAACTCAACTCGCCTTCGGTCTGGGTGGTTGGTGGTAGGCAAATCCCACCTCGACAGCCATATTGTGTTATTATCTCCTCATTACATTCGTCCACCCCAGACCAAGGACCTCTAGTTATTGTAGCACACACGAGTGTGTGCGCTATAACTGGGACTGTGACTCTCGCAAGTCTACTGAACTCACCGGGTGGGGGTCGACCCCCCCTCCCCTCCACCTGAGTGGTGACCAGCCACTGGCCAGTCACACTGTCAGGGAACCTCGACCGGAGCACATGGACTCATTTTCTTTTTTTTGTTATAAAGTTTGGCTTAAATTTAAATAAAGTTATTCTGGTGGTAGGCAAATCCCACCTCGACAGCCATATTGTGTTATTATCTCCTCATTACATTCGTCCACCCCAGACCAAGGACCTCTAGTTATAAGGCCTAATGCACGGGCTAACATGTAACCCTTCTCAATAAGGACTGCTCGTGGCCTGTTTCAGTACTGGCACTTTAGTGGCGCGCCTTTACCTTGTATATTTGATGTTAAACTAAAAATTAAGTGCATGGGGGGTACAGGTATCAGTCAGAATATAAACCATTTACTCTGATATATACAACTCCAAATCTCTACTCTTAAAAAATAACGAAATAAAAACAAATTTTCATTATCATTATGATTTATTTGCTGATGTTGAAATCACAGATGCAGAAGTTGGAATGTCGACGAGGCAAGAATACCTCAGTCTAATATCAAACCATACAGATATTTTAATACCTAAGGCAGGTCTCAGACCTATATTCATTGCAATTTACATACAACAAATACAAGATAAACACAAAATTATGAAAATATAACTCAAATAACCCTCTGTTGCTTTGCATGTATAAATAATATGTATATATAATGTTATATAATACTAAATATCTATTAAGAAATCCTTTTATGGACAATTTAGGTTAAACATCAAATATGAAATTTCAATACTATACATGTAGGTGCTGTACGCCCATACAGCCAATATATAACCGTTAAAGGGCCGCATCATTTAGAGAATAGAAAACGACATGCTTCTCGGCTGTCTGTTGGGCTAAAATGCACAATCATGACAATGGTTACAGGCCTCATGAATATATGTATGAATATATGTATTTTCATAATCCGCTATGAGTCTACATCCCCACCCAGTCAAGAAAACGAAGAGTTGGAGGTAAAATTGATTTTTATTTTATAATAATAACATGCCCGCGTAGGGGTAAAATATATATATTATATTATGATGACAAGAATATAAATGAGATGATATGTAGAACACAAATCTAGAAGAACCCGTGACACACAGATATTATGTTTATATAATATTTGATATAATTGAATGAAGGTGGAATTTGGGGTGGTGGTGGGACAAATTACAATGTGTATGTATGGGACTGGATGGCGGGAGCGAGGGGCGCAGTGACTTTTATTGACATGGGTGAAACTATGTGGGGAGGGGTGAGAGGTAGGTTGGGCGCTACCACTGTGGTTGTTTGTAGAGGGGTGTTTTAATATAGTGTGAGAGATTTTCGCGCCTTGACGTGGGTGGTCGAGCCACATACCGAGACTATGAATATATGTATTTTCATAATCCGCTATGAGTCTACATCCCCACCCAGTCAAGAAAACGAAGAGTTGGAGGTAAAATTGATTTTTATTTTATAATAATAACATGCCCGCGTAGGGGTAAAATATATATATTATATTATGATGACAAGAATATAAATGAGATGATATGTAGAACACAAATCTAGAAGAACCCAAGACGTATTGTCTAGATTTTGTTGATTGTTGATGAGATCCTGGATTGAATAGATGAGGATCTATGAGTTCTAATATATGACTGGTATGCCGATGACCTCCAGAGGCCAAGGTCTCTAATTTGACCTTCAGTGGCACCCATGTCAGCTGCCATGGTGGCTGCCGACTTCCTGAGACAATGTAAGGAGTGGTGTTGTGTTGACAGTCCTGCTTTTTGGACGGCCACTCGCCACACCTTGGCTAGGTGAGGGGTGGTAACAGTTTTTGCTGAGTCAGGGAAAGTCAACAGCGGCTGGAGTTGGTGAGTGGTAGGTGAGAGTGTGAGCATCCTTGCATACAGAGATACCACACATGAGTCTGGGCGGCCTGTAGGGTTGATGACCATGGAGTGCCGTTGAGTAGCGCGCTGCATATTCTTGGCCCACTTCTGTCGTATGTATAGCGCCCCATCTTGGATGCAGAAGTCAGCTCGGGTAGGATGTCGGCTGGGGTCGAACGTCGACATCGTGTCGGGGGCCACGTTGGATCTCCTCCAGGCGCACACTAGTAAAATACAGAATGCAAATGTGTACATAATATTGTTCCTGTCTTTCTCTAGGCTTGACAGTACCTGACTGAATTCCTGCGCTGTGATAGGCATAGTTGCCTGGGAGATGAATGATTTATCATTTTGAACATCTGAGAGAGTTCTGGTTACACATCTGTGTGAGAATGCTGCAGTGTTTCTATTTGAAAGCTCCAGGTATACCTTTGCATGAGATACATAAATGGGAACAGTGGCCGGGGCGTAAAAGCAGTCTAGATATTCGATGTAGGCCATTATGTCTTCTGGGTATAGAGAGTCAAGGTTTGCCTTACATTCATGCATAAACCCAATAAATATAGATGCCGCCCTGTTGAAGTTCGACCTGGCTTTCTTATTTTTCTCCCTCCTATCTTTGGATTTGATGGACATCTGGTAGAACAGGTGGCCTGTAACACACAAAAGTGTAAACTTATATACAACAGTCCTAGAGAGGAGCATGACATGTTATGGCATTTGCAGGGATGAATGTTTTGTGGTAGCCATGCTTGTTTATGATTGACCTCGCCAGCTCATCATGTGACCTACTTATCCCCCGTCTCGAGAGTGCATCCACAAAGACGAGGGAGCGGCCCGGGGTGTGGACAGGTATGATGGTGACGTCCAAGCTGGCCTCAACCCACCAGATGTCCCGAGCCGCTTGCAGGAGGGTGTGGTCTTTTCCTCGTCCTGACTGCAAAACACATACGGCAGACATGTTATCAGAACGAAGGAGCACTGTTTTTCCCCTATGGGATTCATTGACAAATGTTTTAATGGCAAGGGCTGCATTGGCAGCTTCCACATGTGTGATGGGTCTGTCTTTGAGGACATTGGGGACTGGGGCGTCATAGTACCTGTACCCTGCCCATCCTCCCACCCCTTCCTCACATGCGTCTGCCTCGACCACCATTGCTATGGTCGGGTTCTGTATGATGGCTCTCCCATTGAATGATGCGAGGAAGTTCTTGAACCACCACAGATCAGCTCTCATGTCCCTCCCTATCCTAGTGAAGACTCTATACTCTCCCATTGCCCTGAGTGCCTCGAGCAAGCGGGCCACAAAGAGGCAGGCAGGTTTGACGGCCTTCCCAATGTGGTGGAGCTTCCCTAGGAGTGATCTGAGGCCCTTCTTTGATATTGACCTATTTCCCAGGGTACCATTTATCATCCTAAGAGTGTCATTAATCTTGGGTAATGGGATACGGATCTCTCCTACCTGAGGGTCGATTTCTATGCCAAGCCAGGTGGCGCAGGTGGTTGGCGGCTGCAGCTTCTCCTGTGCGGTTGGTAGGCCCAGTTCCTGTAGTAACGCCAGAGCGTCGTCATAGGCCCGCTGTACCGTGTCAAAATCTGGGCCCATGAGCAGAATATCGTCCAGGTATGTGAGCGCTGTATGACCCTGTTGGTGTAAGATTTTAACAAAGTGATCAGCAATGTTTTGCATGTGGAGGGATGAGATCCTCTGGCCAAAGGGCATACGGGTCTCAAGATAATAAGAACCTTCCCAGCTGACCACACTCAGAGGCCAATCTAATGGGTCAGCTGGGAAGTTCTTGTATGCCCTGGAAATATCAATGGCTGCCATGTGTACCCCGGGCCCAACCCCTCTGATGTACTCTGTGACGTCGTCAACTGTTGGGAGGACGTGGGGGCGTACCCTTCCCATGATGTTTCCTTTCACAATGTACCTGTTAACGGACTGTCCATAGGAAAGGTCCGTTATAATACGACGTTTAGAGGAGTCAGATTTAGGCCTAGTCATTATGGGGGATACATGGGTCCATTCACTGAATGGTGGGGCAGCAAATGGTCCCAGAAGGTTGTCATGTAAGAGTTCTGTCTCAATATAGGACTTGACGTGGTCGGGGTAATCCTTGGCGGATTTGTGGTTTTCAATATTGACCTGGTGGCTTGTGGGGCCCTGGTACGCCGAGGGGAATCCATACTTTACAAAGCTAAGTGTCTCCATGGCCTGTTCATCCCTACCCAGATACCTCTCCCATGCCTCGACATTTAAACCTGTTTTTATAGGGATTTTTGCCCCAATTGAGTTGGGCAAACCTGTACCTTTAACCTGTTTGTAGATGTCCGCATGAGACGTGGGCATTTCCGTGGTAGGAGTTGGCCAGTGTGCACGCCTGTGAGCCGCCAGTGTAGATGGGTGTAGAGGTGGGGCCGGGGGGCCATCTTCCTCCATGCGCCAGATCTCCTCCTGGTCGTCCTCCTGTTCCTCATCCTGCTGTAACATATCTGTTAGTAAGAACTGTGGTAAACAATAACCAACATTAGGATCTTTATTAGTGCTATGCTCGATCCTGTCCCTTGAAACTAAATCAATTTCTTCTGTGCTACCAGAGCATGTGCCTAAATCCCTAGAGTCTATCTTGGTAGGTGTGACCCTGTTTTGGGTGTGAACCTGTTGTTTAGAGGCCCTATCAAAAGAGCTAAGCTGCATAGCACTTTTTAGTTTCCCTGACCCCTCCAATTCTGCTGCTGGTTGAAGTTATTGGGGTCGTGGTGGTGATGCTGTGGGGGACCCTGGGGTGGGAAGGGGGGTTGCCCTCTACCTGTGCCTGGGAAGTTGTTGTTGTTTCCACCTCTGCCTGGAACGCCACCTGGGCCGCCACCTCAGCCACCACCTCTGTTACCGGGGTTGTTCTGGTTGCTGTTGGGCTGATTGGCCCTCTGGCGCCTGAAACAGTTTGAAGCTGGGTGGTGAAACATTTGGTCAGTCATGGCAAAGCAAAACAGGCATGAGTGGGTGAGGGTGATGCTGCCCTCTTCATGGTTGGCCTTGTGTTGGCATGTGCCCTTATTGTAGGCTGGACATGGGACACAGTCACCTTTTCGGTCACCTGATGAGCTGGCTAATGAAATTTTATACCTGTCGGTTTGGATTGCTGCGTAGTTTGACCAGAATATGAATTTTGACTCAATCTTGGCAAATACACTGTTGGACCAGCGTCGGACCTGCGACCAGTCCCGATCAATTGCATCAGCCACCACCTCTCTAAGGTGAGTGTTCATGTGGGGTCTGTCTTCCTCCTCAATGGGAGCAAAGTCAAGCATGTTGAGGTAGGCCCCTATGAATTCCGGAAAGGACATTGTTGTCTGAGCATCAAGTTTATCTTTCTCGTGAATCAAGTCCTCACGTTGCAAGTAAAAACAGGGTTTTATCTTACCACGTGTGGGGCTTGGAGGTCTTGGGTTTGCGGCTGCAAGTTGGGCATTGATGTGTGCTTGTGCAGCGGCGTTGTTGAGCAGTTGGGCAGGTGTAGGGATGGCAGCGTCTCTGCCCCCGGGCAGGGCCGGTGTTGGCCGGGGCTGGTGTCCAGTAGAGGCCGGGCCAGCGGCAGCCGGCGGCGCGGTGGCGTTGGTGACGTCGCTGTCTTGTCGTCCCTGCAGGCGCTGTGGTGTGTAGTAATGGCGTTGAGGCTGTGGAGGATCATGTGCCCATAGTAGTATAGTATGTATCGGAACGGGACTATAGTTAAGTACTGTTTATTACTCAATCGACCTGCAGCCAATCAGAGGCCTCCCTTTTGGCGGGAAATTCAAAAGCAGCCAATGAGAGGCCTCCCTTTTGGCGGGAAATTCAAATAGGTCACGTGACCGGAAGTGACCTACTTCCGGTCACGTGACCTTTGGGCGGGAAATTCAAATAGGTCACGTGACCGGAAGTGACCTACTTAAGAGGGTCACGTGACCACCATGTTGGCGGGAAATTCAAATAGGTCACGTGACGGGAAGTGACCTACTTAAGGGGGTCACGTGACTACTAGGTTGGCTTTCAAAATAAGTCACTTGAGATTTTGATGGATAAATAAATTTAAAAAAAGAAAAAAAAAGCAAGCTGAAAAAGCTTGCTAAAAAATAATTTAAAAATACGGCTCTTTTTTTCTAGGAGGGGGGGAGAGGGGCACTCTGGGGGGCACTCTTTAAGATGCATGGGGGGGGAGGGGGGGAGGGGCAGGGTTTTTTAAGAGTGAGACTCGCTTCTCTGCTCTCTCTAAAAGAGAGGGCAGAGAGGCGAGTCTACTTACAATGAAAGGTATCATGATTGCGTTTATGATGATGTGCATCATGATGTGACTATCTTACAACCCTATGAGAAATAAGCAAGACATGGGCGTACTTACACGGGCTATTTGTAAACTAATGAATGTGACTTCTTCGTTAAAATCAGTATCTACAACTCTTTTAAGCCTAAGGCTTTTTCTTGAGTTTATTCTTTTGTTCAATTTCGGGCCCACCTCAAAAGAGGAATAGGCCCTCTGTAGCACTTGTCGCTTGCTCATCAATCAGAGCCGGGGTGTAGAAGGCCCCTGCCCTGTCGGGTACGTTCTCCCTCTGGTACGTTTTTGGTTAGTTTGGAGCTCTCAGTCGACTGTCTTATCCACCTTAAAAAAACCAGACTTTCGGTGTCTCATGATAAAACTGGTGCCTTATACTAAGCGCTGGATTACTTTCTCATTTTTTTAGTGTTCTATCCGATGCTTATTTAATTTTTGCACTGATAAAAACGGTTAGCTTGTACAAACACGCGGTCTATTTAAGTGTTAAGTGTAGAAAATGAACAGAACAGTGCACAGAAAATAGAGCTACCGACTACATTTCGTCCAGTCACTCAGCGGAGAACAAAAGAACTACTGACGTAGTGTACCCGCTATTCCGACAGTTGGCGCCACCGTTATACTTTTCCCGCGTGCGACATGAAGCCCTGGGGCGGGTACTGGCTGTTTTGGTTGTAGGTACCGAAACATAAAAAACTACAGCCAGCCCAATGTCATGGTGAGACAGCTCTCTTATTTTTACCTTGAGTAGCGTCCGTAGAGCCTATGACAAAACCTAGTCCCGTACACTGAGCAGCTTGAGGTCTGAAGGCTCATACAGAAAAATGTGTGGGTGTGTGGGTGTGTGGGTGTGTGGGTTGCTTTACGCCTTAGTTAACAGCTATGGTCATTTCAAGAGCGGTGATGGTGATCGAATCTATTGGCCCTTTTACCGAGACAAGGGTTCTTTTACATCCCACACTACATAGCAGAGAGACGTCTAGCAGCCCCTAGAGGCCCCGCAGGGGGCTCGAGAGGTGCCGTGGAGAAGAGCAGATATCCACGAGAGGCCACGCCAACAACCAAATTCTATCTTTATCCCGCGAGAAAAGGAGATAAGGGTCAAGGTTATGAACTATCAAAAGATTTTAGAGTAAATTAAGTTATGAGATATTAATATAATGTACATATCTAGGGCCCGATATAGGGCCTCTGCAGATCCCCCTTCAGGGCCCCGATCCATGAGGCCTTAGAAACGGAGCTGGGTCATGTAACCAAGGGAGATCAGCAGTTGTTGATGTCGGCGCTGCCGATAACGCTGGTAAATGACCGTTTTACTCATGTTTAGAGTCAGAATAGCTTGAGTATTACTTGAATATCGAAGAGTAGAGGTCAAATTACTCCAGACAAGGTGTTTCCATCTAGAAATTCTCGACAGTATTTCCGAAAATTGCAAATATTGGTCCCAGCCCCACGGGGCCCCATACCGAGTATTAAAAGTTTGAGATGCAACTTTCATTCATGCTGTTGACCAATCAGGGGGCTCTGTTTTTACGACCTTGACTACATAGTAAAAGTGATTGACAACGTCAGATATCACTTGACGACGTCAAATATCGATCTGATATTTGATCCCTTGATATTTGATTCAAAACCCACATCGAGTGGGATAAAGCCTTTTATCATCTTTTGATTGTGAGGCATACACTTTTCTTACACACAACAGCTGTCATCTATCAAGGGGCTCTGGATAGGGGGTCCCCATGTCGAATGTCGATCTTAGAAAATGACCATGTCACATGACAATGTCACTTAATAATGTTCATATCCCATGTCGATTTTAAGAAATGTTCATGTCACCTGTCACTATGATTTTTTGGGCCTCATGTCACTTGTCATTAGACCTCATGTCGTTTGTCGATTATAAGAAATGGTCATGTCACCATATCGAATTTAGCGGTCCACACCCATTATCAAGTGTCAGGGCATGTTGGCTGCTTGAACACGTAGTCTGTCATCACCCTTGTTTCTGTGCCTTATCTAAACAGGCAATTAGTGGCCGCTAGCCGAGAGTACCTCCCTGGTCGCCTCTCCCGAATCTGCTAGACGTCTCACTGATAGGAGTGTGTGGGTGTGTGGGTCTGTGTGTGTCTGTTCGGTCTGTGTGTGCACGCGTCTTGCACTCTAGTCTTGCGGACCACTGTTAAGCCTGTGGTTGGAGAGCGCGACATAGCCGCTTGCTACACTCTCTAAACAGAGGTCCGCAAGACTAGGCCGGATCGCGCTCTTGCTTAAAGGTGCACCTCAACTCAGTGCGCCTTTAACAGCCGCCCCAAATAGGTGAAGTTCTTGACGCGGCACAGCGCCTCCCACCAGTAGCCAATCAGCGCGCCGAACGCCGGACACACCTCCACCGTGTGAGCCTCTAAGTAGGTCACACGAATCATACTAAGATGCCGATCTCTTCTGTCGGTTCGTCGCGGTGGCCGTGAGTGATCGCACGGTCGCCAAGATTCACTGCCTTGATTGGCAGAGGGGGGGGCTGATTACCCCCCGTCGGATGAATTGCGGCGAAACCATAATCAATTTTTCGCTGTTTTAGATAAAAGAGATCCAGAGCTATCCGCTCGTCCAAGAATTATTTTTCTATCAGCCCGGGATCACCCTCAAATTAAGGCCTAAAGTCCAAAAACCCAAAATTTTTTCCCTATGGGATTTCAGTGTCTAAGCGTTTTTTGCAGCCCCAAGGAGCAGCTCACGGGCTCGAACTCTGTAAACGCTTTGACGCGCTTTCGTCGCCTTAGGCGACGTAGACCTACCCTATTTTTTTTTGGACCATGTTACCTGAACACGGATTATTTTTTTGTTTGGCCCAATGAGCTCACAGCTAGACTAGATACCTCATGTTTTGGATTGGAGAAATCAGCAGAGCAATAAAAAAGCGCGGTGAGGCTAGTGTGGCCCCTGTGAGTTGTAAAATTGGTGCTAAATGTGGTAACCAGGCGGATGCTGAGTTCATTGATATTGTCCGTTAATGATACTTAAGGTGGGTGTTGTCTAAAGTTTTAATTGATATTACCAATGTGGCCAATAATGACTTCACAGTTGGGGCCCTCGCCCGCAGGTCCCAGATTCAGGGTATTCTTTGTTTATTGTGTGGCCCCTAAAGAGGGGCCGACTAACTCTTTAGAGTTAGTTAGATGCTGCCACTGTGCTATGCAACAGCAGCTATTAATTACGCTTCATGTTGGGCGGCATGGATCACTTGATGGGTGATACCTCAAAGCTCAAACACGGCAGAGCCGTGTGTGGCATGCGAGGACCAGTGGGTCAGGGGTGATCCGTTGCAAACAGAATGCTGATCCGTGTGAGGTTCTGACTTTCTATAGTTTTTTATAAAGCCTTAGATATGGTGTGGTATTTTTCATCTCGCTATAGTTTAGTCGGTATTTAAGGAAACCGCCTCATTTCTATCAGAAATACACAATATTGAATTGTTTTTTATATTTTAATATATTAGAAGCGCGCTTTGTTGCCTATGTAGCTCATTATGCGTTGAAATGTTCGCGAGCATCGTAGGAATGTACAAAACCCCTATTGTGGCACCATCTGACGAAAGAGCGGAGAACTATACTAGCGCGTTTCGTTATTCACATCTTTTGACAGGGACTTGGTTGGTGGCTTTACGCCCTAATTAACAGCTGAAGTCATTTCAAGGGGGGTGATAGTGATCGAATCTATGGATACCTGAAGGTGGAAAGCACACACCCTACACTTTTACCGAGGCAATGGTGGTGCTGCTCAAAGGGTGTGGCGAGCTAGACTGGAGGATGTAATAACTAAGCAGCAGAAGGACCAAAAAGACAATCTCGTAGTAGTAGGTCTACTTAGATCTTGAGTAGCCACCCTTGTGGTTATAATTACCTAGACTAGTTGGCTCTGCCAGCCTGGTCAAGTGAAAATTGGTAAGGAGACTATGAACTAAGCTAACATCTCATAAGTATTAGTTACCACCCCCTCACACCCGTTTAACAACGGATTCAGGGTCTAATTATGGAGACCCTAGAGTAAGATTAACAATATATCCCAATGTCTGTAGTAGACATTTACGACATGCAACTTGCCCCCTAGAAGGGATAGATCTGACCACAAGTCCGCAATATGGGACTCCCCCTCTGAGAGTATCAAGGTTTGCGTATAGTCTCTTGCAGGTTAATCTGTTATCTACCCCTTTGTCGACTTCGCCAAAATCCTGGGAGATTCACTTTAAACCTAAGGTCTACCCTTTTTATTCTTTGTTTATTGTGTGGCCCCTAAAGAGGGGCCGCGGTGTTGATTAATTACACCACATGTTAAGCAACATGAGATCAAACCTTCCTCAAAAGCGACAAGGCTCAGAGTCCTGTTGGACGGGAACCCTGTGTGGCATTTGAAGACGAATGGTTGAGTGATCTGTTGCAGATGCCGTTCCGTGAGAAGTTCTGACTTTATATAGCTTTTATATCGCTTTAGATATGGTGTAGTATTTTCAATCTCACTATAGTTTAGTTGATATTTCAAAGAATCTGCCTCATTCTATCAGAAATACACAGCGTTGACATGTTTCTTATATTCAATATATTAGAAGTGTGCTTTGTTGCTTATTATAGGTCATTATGCGTTTAAAATGTTCGCGAGTATCGTGGAAATGTACAAAAACCCTATTGTGGCGTCATCTGACGAAAAGAGCGGAGAACTACACTAGAGCATGTAATGGCCAGACCAGCAGGCGGCAGCAGAGTGGTCAAAAGACAATGTCGTAGTAGTAGGTCTACTTGCATGTTGAGTAGCCACCCTTGTGGTTGTAATTACCTTGACCACAGGTCCGCAATATGGAGCTCCCCCTCTGAGAGTATCAAGGTTTGCGTATAGTCTCCTGCAGTTTAATCTGTTATCTCCTCCTTTGTCGACCTCGCCAAAATCCTGGGAGATTCACTTTAAACCTAAGTCCTACCCTTTTTTATTCTTTGTTTATTGTGTGGCCCCTAAAGAGGGGCCGCGGTGTTGATTAATTACACCACATGTTAAGCAGCATGAGATCAAACCTCCTCAAAAGCGTCAAGGCTCAAAGTCCTGTTGGACGGGAACCCTGTGTTGCTTTCGAGGACGAATGGTTGAGTGATCCTACCGATCCGTCAGAGGTTCTGACTTTATATAGCTTTTATATCGCTTTAGATATGGTGTAGTATTTTCAATCTCACTATAGTTTAGTTGATATTTCAAAGAATCTGCCTCATTCTATCAGAAATACACAACGTTGACATGTTTCTTATATTCAATATATTAGAAGTGTGCTTTGTTGCTTATTATAGGTCATTATGCGTTTAAAATGTTCGCGAGTATCGTGGAAATGTACAAAAACCCTATTGTGGCGTCATCTGACGAAAAGAGCGGAGAACTATACTAGAGCATGTAATCGCCAGACCAGCAGGCGGCGGCAGAGTGGTCAAAAGACAATCTCGTAGTAGTAGGTCTACTTGCATGTTGAGTAGCCGCCCTTGTGGTTGTAATTACCTAGCCTAGTTGACCCTGCCGGCCTGGTCAAGTGAAATTAGTAAGGAGACCACCCATTAACGTGCTCCACAGTCTTTAGACAGTTAAGACTATAGTCAAGACTGGAGAATTTGGCGAGACGCCCCTCTGGGAGGTCATAATCCTCAATGTTAGGTGTTAGCTCATTAACATCAGATACCATATTAACAACCCATTTAAATGTTCATTTTAATAGCAACTCACCCTATTCTGACAAAATCCTATTAGCAGGTAACCTCTGTGTAAACCATACTGCAAACATCTGCTACTTCCAGCGTCTGCCTCGTGACTGATAGTGTACAACAAGACGAAGTGGGCAGAGATTAGAAAAAATGAAGCTCTTTATATAGCCGAGAGAGCAGCTAATCTGGATGTTCTA
Source organism: Harmothoe impar (assembly GCA_947462335.1). Lineage (NCBI taxonomy): Eukaryota > Metazoa > Annelida > Polychaeta > Phyllodocida > Polynoidae > Harmothoe > Harmothoe impar. The sequence goes on along the minus strand of OX381720.1, from coordinate 57,345,327 downwards.
AGCTTGTTTTCACCTAGAGCTCCAACCCTCTTCCAGAGAGAATCAAATCGCTTTTCACCTGAACCCTTCCACCCCTAATCCATCAGCATGAAAAGAGAATTAACGAGTGTAACGTGCGCTACATGTATATGGGATTATAGCTGGTGAAGAGATAAAGCCGAGTCACCTGTGTATACAAAGACTACAGGGGGTGATTAACGACAGGTGTGACGCGCCAGCCCGTGAACGGATTAAGCCAAAAAAAAATAAAAAGGTATGTTTCAGGTAACATGGGCAGAAAGACTGGAGTCGGTAGGTCGGATTTTTATTTTATTTTATTTTATTTTTTTAACATGAAAGTACTAGCCATCCTCCGTGGAAATTCTAAAAATGACCCAAAAAGTATAAAAATATGAAATTTTCTTCAAACTTGCTTAAAAAAAAACGTAGGGTCGACCCTGTTTTGCTAGGGTTGGTCGGGTGACCTGAAACAAACCTTTTTTTTTATTTGGCCTTATCTTTCAAGCTGACGCTTAAATTCAACTAGCCAGCCGCCGTCCACACCACTCACTGCGACAAGAGGAGGTGCTGTTGTTTTACACTTGAGTTGCTTACCACATGGTCTCTACCTCACAGACAGACACGCGCCCCCTGTAGCTTTTTTTTTGTTTTTTTTTGTATACACACGCTAATCTCATAACCCCCTTATCCGTTATACAGGTAACGAGTATTCTCTTTTAAAATAGCTGCCAGTCAGCTTAGCTCTAGAAGCAAGAAGGCGTGTATAGGTGCCTTATAAGTCGGCAGGGGGTAAATACTAGTGAAAAAGGAAGGCAGGTGTGCAGGTAGCTTTTCTAACAGACACGTGTGTGCACTAAGCTGCTTAAGTCTAAACCCTCCCGCAGTAGTCAGGTGGCATGTGAAAACTTACTTAACTGATCTCTTACATTGAGTAGAGTCTCTGTGCTGAGAGAGCCTTTTCAGCCGTTTAAGAGGATTAACTAGGACAGGGTACATAAGGAGTGAAACGCCGAATAGCGGCTACTCAGTCTCGTGCAGCACAAGCAGCAGCATCTAGCAGCGGCTTCAGCAGCAGCTGCACGTGCAGCACAAGCAGCTGGCAGCGACTTCAGCAGCACAAGCAGCACGAGCAGCACAAGCCGTAGCATTTGTCAGCAGCATCCGTGACATCGTCAGCAGCAGCCCCCATGACCTTGTCAGCAGCACAAGCAGCCAGCAGCTGCTGGCAGCTGCTTCAGCAGCTGCTGGCAGCTGCTGCACGAGCAGTAGCACAAGCAGTAGCATCTGTCAGCAGCAGCAGCAGCAGCACAAGCAGCCAGCAGCTGCTGCATGAGCAGCACAAGCAGCACAAGCAGCAGCACCGACAGCAGCAGCAGCAGCAGCAGCGGTGTGGACCACTAAAGTCGAGATGAAGCCTAGTGACATTTGACATGAAGCTTGAAAAACACAGTGACAGGTGACATGAGCAATTCTTAAAATCGACATGAGATATGAGCATAATTAAGCGACATCGACATGAGCCATGGCTATTTTTTAAGACAAACATCATATGTCATAGCCTCCTCATCCAAACCTCCACTAGTAGTGCTCTATAAGCGCAAGCTGTAAACCCTCTCCTCCCCTCGTGCACACAGGCGAATTATCAGAGTCAGCCAATGGTGTCAATACCCCTCTCATACAAGGGTCGGGCGCTGCTGGACTATAATAGATGAGTCAAGGACCGTTCTACTGAGGGTCAGGCAGGCTAAGTCGGACATTCAATGACAGGTAGGTGTTTGACAACCTTGCTTGAAAGTCTGGACAGCATTGACAGACTGGGGCATAAGGATCTCGCATGGTCAGACTTTCAAGCAAGTTTTGCTAAAGTCGCGTTATTGAATGTCCGACCTAGCCTGACCCACAGTAGAACGGTCCTTGACCCGTCTATTATAGTCCAGCAGTGCCCGACCCTTGGCTGAGAGCAGTTTAAGCGCCATTGGGTGTCTCTGATATTTGCCTCTGTGTAAGATGAGAAAAAAAAGTCTGTTGAAAGACTTTATTTCAAGCCAGAAAACTGTAATTAGCTTTCCAAGTTGTTTATTTAACAATATCTTAGCCTAGCAAGCAGCTGTCAGATGTCATCTAAGAAAAAAATGTGAGCTGTTAATAGATTCAAGAGAAATTAGTTTACAAATAGCCCGTGTAAGTACGCCCATGTCTTGCTTATTTCTCATAGGGTTGTAAGATAGTCACATCATGATGCACATCATCATAAACGCAATCATGATACCTTTCATTGTAAGTAGACTCGCCTCTCTGCCCTCTCTTTTAGAGAGGGCAGAGAAGCGAGTCTCACTCTTAAAAAACCCTGCCCCTCCCCCCCTCCCCCCCTCCCCCCCCATGCATCTTAAAGAGTGCCCCCCAGAGTGCCCCTCTCCCCCCCTCCTAGAAAAAAAGAGCCGTATTTTTAAATTATTTTTTAGCAAGCTTTTTCAGCTTGCTTTTTTTTTCTTTTTTTAAATTTATTTATCCATCAAAATCTCAAGTGACTTATTTTGAAAGCCAACCTAGTAGTCACGTGACCCCCTTAAGTAGGTCACTTCCCGTCACGTGACCTATTTGAATTTCCCGCCAACATGGTGGTCACGTGACCCTCTTAAGTAGGTCACTTCCGGTCACGTGACCTATTTGAATTTCCCGCCCAAAGGTCACGTGACCGGAAGTAGGTCACTTCCGGTCACGTGACCTATTTGAATTTCCCGCCAAAAGGGAGGCCTCTCATTGGCTGCTTTTGAATTTCCCGCCAAAAGGGAGGCCTCTGATTGGCTGCAGGTCGATTGAGTAATAAACAGTACTTAACTATAGTCCCGTTCCGATACATACTATACTACTGCCCATGTAGGAGGAGGCAGGCTGTAGTCGTCGGCCTGCGGCAGGCCGCGTGGTGACGCATTCCAAGATGGCTGCCGATGTCCGTTGGAGGCGGGTGCCGGCGTCGGTGACGGCCGGCGGGCGCCATCTTGTTTCTGCGGTGAAGACACAAGGACATTTTGAGGGTTTGGCTGAAGTTTTTGTATAGCAGTCATGATATCAGAAAGCATGCCTTCATTTTCAGAAACTTTACGTGCCAGAAGAGCAACGGTCATTTTCTTAGGTTTGGCAACAGTGTTTTCAGAAGCGTCAACAAAAACAATGTCAGACTCACCTCCGGCGGCCAGACCGTCCGCGTTGGCCTGGCCGCCGTCCTGTGTTGTCGGGCGGTGGGTAGAGCGGTGCGGGGGTTGTTCGGCGTCGGGCCGAGGATTGTTGTCTGGCACCGGGCCTGTTGGGGCGGGCGGCTGCTGCTGGTCGGGCTGTTGTGCTGCGGGCACCGGGGCTGGTGTGGCGCCCTGTGCTGGTGTGCGTTGCCGAGAGAGCCGGGTCCGAGCTTTAGGCTTCGGTGTGGCGTAGTGTGTAGCGCGCTTTCTCCCCATTTTAAAAATCCAGAATCACCAAACAAAATATAAAATGCCGTGTTCTATGGCGTGTGTGTGCGCCCTGCGACAAATTACAATGTGTATGTATGGGACTGGATGGCGGGAGCGAGGGGCGCAGTGACTTTTATTGACATGGGTGAAACTATGTGGGGAGGGGTGAGAGGTAGGTTGGGCGCTACCACTGTGGTTGTTTGTAGAGGGGTGTTTTAATATAGTGTGAGAGATTTTCGCGCCTTGACGTGGGTGGTCGAGCCACATACCGAGACTACGCCCATACAGCCAATATATAACCGTTAAAGGGCCGCATCATTTAGAGAATAGAAAACGACATGCTTCTCGGCTGTCTGTTGGGCTAAAATGCACAATCATGACAATGGTTACAGGCCTCACAGCCTTTATAAGGCTCGGGACGAGAGTGTGTTGTATACCTACACACAGTCTAGATGTGACGAATGAGTTTTTTATTGTCTTTATAAAACATATTTCGCAATTTCCGTGGGTTTGTTAAGGTTTTCTGTGGGTTTTTGAAGGTTTTCCGTTTGTTTACTGTTCACTTCTGTGGCCCTGTGCTCAGCATGCACAGTAACCCTATAACGAACGGTCACGTGACTCATATGAGGCTATAATGCACGGTCAACTGTTTTATAAATATATATGATGAGATAGGGGGTACTGACCAGCGCCGGTGCTATACATTCTTGTAACATGCTGACAAACTGCACAGTACAGTTATGCACCACGTCTATGTCATATCTGTTACCTTAACCATTATAGAATATACATTTTCTTTATTAATACCAATATCAGAAAAATATACATATTCTGTAAAATATTACATACTCTGTGATCCACAGCATCATATGAAACACAAGAATAAGTACACATACTGTGCCAAATTAGAAATGAGATCCATATACAGTCATTGCACTTTGATTTATCTAGTCATGGGCATTATGATGAATTTAATTAATAGTTAACAAATGTTAACTCTTTAAGGGCGGAATGATGCCTTAATGCATCATGCCCTTGATCGTCATGATGCATGAATGCAGCCCTGGCAAGTTACTCGCCGGGGCTACATTGGTAGCCACATCCGTCCTCAAAGGGTAATGGATGAGATGATTTGCTTGTTATCCGTACTCGAAATGATCGGGTGACTTCTCAAAGTTGACACATTATTGGTGTTGCCTCACAAGAGCGCCCCTCTGTATTCCTTTCGCTATATCTTCCGAAGCTCTGTTAAAAAATCAATTACCATGAGTGCTAACAAAAAACATATTTGACTCCACTATTAAAAATGGTATGTCAGCTAAAATTCGGTGAATTGTTGATCATGTCATATTGCTCTTGTATAGAGTGTCCTATAAATACTTCCCAACTTTTAAAATGATTGAAAGTGTCTAAAGCTATAAAAGTAGCATATGCAGTGCCATAATTTTTACTGTTGGTCGACACTAAAACTCCCTATGTTTTGATACTGCATGGCTCAGTGCATGCTCTTTCAGGTTAGCCCCCCGTATACCCACCTGGGGGAGTGCCAGGAGTCAGTGAGGTGAATAAGCTACATTGTTATCAATTGCAAATCATGTATTGTAAACAAATATTTTGCAAATTTTGGGTACTGTGTATCAATCAAAATGATAATGGAACCCATGGCATCCCCTTTGAAGAAAAGGTTTGGGAAGTGTATTAGTTGAAATACCATCTTCAAACCTATACACATTAAACGTCTTTCTGAGCGGCAATGGCCAATACTTCTCAAGTGAAGCGGAGTGGTTATTGTAATTTGTAATCACATGTCTGAGACAACAAACACCAAGAACTTTAGCCTTGTAAATTGCTTGTTTTTTTGTCAATAAATTGAATAAAATATGCAAGGTGCTCTAAAGCCCAAAGTCCACAGCGACATGATGCGTTAAAACGGTATCGCACCTCTGCCTCCTCCATTTCGCGTCAATTTCGCTGTGGCCCGGGTGAAATAGTAGAGGCAAATGTGCGATACCGTTTTAACGCAGGATATTGCGTGTTCCTGCCGCTGTGGACTTAGGGCTTATGTCTAGTATAAATAAAAGATAATAACAGTAATAGACTAACCAAGTGACTGTGCAATGGCATGGAGTTTTAGCTCCTTCAGGTGTGTGATCAGCTCAGTCCTACATCCTCCTTGGTCCCTCCACGTGACCAGCATCCGCAGCCCCGGGTTGTAGTCTGGCATCTGGGGTGTCTCGATGACGTCCATGTCTCCAGCGCCTACACCGAGCTTCTCACCCACCCTCTTCCAGATCTTGGTGAGACCCCTTGACAACTTGTGGAATAGGTATTGCTCTGTTATGAGAAAGCGCAATTGGGAAACATCAAGGAATGATTGCAGAGGTTGCATAAGAAACTGGATTGCCCATTGAGAGAGGCTAAGGCTTTGTAAAGAAACATCTGTGCATAAATCTCAACATTCAGAATAAAATACATCATAATGTATATATATACATAGTGGAATACCCCCTTTAACCCACCTAGAAATGACTTAAAATGGGAATATCACCTATAGTAGAATACCACTTTAGACTCACCATTTTGTCCAGTATATTCCTGGATGGCCTGACCAAGGTCCGTCCGTCCTTCTCCCTCCATGACGTGCATCAGGCGACTCTTTACAGAATGGATAGATGTACTACCCAGGCCCTGGTGCCACTTGACTAGCATCTTCAGTAAATAGATAAACACAGTCATGTGTAATTCATACATTCCCTTATCCGAACGATTCCATTTCCAATCCAATTCAATTATTGGTCTACACACGGGTAATACGAAATGCAGTTACTTCTATATTATAAAGATAGAATGTACTTTGTCCCATGATAAAACGCTATTCAACCTTCCAAGCAGGACCCCATTAAATTTTAAAAAATCCAAAAATAAAAATATTACCCTGAGAGCGTAAAGACCGGGACCTCCCTGAAGTGGTGAACAGAGGTCATCCACTATGTGGCTCTCAACCAGACGGTAACCGAGTCCACGCCATTCTGGGCCAAGTTGACGAGCGACCTTCAGCAGGGTTTTATCATTCAGATGTTCTGTTAGGAAATAAACAACCGAAGGCATGAAATACCTTGATGAAGGCACGTGTGCCGAAACTTGTCGGTTCACACTTCAATAAAACCATGCCACTTGAAAACCAAAGTTGGAACTCTAGTTGTGTTGTATGTATTATATAATATATAATATTCAATATTATATGAAATATGTAAATATATGGCGAAATATATACTACACTCTGAAGTAAGGATTAAGAATTTAATTAGGAGCTTTTGATGCTAGGGCCCAAAAAAATAAAAGGTATGTTTCAGGTAACATGGGAAGAACGATTTTGTTAACATGAAAGTACTAGCCATACTCCGTGTGAACCCTAAAAATGACCCCAAAAAAAATAAAAATATGAAATTCCTTCAAAATTGCACAAAAAACGTAGGGTCGGCCCTGTTTTGCTAGGGTTGGTCGGGTGACCTGAAACAAACCTTTTTTTAAAATTTGGGCTAGGGTATTTATACGCTATAGGATTGATTGGTGCTGTTAATAAACATTTAATCATGCTCATAGACCTTACCTTCATCTGTAGCCTTGACCTGGCTCTAAAAATAGTACAAAACAAAGATCATTGATTTGAATTAATATATCGGTAACATAATTAATTTCATGCTGTACATATTTTCGCAGATTTGGCAGATTCTACAATCCTCAAAAATATATACAGTACAAATATCTATCAAATATAGTAATATGATTATTATATATGTCAAAATGAGCAAAATTAAATCCACGCATAATTGTGCTTTTAGCAAATCCGCAAAAAAATTCATACCAGCAAAAATATTTACATTTACAGTATATATCATCAAATTTCTCGAATTTAATTTTTTAATTTTGAAAAGACACACACAGAACTGACATGGCAGGCTTCCCATTGCCCCAGACATATTGTTAAGGTGAAGTGTCCTTGGCTAATAGGCTGTGTGTGGGTGGGTGACAATCTTACCCAGATTCTCTGGCTTTAATATAGGCCTCTGTTGTGAAGTAATGCAATCTAAAATTAAATAGATAATTTACCTTGATACACTCGACATTAAACCATGGAGAGTAGCTCTCTGTCAAGTTGTGGGTTTGATGTTGGTGACAGTATATTGATGCTTGTCCCTCAAGAATCTCACCAGTTGGTCCTATCTTCATGATGCTCCGTTCTGGTAAGTCACATCCACACTCCACAGCCAGTTCAAAGGTCGCTTTGGGGCAGGTGCTCCTTACCACGAACCCAAGTTGTTCAAGTAGAACGAACAGGTACGGCCTGAGGCAGTTTGGTCGTGGAGGCTTGTCATCCAGGATGTGTCCCTGTAGATGTAGACGGTCTTTATGCTGGTGGATGGTGATGCTGAGGTTGGTGTTGGGACCTTCTGGGAGGAAGGTGGCATGATTCTGGAACACCTTGCCAGTTAAGAGCCATACCTCGTTCATCACCAAGCCACTAATCAAGTGACTGGTGACACCAACTGGAATGAAACCGTCTGGGAAGAGAACCAGGATGATTGGGAATTGCGGTGTTGTTGTGGTCTCTGGTTTCTTTAGTAGGGGCAGGAGGCAAGGCACCAAGAAGGCTTCATTCTCATCTACATCCAGTTCGATCATTTTCCGATGGAGGCCTGTCATGTTGCATACTCTCATTGGAAGCATTAACCGAAACTTATACATCAGGTTGGTGAGATGCTTCCTGACTTCTTTGTCCCAGACACCAGAGACAATTCTGTCAGTGAGTAGACCATGGTCCTCTAGAACCTGCCACATCAATGCAGAAGCGGGTGACTCTGACGACTGGTAGAATGTTGGGATTGTTATCACCTTGCTTATGGCATCGATCAACCACTGTGGTTCCAGTATGACGTGATCTTTCAGGTTGTTATCTGCAAAGAATACAAGTTCCCCTGTCTCATGGTAGAACTTGAGTACATTGTGCAAATCTGTCTTGCTATCAATCCTGACTTTCTGGCTTTGGCACATCTTCCATACTTCCTCAAAGGTTATGATATAGGAATTGTTGCTCTTCCTCTCCCTCAGCTGGTCCCTCAAGGCTATCCATTTCAGGGGGATTTCTGCTCCCCAGTACGGCTGGGATCTGGCCAGCTCAACAATGGTTTCCCGCAGCTTATCTACTTCTGGGTCCCCTTCAGAGTTGTTGGCGACGGTGAAGAATTGTAGGTGCACACGGTCAAAGTAGCTTTTATGCTTGATGTGATTCATGATGGACCTATGGAAATCTCTGATCTTCTGACTTGCCTTTCCACCATACTTCTGCAGAAAGAGGTGAGAACAATACTGCCCTTTTGTAAAACACATCTGCAATGTATTGTAATGCTACCAGCAAAAAAAAAGCGGATATTACACCTATATAGTCTAAAGCAAGAGAGCGACGATTTCGATCAGATGGGGTCATAGTATCATTCAAGGGACAAGATAGTCCTCATATGGTACATATGTTGTTTTAGAAATTTATTCAGTTCATATGAATATGATACATCAATACAGCATGTAGATTAGTTTATATAAAAATGAATAATTAATAGATATTGACATTCCCTCCATCGTACCTTAAACCAATGGTAAAACACTTAGGGAGTGTTCATTTATTAGTTACGGGGGGGGGGGGCGTAACAATTTCCGACCCCTCTTGAGGGGGGGGGGGCGTAAAAATGTCAGCCCCTTCTAAGCAAAAAAGCCCACGCGTTCCTATAGTTCAAAGGTGGTGGGGGGGGGGGAGAATTTTCAGGCATAAAAAACTTCCACGCCTCCCCGCAAAATCTCACCAATAATTAAAAAATGAACACTCCCTTACCTCCTGGAGTTGATCCTTGTGGGTCATTACGATAATGACTGACTCGGCAGATTCAGTATCGTCTGTTCGGGCAGAGGTGTGGGTGGAGATGCACTGCATCCAGTAATCTAGCTGATCTGAATAGAGTGATATCATAAACGAGAAAGTGTGATATTTGGATATTATATTCCTTTCTTTGTGGTTGTTTAAATTGGGATAAGATTAGTCTACATTGAAATGCATTTGTTGACAAAAGATAGAAAGGTGGATTACAAAGGTAATTAAGTGCATTGCTTAAGTTAAGGTTGATAGATACCCTTATCAAGCTTGAATATTCATACAATCCTCAAGCTAGTATTTCTGCTAGTAAGGAAACAAAAAGAGGGGTTTGTTTCAGGTAACATGGGCAGAAAATGTAGGGAATGCATTTTAAACATGAAATACTAGCCAGCCTCTCCGATGACCCTAAAATTGACCCAAAAAGGTAAAAATATGGAAATCTCTTCAAAATTGCATTTTTGAAGAAATTTCCATATTTTTACCCTGTTTTGCTAGGGTCTGTCGGGTGACCTGAAACAAACCTTCATATTTTTTGGCCTAATATGATATATAAGAATTTATTTATATAACTAATATTGATTAACATAAACATTTAAACTAGTATGTATACATATTTTAGACCTAATACCTATGATTGGCTGGGAGCTGATCCCATTCTGAGCCATCTCCTTGAACCCAAGTCGGTCGGTGTTGATGGGTGAGTCCAAGGCCTCCATGATGTTAAGGACTGCCAAGTATATAGCACGGTGTGTAAGAAACACCTGGTGTGTGGTGTAGTATGTGCTCTGTGAAATGAAAGATATGGGCTGTAGTTTTCATATTAGAATGCGGTCTATAAAATTATGTGTGAGCTATAAATTATATCAGGGAAGGCCTTGCTCTAATGGAGTTTAATTAGGTGATCCTTACTGTACGCTGTTAGGTTCCTGTTAGTTTGCACACAGTAAAATATAACAGTAAATTACTGTCAATGAAATAACAATCACCTCCTATGAACTGACTCTAAAGTAATACAAAACTTCGGGCCAATCCTAGAAGTCCAGAGGCCTTCTGAATGGGCCTGGGAAAATGAAAATTCACTGGTATGCATTTTACATTTGAATCACTTACCACGCCTCAAGCCTGAATCACTTTTTGGGTTCCTGCTATACTCATATAGGGTAGGTTCACCTTAAGTCAAACTCATACCCTGAGTCAACCACTTTTGACATGAAATTACAAGTTCAGTATGCATCTGGTGACAATAAACTCCCACTGATTTAAGAATTGAAGTGTTTTCCAAATATATACTACACATTTCATCCGCATGATCACTCTTTTTCATACTGTAAAATCAGTCGGAAGTACTCTTTGGTAGTTGATTTAAAGTATTTCTCCCTTTCATACACAGTGTAGATCAGTTTTGTGAGATGGATATGTATTTCAATTACACAAATCATGACTTAATTGAGAAAAATTAATTTCCTAAATTATATTCAGGACTGATTTCGTAAGGTATACCCATTTCACCTTAAGTCAGGCATGAATTCACCCTAAGTCAGCCATCTTGTACCCTAAGTCAACCATGGGAATTTCTTCTCTGGAATCCCCCCTGGAATTCCCTGAATCCTTGTCTAAGAACCTTCCCCCTTCCATTGTGAATATCCCCTCCTCCCAGAATACTCTTTTCTACTTGGGGGTTAAGGATAGCAGGCCTACTTGTGTAGTGTATAGAGGGCAAGGGTGAAATGCAAAAAGGGGGAGAAAGGGGGTGAGGGGGCAGAGCCCCAGATATATCCAATAGAATCTCCATACTGCATGTCTATAATGTTATATTTAGTCCTCATTGCTCATACCAGTAACATTTACTTGTATTGATAGCTCATAATGCATTTGTATTCACCTGAGGTGCAGAAATGATGTTGTCTTGATTAATCCATATTCAATAAATCGTTTTCTTCTCTCTTGTTAGTTGTAACATATTGATATATAATGCATGCATTCATGTCAGCCGATACATTAACAGGGGCGTGGCAAGCAGTTTCAAAGTAGGGGGGACTGAGGGGTATTTTGACCCTTTTTGACCTCTTTTTACTTGACCCCTTTGGTTTGACCTTTTTTAGGGTTGGTCAAAAGTCGGGGGGACATGTCCCCCCCCCATCCCCCCGGTTGCCACGCCCCTGCATTAATGAAAATCGGGAAATTAGTGGTTTATCCCACATATTTCTGGTGGTTGTAATATGGCTGACTCAAGGTGCATTTTGGCTGACTTAGGGTGAAAAGAGGCAATTCTGAATACTCTGATATATCATGGAATTGAATACTGTAAACTGATATATGGCATTTAAAGACATCATGAATGTGTAGGGGCACGAATAATACGTGTACATATAGGTCCGTGGAGTCAGAGCGGGAAGTGCCTCCATCGGACACTAGGTGGCAACACCTACGCCATGTCCTTTCGGTTATCCGGTAGCGGAGCCAGGCAGGGCACTCCAGACGGCGCTACGGAGGAGTGCCACGTCGACACTGCTTGGTCCGCGCTCAGGGTATATAAGAGGCCGAGGTTGGCTACCTCATGGAGTTCGTCCCAGGACGAGCTCTGACCCACACCTTTCGTACCTTCGTTATCACTTCGATCGGGGCACCTACACCCCTCCCACACTCTGGCTCCTGCACCAGTCATGCTGGCTCAGGACCAGATCGTCCAGCGTTGCTGACTTCGAACTATCGCTAGAACACTGTACATCTTCGAATGGTTAAAAACCAAGTGAACCGAGCAAAAACCTTCGTGTTACCTTTAAGGCTGTGATCGAATAAACCTGTTGCATTCAAACCGAATTTGGAACCTGTGTTCGCGTGATACGTATACGAAACCCCTACAAATGTTATCATTCAGAGCAATACCTAAAGTTTGGTTCAATTCTGAAGAATATGCACAAAAAACTCTAGGAGTAATTAGACCTGAGAGGTAGCTCATGAAAAAACATGGATCAGACTGGTTGAAATTGGTGAACCTACCCTACGTATGGAGAGAACCTTACCTGGCCAGCAAAGTCCCACACAGAGAACTCATCTTCCAGGATGTCGGGGTGAAACGTAGAGTCTGACTTTCTGAATTCTTGGAGCTGAGTCATCAGTTCTTCATCGGGTAGTACTACAGAAGGGTCGGCCGATGTCTGTATAGCTGCTTTTACCTTTGTGGCACCTTTCCTCCTGGTATCTTTCCTCCTAGCCCCAGCCTTAACAACACATCTTCTATGACTCATCTTTACAGAAGATGTGTAGGATGAGTCAGCTAGTTCTGCAGGAAGATTTAGGGAGTGTTCATTTCTTAGGGGGGGGTGGTGAGATTTCGCCCCTCGCGCGGAGGGGCGAAATATTTTTACGCCCCCCCCCCTCGATAGCGCGTGGAACGTTTCATGCCCCCCCCCTTGCCGAAGGCGGGGAGATTTTTTGGCCCCCCCACTTTGAACTATAGTAACGCGCAGGCTTATTTTCTAAAAAGGGGCTTAAATTTCTGCGCCCCCCCTCAAGAGGGGTCTGAATCTTTTACGACCCCCCCGAAAGGGTCGGAAATTATTGTAACTAATAAATGAACACTCCCTCAGAGGATGCTAATTCTCTGACAATTACTGAACTGCATTAGTAATCGCAGAGGTTTTAGGATAGTATCCAATCTTATGATTGCATAAAATGTATTCATCTATAATACTACTGACTGAATTTGTATAGAAAATGTATAGCTCAATAGAACCTTACACAGTATAGTAGACAGTGGCTTTTACTTTTATCGAGGCCTTTCACACCATAGGTGTGTATTAAATATATAATGGTACGTATACAATTATATTGAGGCATAACATTAAAGATTTTATTGTTAATATCCACAAATATATTACCAGATTACCTTTTGCTGCTCCACACTCGAGCAGGTGACTTACTACCTTCACAAACTCTTCTGTATAAGTGTCATCTTTGTTGGCCTCGCCTAAAGAAAAATTGCGTATTAGAATTTTCTAATTTATATATTTTTGAGAGCCCCTCTGAACCAGTGCTGTTGACACAACAGCAATTAGTTACCAAACTGACAGTCACACAATGTACATTCTTTACAGATTGGTTGTTACAATTTTCCTTTATAAGATATCCAGTATATACTGTCACAGCTAGCCCCCATGGCTGGTTTTAGTTATCAGTACCCCTTGGCTCAGTCTCACGACCTTGTAACAATTGGATAGTCTTTGACCGGGTGACGTCTTTGACCAGCTGACATTTTTGACCGGGTGACATCTTTGACCAGGAAGCGTTATTATAGCATAAATTAGGCCTATATAGTAAGAAATGGATGGAAAAAGTCAAAGATATTTTCGCACTATATAAAAGGAAATTTATTTAAAGTTTGTTTTATTTATATGAAGGCCCTATTACAGCAATTATAGTATTATGTTTGGTAAACCTACCCTTTTCTAACCTTTTCTCACTTCCCGGTCAAAGATGTCACCCGGTCAAAGACGTCACCCGGTCAAAGACGTCACCCGGTCAAAGACATCACCCAGTCAAAGACTATCCATTTGTTACAAACTCGTGAGACTGAGCCCCTTGCTTCAATAAGTGGTCAGATATGGCAGGAACTGGGCAAGGGTTGAAAGGAGAATATCCCTTCCCAAGATTGGACAGTGTTAAAGCTGTGATACCTTATAAATATATTAACCATATCTCACCCAGTTACCATAAAGGGTCAAAATAAAGCATTTTACTGCATCACAACCCACAACCCCACAACTTGCTGATCAAAAAAATTATCCATACCGAAAATTGGGACCGAATGAAAAAATCCAAGATGACACAGGAGTTCCATGATAGCAAACTGGTGTTTAGTAACAGAAAGAACAAAAGCCTGGGTGATGAACTTGTAAGAGCATCAACCAGACAAAAGACACCAACCACCAAGGTCCCACACATTAGAAAATACCCTTACAACTCCCCATTAAAATGCAGATACTGCCCCAAACTCAACAGGAGTGGATGAATTCAGCCCACCACTAATGGTATATAATTCAGAGCCCCGACAGAAGTCAACTCCAGGTTCGGTCCATATGGGCCCTGTGGACCGGCTGACCAGCCTTCGGCTGTGTTGGTTTTAAAACTATATCAGAAGTCAACTGTCAGAGTGCTAACATAATCTGTGCCATCACTTGCAAACATTGTGGCATACAATACGTTGGACAAACCTTGGAATGACTAATGGATGGTTTCCAAGGTCACAGCGTTGACATTAACAACAACAGGGACAAACCTGTAGGACGTCACTTCAACACCTGTCCCCCTCCTCCAGTAGCACCATCTTGATGGAAGGGATTCGTAATGACCGTTCTCAGCTTTATCAAAAATTCCCCTAGATCCCCAGCTGGGATCCTTTGCAGCATCACACCCAATGGCTTGAACTTACTACAGTAATCTAAATTCAGGTTATAGCCCCCCAATAATTTGTCAAAAAGTCAGTTACAATAAATAACACATATCTTATCATCAAAAATATGGGCATATGTCTCTAAATGGGATCCATACAGCCTTACACATATACCATGCGATATTATGCTGAAACTATGAGACTGATACAACCTAGGTATAATTTAAGATGATAATATAATTTAATATGATAATCTAAGGATTGATGGTACTATCATGGTACAGCTTTACTTTACCACTTGGAGGGCCTTGTTTGCCCATCCCTTCCCAGTCACGACCCTGTGGCGTAGTAGTAGAGGAATCTCAAATCTCCCCTATCGACTGTAATATTCTAAATAATCATTACCTTCAATATGCTTCCAGTTGGCCGTTCTTTCAATATCTACCCTGCACATTGATGGGTCAACCTCTATGCCGTTGGTGATGTTGTATTCAGTCATGAATGGTTTGTTCAGAAGACATCGCTTTAAGCTAGTTTTGCCGGCGGCGTAATGGCCGACCAGCATCAGGCGGGTGGTGCGGCTGGGGCGAGATCCGTCCTTACAGGCTAACTTGTAGGCCTCCAGAACATCGGGTGGGAGATGCTGTAGTTCTGCAATAACAAGTAACATTTCACTGTTTCAGATGAAAAATTATATCAAGTTACAATTTCTTATCATGTCTACAAATTCGCCTAGAAGCATGCCCATTGTGTCTAAACAATGCCCTTCATGTTGTTCTACTATTTGAGTGATAGAGGTGTCTCAACTGAAGGTGTGGTCATGATTTGGAGGTATACGGGTCATTTTATCAGCCCCCAGGGAGGGGAGTGGTGTACACCTGTATGTACTCTCGTTCGCAAATCCTTCCGAAGGAAGGCTCTGGGGACAGCCAAATGACCTTGAACTTTGGATTTTGCTAGGTCTGGGCAACCCCTGCTGGTAGGCTGGAACCAGCGAACAGGAACAGGAAATGGAACCAGAATGTATGATGGTAGTTTTAGGTAGATTTACCATCAGCCTTTCTGGTTCCATTTCCTGTTCCTGTTCGCTGGTTCCAAGCTACCAGAAGGGGTTGCCCAGACCCAGCAAAATCCCGACATTTGGCAGTTACCAGAGCCTTCCTTGGGAAGGATTTGGGAACGAGAGTAACCTGTATGTGGCTCCAGAGGACCGACCTGGCGACTTGGTACAATAATAGAAGCGACCTGGCTACTTTTGGAAAGGTTTGACTATAGCATAAATGTGACTATACATGGGTACCCAGATTTTGGACAGTGTCGATTTTTATTTTATACATTCTACGCCAATTGTCTGTGTACGTCGATTTTTAAATAGGACGTGTCGCCCGTGTCGCCCGTGTCGAATTTTAAAAGGGCCATGTCACCGTGTCAAAAGTGTCGAATTTTACCCATGTATACCGGTACCGTAAAACCTCCCTTATAAGCCGCGGCTAGTACGCGAATCAGATCGCTGGTGCGGCTTATAGGATCGGCACAGAGTCCAGGTGCGGCTTATACGCGAGTTTTTGCTCCTATAGTACAGTACTAGAGTCACCATAACAGTCTTCCCGAAAACGTGCCGGACACCGGCTATAGCCGGCTAAAAGGCTGCTGGACCGGCTGAACTGGTCCCACTGCCGGTCCAAATGACTGGCTGGATCCTGGGCTACATGTCAGTTCTTACGGCTTGTAAATCGGACCATTATTAAGGTTTCTAGAGGGAAACACATTTTGCACTATCATTTTGAATAACTATCCTCAAAACTGTTCATATTACAATGTTTTAATGGGAATCTACTTCTTTTTATTAGATATGAAAACTGTCTTCTGGTATCCGGGCCTGCAATAATTAAGCCGGGCCTGCAAAATAGAATATTTGCAGGACCGAATGTCCAGCATGTCGAAAAAGTTTTCGGGAAGACTGCCATAACCAGATCGCTGGTGCGGCTTATAGGATCGGCCCAAAGTCGGGGTGCGGCTTATACGCGAGTTAGGCTTATACGCGAGGTTTTACGGTAGTCACATAAATGGTCTAAAAAAGCGACTTTTTGACCTGGGGCCCTTAACTTAGGCGACTTTCCGACCTGAGGGGGGAGCCCTCTGCACCCACCTATATGGGTATGTTTATTCAGAGTACCCTCTGTTATGGGCCACCTCCTAGGCTCCTATATGACCAATCTCTCAGTCACTAGTGCTAGTTAGTCATTTTTTGGCTCCTTATACGACCAACCTAGGTAAGTTATTATTGTCAGGTTGGTCAGTACTGACCAACCCACCTTAGTCTTTTAATTTCCAGGGGGAGCCACTGAGTGGTCATCACAGGTGGCACCAACTAGTGGTATACAAATACAACACACCCATGACTCGGTCATTTTTTAATATAACTTTGCCATTGTGACTAACACTCATATGACCAACCTAGGATAGTCTGTACTGACTAACCCTTTCAACCCTTTTCAGTGTAGATGATAATCAAGACAGGGGCGTAAACTCAGCCCCTCCTCCTCATCATTTGCTCAGAATATCCTATACATCTGATTGTACGGAAATTTAGAAATCAGCATACTCCTATATGGGTCAGATGCCCAGGCTCATGACCACACATTCCGGTAAAAATAATTGAAGATACCTTCCTGGATGAAATTAGCATTCACACAACAATATCGTTCTATGCCCCTGGACTATATGGATAATGTGTGTCAGAGTGATCCCCCCCCCCTTTCAACTGGTAACATAACTTAACCCTTTAAGGATGGCATCATGCCTCAATGTATCATGTCCTTGGTCGTCATCATGCATGAATGCAGACCTGGCGAGTAACTCGTCAGTGATGCATTAGTGCATCATGCCGACCCTACTGGATTGAGACACTCCCAAAGGGACACCATGATGCACCAATGCAGCACTGATGAGTTACTCGCCGGGGCTGCATAGGTGCACCATGAAGACAAATGTCCATCCATCCATCCTTAAAGGGTTAAGGGGATGGTTATCTCGTGATTATCTCTGTTTGTAGCAAAAATGAGACAGGGAAATATGGAAGAAGGAGTCATATGAACTTTTTGCATTTATCAATTGCAATGTCTCGGGTCCACTGTTGTCTATTTGGCCGGATTTATACAGGAAATGTAAGCCTGACGCCACCGCAGACTTCATGGTATGTTGGTAAATCAACTTTCTCCTATACATATTCTTAATCTCATATCAGAGATAAATTAATATGATTATCGTTGATACATTCCCTTCAGAGATTAAATGATAAATTTCATAAAGCTTTGAATGTAGTTTACAAATTCATAGCATGCCAATGCTTGCAAAGAGATATTTACCGTCAAGCTGTCTCTGACGTCTGGCCGCTTCAGCCTCTCGCTCACCCTCTGTGTGTAGAAATGCACACTAACAACTTACAGTACTCTGCCTTCGAGACAAGTGATTTTTTAAACAAAATTACATCCTAAGTGTTGAACACTTTAAATCAAAGAGATTTAAGTTATGGAACGAGCTAGCTGGTACCTTCCTAATTGGTTCATAATTAGGAAAATCTTTTCGGTGGCATCTTTTAATGATTTATTGGAATCAATCTGCAGGTTGTGACCAGACCTAGGCTAACATGCTATGACATGTATTCAACTGGCATTATTTCTTATACAGGGCTACCATAGCCTGTGTCTTTTTCAAGTATAGATTTTGAAAAAATACAACTACAACAATTGGGAATCTAAACAAGCGGCAGAGTACTCTCATCGATCATACAGCTTGCCCAAAGCTTGAGGTATATATTAGATATGTAATACCTATATCATCTATAGCAAGATCTCATCAAAACAATGTATACTCACGCCTCTGATCCACACGATATTCCCAAGGATTTAAAGCAGCAGCTTTTATCACAGACCGTGACAGATCCCTGTACAGATGTTCCATCTGCCATAACTGGAAATGATGCCACACTGCCTCTTCCTCCCTACCGTCCATGGTGTCATCGCTCAACGCTTTAAATATAGAGGAAACAGTTTTGAGTGGGTTTATCAATAGTCCTATCCAGCCGGCTCACTACTACCGGAACACTGGAAATAGTTAGTGTCGGTACACAGTAGAATAATTCTACTGTGTACCTACAATGAACTGTACACCTACACAGTATAATCTACTGTACACCTACAAAAATGGCAACCAACTTTGTACAGTGTACTATTATCCTAAATACAACTATCTCTATTGGACTCAATAATACATGATGTATAATCAGCCTTATCCTACAGGCACTGCTACACCATCCAAAACCCCGCCTGATGAGACATAGTTGTATTTGGGACCGCATAGAAGCCATGGCTAGTATATACGCTAGTCAGATCGCCAGTGCGGCTTATAGGATCGGCCCAGTGTCGGAGTGCGGCTTATACACTACTAGTAGTTGTTGTTACTATTAGTACAGTGCTAAAATAACAATTCCCAGACCCTCTTACAGGCTTATAACATTCCTCAAAGTTAAGGGGCGGCCAAAACGCGGGTTTCATTGCAATGGAGTAATTACATGTTAGGATAACATTTATATATAAACGTTATCCTACGAATATAAGTCATGGTGTATGACACACAATGAAAGATTTGAAAGGTTCATTGAGTATTCAATGTTAAAAACTTCTGAATTACAAAAGTGGCATTCCCATACCTAACTTTGAATTTCAATGATGCAGCCCTGGATGTAATATGTGTGTGAACTCCAGGCGTCTCCCATGTCGGTCTGCGGTTATCGTCTTGTGTATGGGATCGTAGCCGTATGCTAGACGTCTGCTGACAGGCTTGGGACAGCCCCGCTATCAATGTATGAAAGGGCAAAGTATACTAAGGTAGGATAACGATTCGAAACAGTATGAAAAACAATCAATTTATCTTATGTTTTATCACACATTGGTGGCCCTATCGAGCGTGATGGCAGGATACCTCGTTAATATTTCCTTAATAATTATTAGTTCGGGCTAACTATTACTCCTAATTTAGATGGTGAAAACTGGTAGAATTATAAGTGATATTGGTGAACATTCTCTTAACGAGAGTTTAACATTGCCAAAAAAGCTTTGAAACTATTTTGAGATATTTTTGATAGTCAGACTAAGTTTTGTTATTGTAAGGAGAGCTACATCTGGGGGCTATTACAAAACACAGCATAAAATCATAGCGTAAAAAGAGGGTGTTACAGACGAATCTTTTTTACGCTGTTGTTCAAGATGGTGTTACAAAACAAAATTTACGTTACTGTTTTTTTCTGTTTCTTTTTTTTACAGACGTTTTCTAAACTTTATGGACTCTATTTTTTCACACACCCTTTCTAGGGTGTGTGAAAAAAGGTGTAAATTTTCCTTAATTTGCCCAAATTTGAAGACAGCAGCATACATTTGAATTTACGCTAATATTAACATAAGTTTTTAAACACTAACATAAATTTGGTCATAACTTAAAAATTAAAAAATTACGTTCCGTAAAATAAATTGAGTTTTGTAACAGACCCCAGTATATATTGACCCAGTGAGATACCCCTTATCACAAGTACAGTTCAGGGGGGGAAAAGTGCTATGCACTGGTTGCATGGCGTGACGTTTATCGATTCTGTGGAACAGGTGTTGCAGATGACATGACCAGAAAGTATATGCTAAGGGTTAGGGGATATTATTGAATTCTTTAAGGAACGAAAAGTATTTTATCGTACATCATCTTCACATATGGGTATCGACCCCTAAAATCAACATGGCGACATGGCCATTTCTGAAAATCTACATGGGACATGACAAGTTAAGTGACATGTTACATGGGCATTTCTTAAATTCGACATGCGACATGGGGCTTAGTGACATGAATATAAAATTCTCATTTAGGCCACTCAAAAAAAGAATCTGGTTTCTCATTACCGCGCGCATCATGAAAATCATGATTTGGGAGAAAACCTTTTTTATATTTTGTACATTTTTAATGAAAAAATGTGTTAAATTTTGAGAAATATTGTCATATTTGGTATCAAATTAAAGCTTATACTGTCAGTAATGCAGTGCCCTAGGAATATCTTACTTTTTCCAACTTCTGTAAATCAATAAACACTTAAATACTAAAGTGTGAAATTTGTTCACAAAAAGTCTACATTTTCCTATACATTTTGGCCCCTCAGTAAAAAAAAAAAAATTAGATTAAAAAAAACGCCCTCCTCATATTTTTCAGTGCTGGGTGATGAGAAACCAGATTTTTTTTTTGAGTGGCCTTAGTGTAAAGTATGCTACCCAACTCTTTCTTCAAAGTTTATCCATATATATATATGGGTAGTCAAATTCCAAAATTTTCCTGGGGCCTACGTCCCCAAGATCTTCATTTATTAGTGACACTAGTGACATGGCTTTTTCCTTAGTGACATGAGAACATGGCCATTTCTTAAAATCGACATGCGCCAAGGGGACCCCTCCCCCACCTACCCCCCCCCCCTTACATCAGCATGATGCATTAAAGTACTCTACAGGTGAATGAAGGAGGGAGGCAGGACTTGGAGACATAACATTTATTTAGACATTTTATGATTATAATGACATGTAAATTGTAGATAAGACGACATTTTGTAAGAAGTAGTAAAATATAATATACAGTGTATGATGGTTTATTATAACAGGTTATTGAGAGACATTTATGAATGAGAGTAATATAGGTAAGGAGTGGGTGGGTGGGAGAAATATTGTAGAGGTGTGGCGGTGGCGACCGACGAAGGAGAAATGGACTGAGTGGTGGTTGTTTGTGATTGAGGAGGGGTGGGTAGGATTAGCCACCAGGTAGGGTGAGTGAGTGGGGAGGTGGAGACACCTGCTGGACTTCAATGACACCCCCTTGCCGCCCAAACGGCAATGAGAAACCCATTAAAGTACTCTACAGGTGAATGACGGAGGGAGGCAGGACTTGGAGACATAAAATTTATTTAGACATTTTATGATTATAATGACATGTAAATTGTAGATAAGACGACATTTTGTAAGAAGTAGTAAAATATAATATACAGTGTATGATGATATATTATAACAGCCAAGCCTGCAAGTGTATAGGGGTGGGAGTGGTGGGTAAAATTGATTTAGTATAATTGAGGTATAAAAGACGTTGTGAGTCATTGTCTGATTGATCACTTGAATCTTAATGATTTAATGAGTGACTTGTTCATGCGGGTGGAGTTTGCTTTCCTGATGTAGCCACGGTGGGCCGTGGATCGCCACCCGCCGTATTTCTGGATGTCCAGTTCTGGGATTCCACATTCGAATGCTTCTGTGGCCGCTGCCGATCTTAGGCCGTGCAGGGTGAAGGCATTCTTCTTGAGGCCCATAAGTACCAGGCTGGCGGACCACACCTTCTGCACTAGTGTCACCGGGACTGGTGCTCTGTCCTGGAACATGAGGAGTGGGTCCGTTGGTGACCTTGTAGGGGCTATGACTACAGCTTGTGCTAGGGCCTGAACCGGGCAGAACCGGGTGTCGGTCACTGGCTCCAGCACTATAGTCTTCCTTTGTGATGTGAGTTGCATGTTTTTGGCATCCTTGACGGTGAAGTGTAGGCGCCCCTGCCGTACCGTGGGGTCGCCTCTTGTGGGGTGGGATGTACACTTGAACTTTTTGACGGATGGTGGTGTCACCTCCGACTTCCTGAGGGCCCCATAGAACTGAATTAATAGGGCTGCTCTTGCCAGTGAGTGTTCCTCTGACTGATCCAATGCCAGTATCACCTGGCGGAGCACTCCCATGGGGACTGCTGGTTTGACACGGGGGACATATGTCTTGTCCCTTTTGAACGCCTCTAGGGCCCTGGTGATGCGTGGGTGGTTTACCTGGTCCATGGGATAGTCGGCCAGGGACATGAAGACCCTGACGTGGGACATGGAGTTGGCTATGGTTGCTGGTGAGTCTATGTGTAGGTACAGGTACTCCAGATACACACATACCATGGCGTGGTGGATCCTTGCTGGATCCATGCCCATGTGTGAGCAAAACGCGAGGAATGTTTTCACCGCCAACAGGTGATTGATCCAAGTCCCCTCGGCTCGTGAGGTCCGCTGTCTCTTGGAGGCCATACGCTGCAGTGAGTCGAGCACCAGATCTGCAAAGTATGGGAGGCGACAGGGAGTCAAACACTTTGGTGATGGGTGTGACGAGGACAAGGTTATGTTCAGTTATGAGTTTACAGGCCTCATCATGCATTTTTTGAGATAAATGAGCTCTGCTGAGGCGGTCTGCAATGACATTACTAACACCAGGGATGTGAACATATGAGAGTACTAGGCTATGTCGTGCTTGTATGAGCCACGCCTTTCTGGCACAGTCAAGCAACACTCTATTTTCACCACGGCCCGAGGTGAAGACTGACACTGAATTTTGATTGTCACAATGAATTCTGATATGGGCGCCAGCGTGCTGTTGTGAGAGGAATGTGTCCATGGCAACCACAACGTTGGCGGCCTCAAGTTCTGCAATATTGTTGACGGGTCGTCAACAGGGCAGACACTGCCAGAGTATGCAGAAGATCCGTCTGATGCGCCGATGCCACTTTGTGAAGCATCCACGTAGATGTCCATGTTTGGGGTAGATTGTGGCATGACAGAGACGCCATTCCAGGTCTTGCCAAAGTCGAGGAACCATTGTAGGTCGGCCCTCATCTCGGCATTGACATTTATATAACCTTTGTTCATGGACCTGAGTGCTTGGAGGAGCTTGGCGACAAACAGGCGAGCAGGGCGTATACACTTAGCTACATGAAGCAGCTTACCTAATATTGACTGTAGCATTTTTCTGGTGAGGGATTTTCTCTTGATCGTCTTCTCGACGTGTGTGAGGATTTCGGACAGCTTGTCCGCAGGGACGGCTATGGTCATGTCTTCACTGTTGATATCCACACCGAGCCATCTGATGCACTGTGTGGGGGCTTGCCCTTTCTCTTCAGCCTCCGGGAGTCCTAGCTCCACCAGGAGCTGTCGTGCCCTATGGTGGTCCAGGATTGCTCGAGCCCTGGAGGATGAGAGGATGATCAGGTCATCTAAATACATATACGACTTAATACCTTCTGACGCTAGGATGTTAACAATTGAATCAGCGACTGTCTGCATATGGTAACTGGAGCACCTTGCCCCAAAGGGCATTGTGACGTCACAGTAGAATTTGTTTGCCCATTCCATGCCCAGTAGAGGCCAGTCTAAGACATCAATTTTAAAGTTTCTGTATGCCCTAGAAACATCAGCTGAGCTGAGGAAGACACCAGGTCCCATGTCGACCAGGTCCTTGACTACCAAGTCGACTGTGGGAAGTGCGTGTTCTTTAATGTGACCCAGAATATTGTTTTTCATGATGTATGCATTGATGGATTTGGGCTGTGGGTAGGTCATGTCTATAATGACCCGCCTATCAGTCGTGTTCCTTTTCTCTCGAGACATGAGGGGAGAGACATGCATCCATGGGCTGAATGGTGGGGTATTGAATGGGCCCATGAAAGCACCATGGCCCATCTCTGTTTTAACGAATTTATCAATGCTGGATGGGAACTGCGTGGCACTAGGGTGGTTTGGGATCCCACATGTATCAGATGTGGGGCCCAGGTATCCCATAGGGAAGCCGTATCTGATGAAGTCACATAACTGGTTCCCTTGTGTAGTGCCACGGAGGTAGAAGTCCCAAGCGTCTAAGTTGAGATTTGTGGGTAGTGTTATTCGGGCTTTACAGCAATTTGGCACGCCTCTTGCCTTCACAGTGTCGTATACATAAGCCAAAAATGGGTCAGCGGACTTTGCTGTCAGAGCCGGCCAGTTTTGAATGCGGTGCTCTTTAAACGCACCTGGTGACAACGGAATGCTGGCATTAACGTTGTTGGTTTCACATGCAAGGCGTATGATTTGGAAATTTAGCGTACCTTGTTGAGAGGGGGCCGTATCAGAGACAGGCGGGGCGAAGAGCGGTGATGTGTTGGCCGGCTGCGAACCGAGGCGGGCCGGGTCCCGGGGCGTTGCTTGTTGATGGGCGGCCCCAGCCTGCGTCCCGTGGGGGACGACTGGGACGCTGGCGGTCTCGGTGCGGCCTGCGGCGTGACGATGTGCGGCTGGAGGGACCGAATTGCCGCGTAAATGTTCCTCAACTTCATGCCCGGCTAGTCGAGCGAGCGTCGTACGACCCTCTGCGCCTTCTAACCTGCCGGGATGAAGCGGATTGTGCTGTGAAACGATGAATTTCGGTGAAATGCTAACGTCTTTGTCACCGAGTGAGGTGTCTGGGTCGCCATATTGGATCTCGTGTGACATCTCGTGGCGCGAGACCTGGCGCCGAGAGCTGGGGCTTGCCGGGCGCTGATTGGTCGAGGCGCTGGTGACGTCATACTGGCCGAGGACGGGGATTCCCGCGGAGGCGGGGAACCCCTTGTTTACCAACACAGGCGGTGCACGTGCTTTGTCGTATGTCGACACACGTGCCATGGGTGGGTAAATACATGTAAAATCAGAGTGGGGCGTCACATCACACAGGGGAGGGACGCCGTTTACTAGTTTTTTGGCTGCTGCTGAGGTTGATATACGTTGGCGTTTACCGAGCCTCTTGCTGGCTGTGAGGGCCATGACGGGGGAGGTGCATCACGGTATTTATTCTGACAGGCGATGAGGGTGTGGTGAAGGCGCTTACCCTTGCCATGACAGTATGAACACACATGAAGCCACTTAACGTTACCCTCATCATGGTCGTGCTTGTGACGGCAGCCCTTTTCAGCATTATACTCGTGACAGGGGGCGCTGGATTTCTGGGTGGCGCTGGATCCAGCGGAGTTGGAGGCACTGTGGGCGTCGGCATCAGAGCCGGTCATGGAGATCCTCACCCTCTCGTCCTGGAACTCCACACGCTCATGCCAGAACAGACTCCCACTCTCAATCCTGTCAAACATGTGCTGTGACCACCTTCTGACCTGGGGCCATGGGCGGGAGAGGCTGTCCACACTAACATGCTTCAGGTGCCTGAACATGTGAGAGTAGTTCTCGGGCTCATATGCCTGGGTGTTACCTAACAGGGCCAGAAAGGCGTCAATGTACTCCTCTCTAAGCATATGGTGGCGGTATTCAAGTTTCTGCTTAAGGGTAGACTTGCCACACTTCTCTATGAACATGTATGGTTTCACCACGGCTTTAGGGGCCATAATGTCACCGACAAAGTGCAGCGTACCATCAGTGGGCTTGTGTCTTAGCTCCTCCTGGTGGAGGTGGCGGGTGATGAAGTCTTGGTGCAGCTCGAGCTTTTTCAGCGCCTTGGGTGGAAGTAGGCCCATGCCGGCCTCACCTGCGAGGCTCATGGGGGCGGCCTCAGCTATAGGTGAGTGTCGTGGGGCCTGGCTGACTGGCTGGTGTCTGCTCGGGGTGCTGGTGACCGGCGGGGCGGCCGTGGCCAGGGCCCCGTCGAGTTTGGACAAAATTTGGGCTAGCTGAGTGTTCACATTGTCCATCTGCCCTTTCATCCTGCTTATATCTCCCTTGACATTCTGTAAATCAGACTCAATTGCCTCGACCCTGAATGAGTTGACCGAGGAGGCATTACTGCGTGCCGCAGAAATGTCGGCCCCGGCCCTGCTCTCACTGCCAGTGCGGTCGATTGTATGAAAAGTTACCTCCTGATCGAGACTCGTGGTGGATGACAGAGACTCATTTGGGCTGGTCCTTGCAGTGACGACAGATGACCGTTGGGACCTGGAGGAATGGCGTGGCGACCTGCGGAACTGTGCGGAGGACCTGGAGTCATGGAATGACTGACTCCCGGGCGGGGCACCGGCACTGCGAGTGCTGGCGTCCCCCGCGCCATCTTGGCCCGCACGAGCACGAGTCCTGGTCGGCATGTTTCCTCCTGTACCACTTCTCCTCCTACCTACCGGCTCTAGCACAGGTATACTAAAAACTAACGTTAAAATTTGAATAGTGCTAGTTGATGATGTGCCAAATAGGTATGAAGTATGATGTATGCAGAAATATTGTAGAGGTGTGGCGGTGGCGACCGACAAAGGAGAAATGGACTGAGTGGTGGTTGTTTGTGATTGAGGAGGGGTGGGTAGGATTAGCCGCCAGGTAGGGTGAGTGAGTGGGGAGGTGGAGACACCTGCTGGACTTCAATGACACCCCCTTGCCGCCCAAACGGCAATGAGAAACCCATGAATGCAGGTTCAGCAAGCACACAACAAGTTCTTTTTTGACGCACCACGCCAACCATATGGGTTTGACATTGCCGCAACTGTGGAGAGTTCCTCAAGGTGGGCTTAAAGCTTGACCATCATGGTTGAAGTGAGGCCAAAAGCACTTTTGGATATAGTTCAGTTTTCATTCACAAGAGGGCTCTTAAGGGCTGGTAGCTCAGCTCTTACAGGCATGAGGTGAATATGTTGTAGCTGGACAATGCTCATGGTCCCCTGTCCAAACATGGCTGCCCTCTGGTGGAACATGTATGGAAAATGCTGAACTTATTCCCTGACGGCCCAGCTTTAAATGTAACAGGATGCCTTGATTAATCGCACTGTCCTGAAGTTTAACATCAATGGCTATTTTTCTCAGATGTATAATGTCATTGAATGGTGGCAGATGGCATTTTTGTCAACATTTGCCGTATGCTTGAATGCCTATTTATTGGGAGCCTTTGGTTGGTGGCACTAGCTGGGCTTCAGTCTAATCCCAGGATTCATCTTTGGGTAGTTGCAGTACTGTTACCTCTTAGAGCAACTGTTACCTTGGTAAGAGTGATTACCCTAAAGATTCTTTGTGTGTGATTGTGAACTGATACTGGGACAGTATTAAGATATATCTGAAAATCTACAGTAAAACCTTGCATATAGGCCATGGTGCGTAAGTCAGATTGCCAGTGCAGCTTGTAAGATTAGGACAAAGTCACGGTGCGTCTTATATGCAAGTTCCCACTTGACTGTTTGAGATGAGATCTATTGTGAGTACTAGTACTACTAAGTAGTGCCCCAGGATAACCAAGGGCTTATTTCTAAAGACTGTACCATTCAAATTGTGTAGGAAACAGAAATGAACAACAATTCAGTAATCAAATTGTTCTTGTCTAGATAAACGTTGCTCCTATTAAATAAATGTCCTGAGCTATACAAATCATTGGAAATGATTACCTATAGCGCTTCAGTGACACCACTGCTGTCATTTAGATTAAGGTTTAAAACCGTTATATCCCTATATCTATCTATGTCTATATATTCATACAATGCCATATATAAGTGTGGTATATTTTTATGATATATGGTTGATCTCCTGGTGTGTCTACTATGTCTTGGAAATGTACCAGATAGACACTCTGCTAGTAGTGGAACAGTTATATTGATATAAGAAAGGTTAGTTCAAAACCGATATATATATATATATATATATATATATATATATATATAGCTAAACCTATCTATGTATAGATATATTCATATAATTTAGTCTATACCAAAACCTGACGGACAACTGCTATAGTCGGCAAAAAGTCTGCCGGTCCGGCAGAAAGAGGGCTACCGCAAGCCCGAATAGCTGGCTGTATTCTAGAGATTCTTGCTTATATGCCATTTTTTACGGCTTGTAAATCGAACCATTATTAATGTTTCTACAGCATGAAACAGAAAGTGTGAATATGTTCTGTAATATTCTTCAGTAATCCACATATTAGAATGGTTTATATAATTGTAACATGTAAGGGGGACCCTATTTATTATCATTGCCAGTAAAAACACTTGTTTTACATTTCATTTTTAAATTGCAAGATTGTACTGCAATATCTTGATCTCAAAAATTGAGCCGGGCCTGCATAGAAAAAAATCTGCAGGATCAAATGTCCTGCACGGTGAAAATGTTTTCATATAGACTGTAACAAAGTATGAAATATGTATAAGGTGTATAGTTCAGGCTTCAGAAAAAGAAAGACGGTGTGTTTCAGGTTACAGGGTCAGAAGATCTAGGGCATGTAGGTCGGATTTTCAAATGTTTTACTGGTTTAAAGTTGAAAATTGTTCATGACGTTGCATACCAAATCCTGAAATGGCTTAATTGTTTTCTCTAATTGTAAAAGATTTAAAGAGTCAGCTCTGTTTTTCTAGGAAGGGTTTGATAAGCTGAAGCGCACCTTTTTAAAACTTCTTTTCACCTACATCTGTGCATCTATATATATATATATGTGCATTTTAACAAAGTGTGGTATATCATTACTCTATATTGGTTGAGGTTTACTTATCTGTATCTATATAACATCATGAGTAATCTGGTAATAACAAAGTGTGAAATCTTATTGTGGAGTCATACCATAGAATATCATTACAGTATACTAGTATATAGTTGAATCTCACTTTTATCTATTATAAGTTGTTACATAGAGTTGAATAATTTTATGGGAAGAAAATGGGCCTCAGTTATCTCTGTCAATATATCTATTTATGTGTTAGATCAAAGTGTGTATTATCTTGGCTTATAATAAAGTCGGATTGATCTATATGAGTTGTAACAAAGTGTGGCATGTAATAACAAATTAACAACATACAATTTACAAAGCTACCCTCAAACAGACCAGACCTGGCAAACTGTGTAAATGGGTATATGGGATGTGTCAACAGGTAATGTTCATGGGGTTTGTTTGGAATTCAGTATAATCCCTACCATCACCCTTTTCGTTTCACCAGTTTGGAGTTATTTTGTGTTATATCATATTTGGTTGGACAGGAAAAGGAAAACAGCTGTTTGTGAATTTTATACACAAACTGTTTTATGCCGAGTGTGCCAGATTTGATGGAACTGTTCCAGGTGTGGCCGTGGATCCTGTAGACTCCAGCATGTTTCTGGTGTGGTATGGGGCTCAGTCTCACGACTTTGTAACAATTGGATCGGCTTTGACCGGGTGACATCTTTGACTGGGTGACATCTTTGACCGGGTGACATCTTTGAGGCTAGAAAAGGCAATTTTTCAATTCTTTTCAATATTGCTGCTATTTGAAAAAATATGCCAAACGGTTTTTTGCATAATACTTTGGACAGTGTACCCCTTCAAAGTCCACATGATATAAAAAGTGACGTTTTTGACCGGGCAGAGGAAAAAAAAAGAGAACATAATCTTATATTGCCCGTAAAAGGGTCTACATATATAGATATAACAAACTATAAATAAATTTCCTTTCATATAGTGTGAAAATATTCTTTGACTTTTCCCACCCATTTCTTACTATATAGGTCTAAATTATGCTATGATAACGCTTCCTGGTCAAAGATGTCACCCGGTCAAAGACGTCACCCGGTCAAAGACGATCCAATTGTTACAAAGTCGTGAGACTGAGCCATGGACACATTGCCCGGTTTGGCTACCAGAAGGGAGGAACTTGCCTGTGCTGCATCATGCTGACCCTTCATGTGTGTCTCAACCCTATAGGGCATGCATGATGCTTGCATGTAGCCCTGGTGATTTACTAATGCTTCATGACGACCAAGAGCCTGATAAATTAAAGCATGGTGCCGTCCTTAAATTTTTAAGAAATAACACTATGCAACAAGGGACGAACCTGGGGAGTCACTAGACGCCGCCCATCCTGTGTGTAATCTTAAATAACCACTTTTGGCGTAATCTTATTCCTTATTTGATACACCCCTTCCTTATAAGATTACGGGTTGAATGTGTATTTGTCACACATATGTGCAAGAAGGGAAAAGAAGAGCGGGGGTTGAGGGGCAGAGCGCCCCATATCAACATAAGACACCATCCATATTAAGATTACGGGAAAAGTGGGCTTTTTAAGATTACAGGTGGATTGGATGGCGTCTAGTGACTCCGCAGGTTCGTCCCCACGTGCCTACCCTATGGGTGCGGATGTAATGAAGGGATGAGAAGATAGGCTTGTTGTGGTAAATATTTACTGCAATGACCACCATGTTATGGAAATGCTATCCCTGATTGGAGCGATCGGATTAAAGATGGTTGACATTTGGGACCGTAACTATATGATGCCCCACTCTTTATTTGTTAAACATTGTTAACTATGTTGGTTGATTGTCAATAAAGTCATTGCCTTAAACACTTGAGATGTGCTGGAGTTGTCTTTCTGTGATATAAGAGCATATAACAAAGATGGAGAGCTATATGCGTTGATTTAAGATAATAGATATTCTGTCCTTACAATAAACAAGCCAAAAGGAAATTGTTTTATACAAGTTGGATACGAGATGAAAATTTCAAATCAGGGGCAGCCTGATATTTAAATGCAGAATGGGTCCTTTCGATGAAGCCATAAACACAACTAATGAAAAAGTAGTTTTTCAATGAACATTTAATTAACTATGAAAAAGACCACAAGTGATTCAGGAAGGTTATAACCAACACAATCATTTGATGGATGATTCACAAAGTTAAAACAGATGGTATAAATGGTGTAGTATTCAGACAATTTTATCTAGGATGCATTATCGTCTTGACAGAGATGGAAAGAAAGATACTCTTGATGGTTCTTGATACCCAAATTATTCTATGCAAGGAATCTAGTCACAACAATATCTGCAGCTTTGCCAAAGCGAACCCAGGCCTGGTCAGCCACATGATATGTGCTTCCATCTGTTGTATATAGATCTAAGTATAGGGATATGAAGGTATGGGATTATACACCCCTAGGAGGTGGTTATATTTCAGAGCTAACCAACTGCTCCACCGGGACTCATGCAATGATACTAATCACGAAATAGTATATGTACTGCTTCTGCCTTTTTAGCCCAATGAGTAATGCTATTTAAAAACTTTGAGGGGTTCGAATCCCATTTATTCGGATGCCAACTAGAAGTAACCTGTACTCTAGCAGCACAACCAGACAGCCACATGTGTCTGAGCCTGTTAACTAGGGCTTATGTTGGTGAGACATTGTCCCATAAAACAAAGTTAAGAGTGCTGTTTAGTTAGTGCTGCTGTTGTATTTATAAATCGGGGGCTCTGCCCCTGCACTCCGTTTTCTTTCTTTCTTTTATTTTCTTGAAATGTCAGAAAAGCCAACTAGCTAACTAGGGCCTATGTTGGTGAGGCATTGTCCCATGAGACAAAGTTAAGAGTACTGCTATTATATAAACATCACCTTTAACTACTGTGTTGGACTGTGTTTATTTATTATTTCACTCAAATGACAATGTCAAGTGAAAATCAACAAGATTAACTTGGTTTCCATTTTGAAAACTATTGTGTGACATCACAAACCTTAATGACGTCACAGGCCTTTATATAATGATTATGGGAACATTGGATATAGTGATCCCAGTACTTAAGCATAGTAATTGTTGTATCACAAAAAAATGAGACATTTATCTTACAGTGTGTTAATCCTTCAATGTCTTTGCTGTAGGTGTACTAACATGAGAGATTGTGTTTGCTGGTGCTATTTTAATAGCTTTGGTTTGTTGAGGCCGTCTTATGTGTGCACATATATCCCACAATACCTCAATCAGCTCTGCCCACGTTATCACACTGGCACCCAGCCACAGCCCCATCAGGCCTCCAATGTTACCTGTAAGTGAGAAATAATATATTGTAGTGGTGACGGGGGGAGGGGGCTGTGGGCTACATGGCTCCCCTCTGCCTACTGTCACAACAATCCTCCCAGACATACCGTAAAACCTCGCGTATAAGCCTAACTCGCGTATAAGCCACACCCCGACTCTGTGCCAATCCTATAAGCTGCACCAGCGATCTGATTTGCGTACTAGCCGAGGCTTATACGTGAGGTTTTACGGTAGATGTTTCTATAAACAGTACAGTCAGAGAGCAAGAATAAAATCAGATTTGAAATAATTTAAGCAAGAAGACTTAAATCATTATAGATAAGTGTAAATATCAGCATTTTAGTAACTGATTGTAAATGGGAACAGTGCATTTTTTTATATAAAAAGATGAACTTACTGAAAAAGTCATCAAGTGAATATGATTTCCTCTCAGTAGTTGTAATGACATCCATCGTCTCAAAGTAGATTGTCATGCGAGCAAACTTGTCCCTGAGACAAAAACTAGTTTATGTAGTAGTTAAACCACTGCTATACCCTTGTACTGCACTGAGGATAATGGCGACAGTCAAGGCTGATCACCAGTTGCAGACCAGTGTGCTCAGCCATGACCAAGCCATTGTCCTCAGTACATGGGTCTAGGAGGGGTTTAACTAACTTAAAAATGCCATACACAATGGTCAGTGTTTTTCTCACCTTTTGTATGTCATATACAGTAAGGCCATTTCTTTTGTTCTGCTTTCAAAATGTGGTATAACAAACATTACATAGCATACAGAAACAACCCAGATTTAATTACATTTACCAACCTGTATAGCCTTTAACATGACAATTTAGGGATCAACAGAGGATATTTTGATCTATGATCTACTGATGTAGTACTTTCTGGTTTGAGTGCAATATCATACATGACCTTCATGCTTGTCAGTGTGTATAGTCTAGTACATAATTGTGCTTTTTATAAAGCAAAATAGTGCATCATATTTTGAATAATGGAAATGGTAGGCCAAATGGAAACTCACATTTTTGTATGATAACCTAATTGTAAAAATCAATTAAATAGCCTTTCAATATTTTACAAATGTGTACATGTGGAAGACCAGTCTTTGCGAAAACATGCAGGACAGTGGCAATGTCCTTCAAAAATGCCACCAGTCCAGCAGATTCACAAGTGTAGCAGGACCGAATGTCCAGTCACATGTTGGGCTTTTGTGAACTAGAAGTATTCAGTTGGGCTTCTAAAGCTGAAATATGTTTGTCAATATACAGTGTAAAACTATAAGTAGTATAGTATGTATCGGAACGGGACTATAGTTAACTACCGTTTATTACTCAATCGACCTGCAGCCAATCAGAGGCCTCCATTTGGTCACGTGACCGGAAGTGACCTACTTAGGGGATTAGTGGTGACGTCACGTGACCTAGTTAGCCAATCAGAGGCCGCCATTTGGTCACGTGACCGGAAGTGACGTCATATGACCTACTTATGGACCGGAAGTGACGTCATATGACCTACTAAGGGGGAACCGGAAGTGACGTCATATGACCTAATTTAGGATCACGTGACCGGAAGTGACCTGATGAGTCACGTGACCGGAAGTGACGTCACATGACCTAATGGCCAACCGGAAGTGAGTGACCTCATTGAGGATCACGTGACCGGAAGTGACCTGATTGATCACGTGACCGGAAGAAGAAGAAGAAGAAGAAGTTTTTTTGTTTAGGAAGTGAGGGTCTTTAGGATCACGTGACTGGAAGCGACGTCGTCACATGAGTGACGCTTTAAGAGACTGCGCGACTTACTAGTAAAAGAAGCCGTAATAAAATAAAAACACAACAATAATTTATTTTATTTTTTTATTTATTTTTTTTCAATCTTGATAAACACTCTATTTTTGAAAAGATGCACTCAATCAAGCAATAACACGCTTATTATTTTTTTTCATATCTCTAAAGGACTCGTTGTCACACCGTCAGAATGCACGCGACGCTTATAATACAAGTAGCGCACGCCGTCTTTCTCTATGGTGTAGGTGACCATTTTGTTTCGCACCACTTTGAAATTTCTATTTACAGCAATGAGAGTTTTTCGTTGGCGAAGAACATCCAAGAAGTCGTCTGGTTCCTTAGGGTTTTGTTTCTTCTGTACGCCTTTTGCACTCCATTTTTTGGATTTTCTTTCACCGGTGTCGCTGACTCGATCGTAGCAAATGTAAGTCTTAGGGTTGAGACTTAGGATCCCATCAACTTCCCACTCCGCTTTCATAAGCCCCGAAGTTCTCAGATCGTGAAGGTACCGTCTCTCACAACATCCGCCGGGCGGCGGACACCATTCTCGCACTCTTTCCGTTTTTGTCTTCACGAAAAGCTCTAAGTGATCGTCGCACACCGCTGTCGGAAGCCACTTTCGTTTCTCTCTGAAGTACGTCTCTCTCAGGCGAGGTTTGACTAGGTCATCCAACGTGTCACCGCTGAGAGCCATGTAAAGACTGTCGGTGTCCATTTGACAAAGGGCATAATCGCGCCGATCGACGAATCTATCCAAGAAGTCGTATGTGAACTCTAACATTTTCAACTTCGCGTACTGGTATACCATGAACCCTATTTGAATAGGGAGGTTGTTCTTGACTGTTTTCGGTTGTAGTTCGACTTCAAACAGATCGGAACTCAACTCGGACGCCTTTTTGAAGCGCCACGAATTGGCCAATAGTTCGAACTTCCGACTGTCAGTGTATCTCACCGCCGTGTGTTTTTCTTTGTTGCAGATTGTTTTACCGTACGTAGCGTTTCCCATTAACTTGTAACAGTCTGACAGAATTTTCTCGTTCTCGTTCACGTCGCCACGTCTTCGCGCCGCCGTTACTTCGTCCGCGAAACCGGCAAAGGAGCGTTTAGGTAGGTATTCTACGACCAGCTGCACTTTGGTGACTATCAAACCGTGCTCTAAATACCACTTGAGAAGCGGCGTTCCCAAGAGAATATTTTTTCCGTGGTAACTCCCTATCAGACATCTCTGAGGCGTGTTCAACAGCTTTTCTTCCTGCGCAAAGTCTGACATGTGAGGTCCTATGTCCGATTTTGAAAACGGGGGTCATTTCTTCGAAGTAGTCTCGTAGGTGAGGCGGCGTAGTGATGTCCACTTGAACTAAACCGAACATTTTCTCCTCTTTCACAGCGGAAAGGATGTCGCTCTCGCTCATCGCGTTTCGAGACACTTTCAAAGCGTCAACCTTCCAGCGTTGTTGGGAGGCCTTAACCCGCTCATCTCGACGCTTCATCTCTCTCCATTCGCACTCCCACACGACGACCAGCTTGTGACCTAGCGCTTTCAAGTAAGCGCTTACTCTAGTCGTTCTGTCGCGTCTCTCCTCCCTCAGTGAAGCGCACTGATATCGGTGCGACGGTATGCACTCGTGAGCGTGGAACCAACACCCGTGAAACTGGAAAACCGTATTAGAGGCCGCGTGAAACCCGTCCACGCGAATTCTCCGACAGCCTACAACCATCTCGCCGCCGTTCAAAGCGTGGCGCAGTTTCACGTCGCGGTCGTGCTCTACGAAGCGTAACCACTCCAAAGCGCTGTGAGAGTTTCTTTGCCTAATTTCGGGCTTGAACTCGGTCTCAGGTCGTCTCACCGCGTAATAGCCCGTGCAGTGCGCTTCGCTCATGCAGCGCAAGTACAGAGAGTTAGCGTCTAGTCCTAGGATGTGTTGGCACGGTCTCGCTTCTTCGCCGTACTTGTGCTCCCTTATCCGCGTGGTGCCCTTCTCGTGAAATCTATGGAAGATGATGGAAGGACCGCCGACTAGATTTTCTTTGATCAGAGCGTGGAGGACGGCGTCGAACTGGGGGAACGTTGTGAACGCGTCTTCTAGGTTTTGGAAGAGGAACCGTAAAGTCAAACCGGCGAGAGAAACTCCGTCTTTCAACATGTCAATGCCGCGATCTTGGAAAAATTTAGCGTGATTTTTCAGAGCTTCTATGAAAGGTTTGACGTCTTTGTTGTTGTAGTGGATCAAGTAATCTTCCATAGTTTGCATCTTCTCGTCGGACCAAACTATCTGACATGCGGCGTAGTCGGATTCGGACATTTTGACGCCCGTCAGTTCGCTGTCAAAAGCCGATCTCGGTGGCAGCGTTCTGTTTGCCAGTTTCCTGGTAGACGTCTTCCATTCGTAAGGAAAGTGACCTTTCTCTTCGTTCCTGGTGAAAGCTCGCAAATAGGTCGCGTAGTTGTAACCGGGTGCCAAATAGTTGACTACGTCCAAGAAAACCGTGTGCTGTGTGTAAACCGCCAAGTATTGATTGCTTCTCTTTATGACGCTGAATTCTTGGTTTCTTCGGTCTCCGGAGGCAAAGAACGAGTGAAGGCGTATTTTGATCAGGTTCAAGTCGTAACGCCCCGAGTTGAAGCCCACGACTGGAGCTTGACGGATGTATCTCAGAAGCCGCTTCTTCAGTTGAACTAACGGGTGTCTGGTCTGAGCCGCAGCGAAACCGCCTGGAGAAGGGGTGAATGTCGCCTCCTCCAGCAGGAGAGCTTCACCTATCGCCGCATCTAACTTCGCTAACATCGGTCGGTAAAGTTCTAGCACAGCTTCCCCGATGACTTTGGCGTTCTCGTTTATGTGATTTAAAACTCGGTCCAACAAGGGGTCGGAATCTGCGTCGGATTCTCTGACGAAGCAGACGGGCCCCTCCCACCCCGGAAAGTCGGATGCGACGCTAGCCGACAAAGGGACGTGAACCCACAGCAGGGACACGTGTTCCGTCGACGGTTCTTTGCACGGTCTGAAGAAAGCCTCGAAATCGAAGGCGATCTTGTAAGGGTAGATTCCGGAATGTCCGTCGGGGGGAAAAATGGAGAAGTCTGCTAGCGCTTCGAAAATCGTTCTCGAATTTTGGTAGATGCCACCTACGTAGCGCAACTTGACTTGTCGGCAAGAGGAAAGCTGGTTCCTGTGTCTCTTCAGCAAGAACTCGGTGGTGAACGCCGCCTTACACTTGCAACATTCGTATATGCCCGCGTACGCGTTGAAGTCCGTGACGAGAGAGACGTGCAAACCGCCTTTCGCCGTCAGGTGTAGGTTGACTTTACCTCGGGCAGCCAGAGTTCTGGAAGGCGGTCTGATCAGAGTAACGCGTCTTCTCAACTTCCGCCCCGGTACTTGCCGCGACGCGGTGTAAACCGCTATTTGTACGTCAAACAAGTTCTCTAACGCAGGTAAGTCGCGGATGTTCAGACCCGGAAAGGATTCAGGTGTGGCAGCGGGACAGAACTGACGTAACAAATCTGAAGCGCACTTGCTGGTGTTGTATAAGTGAAAGGAAATGCAGCGGAAGATGCAGAGGTTGTCCTTGTTGGGAAAATCTAACACGCCGCTTCTCTTTCCAACTCGACCGGCCTGAGTGATCCTACCGCCTATGGGGAATTCCCCCGGTCCCATGTAAACGCAAATGTTCAAATTGGTAGGAAAAAGAACGTGCCACTTGGTGTCAGCGTCGCAAAGTTTCCGTACTTCCTCGCAAGCGACGGTGTTTTCCATCTTTGAGAGGAGCTCTTCCAAAGTTTCTGAATTAGTTATAGTAGGGAGCGGTTGTATGAGAGTTGCGTTGTTCTGGGAGGCGTGAAAGTAGCGCAGTTTGCTCTTGTCTTCTCTGTGTTGTAAGAGTAAGCCTACCGAGAAACCCACTTTGTATCTGAATCTTTGTGTCAAGTGAATGCGACGCATAGTATCTACAGCGTCACTCAACTCGCCGGTTGGTAGCCTGAAGTTTGTTACACTCACGCGAGTCCCGTGCATCCTGACGCCCGTTTGTATCGCAGGCCAATTCGCCGTGAACGTTTCCTCCCCGTTCGGTACAGCACGTATGCGCGGAGGGATGGTCACCCCGTCCAGAGATTCGCGTCGACAGGCGATCTTTCGGCAATCGCCTTCGCCGCATAGAGGGCAAAACTTAGGTATTACTCTACAATTTTCTACGTGTCTCTCGTGGTTGTACGGTCTTTTAAAAATTTTGAAACACTTTTCGCATACGTACTGCGTCATGTTTTTTCACTCAGTTACCAACTACTTAGCCGTCTAACTATCTATCTATCTATCAATCTATCTGTCTATCTATCTATCAATCTATCTGTCTATCTATCTATCTGTCTGCTGTCTGTGTATCCGTCTGTCTGTCTCATACAGCGTACGTCAAACGCTGTGTGTGTGCGCGCGTGAGCGTTGAGCGTCTCTCATTCCGAATCTATACCGAGATATTTGAGAATAATCTCTGTTTTGTCATCCAACTCTTTGAGCGCTCTGGCGGACAGCGTCACCCCCTGCTGTGTGGGTTTTTTGTCAGGACCTTCGTACTTGCGCACGTGGACGAGGTTCTTACCGCTGTAGTAGCTCACAGCTGCGTACACTTCGCCCTCCTCATCCAGCACTGCGAACCAGGGGGTGTGATTAGGTCTTCCTTGCGCGGCCGCTGTGTCGCGTATGCGCACCACTGCGCGGATATCGGCGATGCGTGCTATTAGCTCGCGCAGCGCGTCGGCAGTGAAGTGCACTCGCTTGCTTCTGGTCAGAGACGCCTCTTTCACCTGGCCGTCTTTTGTGTAGCGCGGCCTCCTAGACAGTCTAGCTACGTCCTCCCAGATCTCCAGCGTCAAAGCCCCGTCTAAGCAGAACTCTAACCCGAGAAGACGGGAGAAGGTTTTCTCTGCTTCTTCTCGTCCATCTCGTTCTTTTTCTTGTATTTTTCTCTTCTTAGTAGGCCTTGTTGTTCTGGAACTCACCTTAGAACGTTTCAGACCCGCAAGAAGAGTAACACCATCAGCGTGAGCTGAATCAGCAGCAGAACCGATAACAGGAGCAGCGTCAGCGCTGGTGGTATCCGAGACCTCGTTGTTGGAACAGAGCAGCCACACGCCGTCGGTGCTGAGTGTAGCGGTAGAAGATGAAGCGCCGCCGCCCTCGTAAGGTGGCGGTGAGGGCAGTCGCCA
Organism: Harmothoe impar; assembly: GCA_947462335.1. Classification (NCBI taxonomy): domain Eukaryota; kingdom Metazoa; phylum Annelida; class Polychaeta; order Phyllodocida; family Polynoidae; genus Harmothoe; species Harmothoe impar. Next base: position 57,306,015 of record OX381720.1, on the reverse strand, counting down.
CGGACCGGACGCGCTACCAGTGGAAGTGAGAGTAGTATAGTATGTATAGGAACGGGACTATAGTTAAGTACTGTTTATTACTCAATCGACCTGCAGCCAATCAGAGGCCTCCATTTGGTCACGTGACCCCCTCATTTGCATAATTACGTAATAGGCCACGCCCCCTCATTTGCATAATTACGTAATAGGCCACGCCCCCTTGATCACCAGCCAATCAGAGGCCGCCATTTGGTCACGTGACCCCCTCATCTGCATAATAGGCCACGCCCCCTTGATCACGTGACCCCCTCATTTGCATAGTAGACTACACCCCTTTGATCACCAGCCAATCAGTGGCTTCCATTTGGTCAGGTGACTCCCTTTGCATAATAATGGATCACGTGACCCCCTCATTTGCATAATAGGACCACACCCCCTTGGTCACGTGACCGGAAGCGCTCTTTATTTGGAAAATAGGCCACACCCCCTTGGTCACGTGACCTGACCCCCTCCCTCATTTGCATAATATAGACAATAGACAGACCACGCTTCCCTTTTGGTCACATGACTTGGACTAGCCAATGGGAGGCTTCTATAAGGGGGGAGGGGAGGGGAGGGGGGGAGGGGGGCACTTTAAGATGCATGGGGAGGGGAGGGGGGGGAGGGGGGCACTATTTATGGGGTGGGCGGGCACTTGGGGGGGAGGGGGGGCCTTTGGGGTCTGCTCGGGAGAAAAAAAATAAAATTATCTGATCTCTAGGGAATCGCTTCCTCTCTACCCCCCTTTAGGGGGGTAGGGAGGAGGCGAGTCGGAGGTGACTGTAGAGGAGTTTTTCGGTGACTTGATGACTTTCAAACGACTGTGCTGATAGTTGATGAATTTGACTTTTTGACTTGAATATTTCATGCGACTTTGTGACTTGTAAGCGAAAGCGAAAGCGACTTTGCGGCCCGTAGCCCCTTAAATAAAGAGGTGACTTTGTAACCTCAGGGGGGAGATCCTTCTACACCCCCACGGAGTAGAAAGGATCTCGGTTGATTGACTGTACTTTGACTTGTTGTTGTAAACAAAAAAAAAAAAAAAAAAAAAAAAAAAAAAAAAAATCAATGAATAGAACGACCCCCTCATTGCTAACAAAGGAACGCCTTTTGAATTACACAAATGACCCTCTTTTTGTAGGGGTTAGCGGTAACTCGACTTGAATTAGAGTATTAGGGAGAGCAAAAACGCGACTACACACCGTCTTAGACTGTCGTCTTACGGACCGGATAACAATAACCCTAGTTACCTCGGTTACTGTTGCTCAAGAGACGGCGATGGATCTGGTCACGTGGATACTGAAAGAAGGTCTACCTATAACCACCACGCTAGTTTGAACGCGGCGGGTATGAGTCATCATGGGGGCCCTTGACGGGTGGGTCCTCCCCATGCAGCCGTATGTCGAATTTAAGAAATGCCCATGTCACACGTCACTAAGGGAGAAAACGTTTTTTGAAAATATTTAGAACCCGAATTTGAGCATTCTGGTACATTTTTAAGGACCCAGACACTGCAAAGCCGAGTACCATCCAAGAAAAAAAAAAAAAAAAAAAAAAAATTTGGCGAAATGTTTAGGCTTGAAATGGCACTTTTCTGATGCACTCTTTGAACATTTTTTTTTTTCCTCATGTCACTATGGTCCATGGCACATGTGGGACTCAAGAAATGCCACATGTCCCATGTCACTTAGATGTCCGTGCCCGTGTCGTCGTATCGAATTTTAAGAAAATGCCCATGTCACCATATCGAATTTAGGGGTCTAGTGACATCAGCATGTCCGGCTATCCTCCACAAATTTAGCTCTAAAATGTTTACTTTTTTTTGGGGCTGATTTTTCATCATTTTTAAAAAACAATAGGTTGTTTGAAATGTTTGCTGTTGTAAATAGAAACAAAAACAAATCAAAGCGCATGGTAAGATTATGTCACATTGCAAGTGGCGGGTCCGCTCGAGGCTTATTCAGCCTCTTCGTGGATCCGCGACTGCCAATGTGATCATATACTAATCACCGGCGTTTACGGTATTATATACTAAGGTATGAGACGGGTCTTACAGAAAAGGTGTCTAAAGAGCCCTGTGACCTGATTGAAATGACGTCAGCGTCGTCTGCTCGTCAGTGCCCGGCTGTAGCCCGTAGGACATGTTATTCTGCTTTTCTGGATGTTTTGAAATATTTTTATTTAACTGTTAATACCTGATAACAAGCCTCTGAAGCAGATTTTTGATCGAGCACCTGTTCTCTACTCTTCCATCGATTAGCTGCTTCAGCAAAAAAAAAATCGCGCGCGCGGTCTAGTCTATATGACGGAGTCGCTAAAGCTCTGTTTAGAGAGTGGAACTTGACCTTGAGTATAGACTCAGTACTAACTGAACGCCCCGCGGGGTCACCCCTCACATGGGAATATGTACAAGCTCTGGTTCTTCACTTTACGGCTTGACTAAAACTGAGACGCGTCCATGATAAACTCTAGCCTTTTTTTTTCCTTTACTAGGATCGAGAGAGAGATTTTAAATGGGGCGGTTATCTAAATAGCGTGGAACTAAAATCAGGCTGCGGCAGATAGTATCTCTGCGCACCTCAAGACTCAACGTAACTTTCACTCTCCAGCAGAAGTTTAGTTGTGACTAATGATGGGCGGCGACCGTCGTGCACCGGCGGACATTGGAGAGTGTTGGAGAGCTGAACCTTACAGACATATAAATCAATCGCTTTGGTGGAAATATCTCGCCATAGATTGGAACCAAATACTTATCTAATGGAATCGTTATCAGTTTTCAGTTTTCTTGCCGTACAAAATTTATTTCCCACTCTTCACGTGGTGATAGCTGAAGGTCGCTCGTCGTAGGTACGTGTGACCGGAACACCCTTTTTGTTTTTGGCGCGGGTTGACATCAGATTTGTACCGTACTGTCGCGATTAAGAGCTCTGAGGGAGGGCTTTTCAATTCGGTGAAGTTCTTACTCAGGAGCTATATACAAGCTAGGCGCTGGCGCTTATTCAAAGTCGCGATTTTAGTGCTTGAGAAAAAACATTTGGAGGCTCTTATACTCCGGCGCTTATAAAAGACCGGCACGCTTTTCAACACTAGTTGCTTTATCGCGACCGTACGGTATGACTTCGGTGTCAAAAGATCCCAAACTCCAAATAAGGAAGTGAAACGACGTCGTCTGTCTACCTCGTGCGCGTCATAGCGTCGTCGAAAATAGTGTGACGTCAGCATCTCTCAGGCGGCTAGGAAGTCAGTTCGACAAAATGGCTCACGGAGTGAACTTCGTGGCCGTTTCTCGATCTATGATCGATGCGGCCGTGGAGAAGGAATTCGTAGCCGTGCAACAGAGAGAGGAGGCGGAGAGACAGAACTTCGTGGCCGTTTCTCGATCTATGATCGATGCGGCCGTGGAGAAGCAGTTCGTAGCCTCGCTACAGAGAGAGGAGAGACAGCGGACTGCTGCTGAAGCAGAGGGTGTGGTGGATGAGCTGATCGAGAACGTCGCTGATCAACTCATCCGCCGGTGCGTGGAGCAGGTCAAGCAGCAAGTCTGCATGGAGGAAGGCCTACCGCCCGCCGTGCTGGAGGAGCTGCTGAAGGACTGCCACGCGTTATGACCACGCCCTCCGCTTCAGCAGCAAGGTCCCTGCGACCCTCTCTCTACCAAACGGTCCTTTTAAGGACCAACCACTGATCACAAAAGTTGAAAATCAATCTCAATATAATATACGCATCAGAAAAACCCCTAATACGCTCTACACTGAAACCCTGTTGAGTAGGTAGATCGAGTTGGGCATTTTTTTTTAGGAAGAGCAATCAGGTCATCGTGTGGAGATCATCAGGTGTCCTGTGTGTGTGTGTGTGTGTGTGTGTGTGTGTGTGTGTGTGTGTGTGTGTGTGTGTGTGTGTGAATTTTATACAAATACAATTATTCATTCCTTTCAGCAAGAAAATTAGCTCAATGTAATCATATGATTTTAACTGCCCTACTTATCAGGGCCTTGACGACATCTGACCGCCCCCCTTTTCAGGATCTAAATGGAAATTCACCGCCACCGCTTTTCAGAGTACTGCAGCGCCATTACCTAATTCTTTTTGTATGTGAAAAAAAAAAAACAAAAAAAACAGCACTGATAAGGGGTTTAATTAGACAGATATTGGTTTCTACACTATCAAAAAATAAACCCTCAGCGCTTTAATGCTAAAGGTGGCAATAGTGCTTTAATGCGCTACGCCCTTTGTCGATATGCCAGTGTATGCATGCATGCAGCCCTGGTGAGGAACTCTGAGTGCTGCATTCATGACTTATGACGACAACGGGCACTGCACATTAAAGCGCTATGCGACTATTAAAGGGTTAGATCCAGTCTTGCTCCAGGCATCCAGAATGCTATACCCAGAGTTGGTGGTCTGGTCCAGACTGCTGTACACAGATTGTAGACGGGATGGCGGGTTGCTGCCAGACTATCCCTCTGGTACGATATGCGGCTGGCGCGGCCGAGCCTGTCTTATATGATGCTGAGTCTAACTATGTATTAGATACCCTACGAGTAACTGAGAGTATGTCAAAATAATCACGGCAAACTGACTGGCGTCTTCATAGGATCATAGGGTGGTTATTATTACATAACTCAGTAACCTTTGGTTATGTGTTAGATAGAGTACACTTGGACACGGTTATTCCATATACCCACTGCCCCACAGGGTCAAGACGAGGTGATTTAAATAATAAGACCCAGACGGGTAAAATAGCCAAAGTCAACAATGACCTGTTTTTTTTTGTTTTTTTTTTAGCCAATATGGACAAAGAGACACGGGGTGCTGTACACAGGTTGTGGACGGGCTGGTGGGTCACTGCCAGACTATCTCCCTGGTCCGATATGCAGCCGGCGTGGCCGAGCCTGTCTTATATGATGCTGAGTCTAACTATGTATTAGATACCCTACGAGTAACTGAGAGTATGTCAAAATAATCACGGCAAACTGACTGGCGACTTCATAGGATCATAGGGTGGTTATTATTACATAACTCAGTAACCTTTGGTTATGTGTTAGATAGAGTACACTTGGACACGGTTATTCCATATACCCACTGCCCCACAGGGTCAAGACGAGGTGATTTAAATAATAAGACCCAGACGGGTAAAATAGCCAAAGTCAACAATGACCTGTTTTTTTTTTGTTTTTTTTTTTTTGTTTTTTTTTAGCCAATATGGACAAAGAGACACGGGGTGCTGTACACAGGTTGTGGACGGGCTGGTGGGTCACTGCCAGACTATCTCCCTGGTCCGATATGCAGCCTGCGTGGCCGAGACTGTCTTATATGATGCTGAGTCTAATTATGTATTAGATGTGCTACGAGTAACTGAGAGTGTGTCAAAATAATCACGGCAAACTGACTGGCGACCTCATAGGTCAGTTATTATTACATAACCTTCGGTTATGTGTTAGATAGAGTGCACTTGGACACGTTTATTCCATGTACCCGCTGCCCCACAGGGTCAACACGAGGTGTTTAAATAATAAGACCCAGACGGGTAAAATAGCCAAGTCAACAATGTCCTGTTTTTTTAGCCAATATGGACAAAGAGAAACGGGGTGCTGTACACAGCTTGTGAACGGGGTGGCGGGTCGCTGCCAGACTATCCCCCTGGTCCGATATGCAGCCGCGGCGTGGCCGAGACTGCCTTATATGATGCTGAGTCTAATTATGTATTAGATGTGCTACGAGTAACTGAGAGTGTGTCAAAATAATCACGGCAAACTGACTGGCGACCTCATAGGTCAGGTATTATTACATAACTCAGTAACCTTCGGTTATGTGTCAGATAGAGTACACCTGGACATGGTTATTCCATATACCCACTACCCCACAGGGTCAAGACGAGGTGATTAAGTAATAAGATCCCAGACGGGGGGTAAAATAGCCAAGGCAACAATGTCCTGTTTTTAGCCAATATGGACAAAGAGACACAGGGGGTGCTGGGAGTTGGCGACAAGGGGCAAGACGGGCAAGACTACTTCTCAAAATAGTCAATGACAATGGCCAAGACCTAGTTCTTAAATTCGACAAGACCCATTGGTATCTCTTATATTCGACAAGTGTCACATGTGCCCCGTCTGTGGTCCTAATATAGAATTTCTAAAAAAAAAAAAAAAAAAAAAAAAAAAAAAAGTAAATTTTCTGCACCGTGTGACAACGACCGATCAGCTACCAACCTATTTTTGGTTATTTTTCTATTCAGTTTTTGATCAGCGCACTTTATTATCGTGGTTTTTTTTTAAAATTTTTTAATCATAAATAATATGTAGACTTGGAAAAAAAAAGAGAGCTGACATGTCGCTGTTTTGTCACTAAACCCAAAGACCCACCCACCCCGTAGGAAGGGTAGACGTTTGTGAACGTTCCCTTAGGTCTCTATTCTTTATTTATTGTGTGGCCCCTAAAGAGGGGCCAACCAACTGACACTGTCAGTTGGTTAGTAGATGCTACTCAACATGGGCGTAATTAATTACACCTAGTGTTGAGAAACAACATGCCTGAGCTCAAAAGGCCCCCGTTGGATGGGGGCCCTTGTGGCACAACGAGTTGATTCGTTTTTCAGATTACCGACTCGGCGAGAGTTTCTGCCTATGTATCTTTTATAAAGCCTTAGATATGGTGTGGTATTTTTCATCTCGCTATAGTTTAGTTGGTATTCGAAGAAACTGCCTCATTTCTATCAGAAATACACAATATTGAATTGTTTTTTATATTTTAATATATTCAGAAGCACACTTTGTTGCCTATATAGCTCATTATGCGTTGAAATGTTCGCGAGCATCGTAGGAATGTACAAATCCCCTATTGTGGCGCCATCTGACGAAAGAGCAAGGAACTATACGTGACCTGAACCCCGCCCTCAGCGCGTTCGTTATTCGCATCTTTGACAGCGACTAAGAGACGCTCAAACTGTCTCTTATTTAGTTTGAACTTATCACAAATTTGTCTTTGATAGGTCGTAGATCGACTTCTGACTTTTTAGTTAGAATAAAAAAACAAGTGACGCCGCCACAGACCCGCGCATTAACGCGCTCCGCCGTCTTCAGAGGGCTGAGTCTATAGTACAGTAGATTCTACTGTGTACTTACACTAACAGTGCTACATATACATACCTGAGTCATAAGTGGGTTTTTTTTTGTTGTTTTTTAGGGGAAAAAAAGTGATCTACTCACCCAAACCGCTATTAGTAGGTAACCTGTATGACCCATACCGCAAACATCTGCCTCGTGACTGATAGTGTACCGGTGGTGAAGTGCTGTTGCAAGAACAATTGAGGCTCTTTATATAGCTGAGAGAGCGAATGGACTAATCTTGTTTTCACCTTGAGCCCCACCCTATTCCAGAGAGGGTATCAAAAATCGCATGTACACGTATATGGGCTTATAGCTGGTGAATAGATAAGGCGGGGCACCTGTGTATACTAAGACTCCAGGGGGCGTTTTAACGACAGGTGTGACGCGCCAGCCCGTGGAGGGAGCTTTTGTTTTCACCTAGAGAGCGTATACAAAGCCTACAGGGGGTGATTAACGCCAGGTGTGACGCGCCAGCCGGTGGCCGGATCACCGCATCTTCTAAGCTTTTGTTTTCACCTAGAGAGGGGATCGAGAGTGTATACAAAAAAACTACAGGGGATGTTTAACGCGGCCAGCTGCCTACATGCTATAGCCTAAGCCTGTTTTCAGCTAGAGAGGGATCTACATCACCTAAGCCCTTTTCCACCCTTAAATCGATCTGATAATTACCATAAAGAAGAGTAATGCACGTTACATGTATATGGGCTTATAGCTGAGTAAGAGCTTAAGATGCTAGTCAACTGTGTATGCAAAAAAACTACAGGGGGTGTCTAAAGTCGATTGTCATGCGCCAGCGGGCGGACAGAAGTCTGCCACTCTAGCTGTGACTACAAGCGCGTGCGTGTGGTAGACAGCTTAAATCAAACACGAGTTAAGCTCCTTATAGCTTCCTACTGTCTGCGGATTCGAGTCTTTTGTTTTTTTCATGTATTTCCTCGGAGGGTCGAACAGGATTAAAGATGTAACGAACCCGCACCTACACAGGTAGACAGCCGGTCGCCTTCCTAGTGAGAGTTTTCCTCCTGAGTTAAGAAGCTTATCTCGGAGCCTAGTACATAAGCGAGAGTGAAACATGAGTCCCACACACTTCTTCAACCACCTTCAGCATGGCGTCATCAGGAATCACTCTACGTTCTACCGAATGTGAGCAATCCCAACACTACTACAGAGCCGCGACAACACCACATGAGGAGACGTCCATGTTTACTGATGAGTCAACAAGTAGCAAGGTGGAGGTTGGTTTTTATCAAGATTCGTACGGGTGGCTGGAAAGTGTGAGGGCTACTTCTGCAGCTAATGCTGCTGCTCGTGCAAAACGTGAAGCTCGTATCGCTGTTCGTGCTACACATGCTGCATACGAAGTTGCCAATGCTGCTAACAACGTTGCTGTTACTCTCGCCGCTGCTGCTCGTGCTGCTAATCTTTTTGCTACTGTTTCCGCTCTTGCTACCGATGCTGCGGCTACTGATGCTGCAACGTCTGCTAAAAGTGTCGCTGTTGCGGCTGCTGCTAGGGCTAATGCTATTAATGCTTGTACAGCTGCTAAAAAAATAGCCTGTTTTGCTTATGCTAGTCGCAGTGTCGCTGTTACGGCTATGACTGATGCCCATGATGCTAAGTTACGGGCTTTTGCTTTTGCTGAAGATGCTGTTGATGCTCAAGATGTTGCTGCTGCTGCTGCTACTGCTGCTGATGATGCTGCTGCTGCCGCTGCTGCTGCTGCTGAAGATGCTGCTGCTGCTGCGGCTGATGCTCTAGACACCTATGACGCTGCTGCTCTAGACACCTATGACGCTGCTGCTGCTGCTGCTGCTGAAGATGCTGCTGCCGCTGCTCTAGACACCTATGACGCGGCTGCTGCTGCTTTTGCTGAAGATACTGTTGATGCTGCTGCTGCTACTGCTGCTGCCGCTGCTGCTACTGCTGCTGCCACTGCTCTAGACACCTATGACGCTCCTGCTACTCCTGCTCTAGACACCTATGATGCTGCTGCTGCTGCTGCTGCTGCCACTGCTCTAGACACCTATGACACTCCTGCTACTCCTGCTCTAGACACCTATGATGCTGCTGCTGCTGCTGCTGCTGCTGAAGATGCTGCTGCTGCTGCTGCACTAGTCATCTATGACGTGGCTGCTGCTCTAGACACTTATGACGCGGCTGCTGCTGCTGCTGCTGCTGAAGATGCTGCTGCTGCTGCTGCTCTAGACACCTATGACTGAAAACATAGTAGGCGTTATTTACAAACACTGCTGTTACCTATGCCTAAACTTAGTAGGTCTTATTTACAAACAAGAGAGCCACGTGGTGTTGTTTACAAACAAAGAGAGCCACGTGGTGTTGTTTACAAACAAAGATAGTCACGTGATGTTGTTGTGGTCTATCATGTCAATGAAGGGGTCGCGTGATCAAGGGGGCGCGGCCTATTATGCAAATGAGGGGGTCACGTGACCAAATGGCGACCTCTGATTGGCTGGTGATCAAGAGGGCGTGGCTTATTATGCAAATGAAAGGGTCACGTGATCAAGGGGGCGTGGCCTATTATGCAAATGAGGGGGTCACGTGACCAAATGGTGGCCTCTGATTGGCTGGTGATCAAGGGGGCGTAACCTATTACGTAATTATGCAAATGAGGGGGCGTGGCCTATTACGTAATTATGCAAATGAGGGGGTCACGTGACCAAATGGAGGCCTCTGATTGGCTGCAGGTCGATTGAGTAATAAACAGTACTTAACTATAGTCCCGTTCCGATACATACTATACTACTAGTGAGGTCGAAAGCTGGGGAAGAGGGGAGCCGAAAAAACGTACCGTCCGCCCCTTTCCCTTCGGGTTCTTCGTACGCCTCGTCGTAAGCGTCGTTCTCTGTCTCACCCTGTTGCTGCTGCTCCTCCTCCTCTTCTTCTTGGTTTAGGGGCTGAGTGTCCGAATAGCTGTAACTCTCAGCGCGAGCGGCGTCGAGGGCGTCGGTCGATGTAGTGGTGGAGGAGAGGGGCTGTGCAACGTGCGGCAGGTCATCAAAATCATCAACAGTAGTGGGGAGGTAAAAACCCGGTTGCCAGTACTGCGCTGTGCCAGGAGCGTTGTCGTCAGTAGTAGTAGCGGTAGCAGCAGGTGCAGCAGAAGCAGCAGCAGCAGCAGCAGCAGACGCAACAGTAGCAGGCGCAGCAGCCTCAGCAGGCGCAGCCGTAGCAGGCGCAGCAGTAGCAGGTGCAGCAGCAGCAGTAGCAGCAGCCGCAGCACGAGGATCACCGGCAGCAGCAGCAGCAGCAGGCGGGGCGACAGTAGCAGCGGCAGCGCGCTTATCAGCAACGTGTACCGTCGCGAGTGTAACAACGTCGCTAGCACGACGACTACTACCAGTAGTACTACTACCAGTAGTACTACTACCACTACTACTACTACTACTACTACTACTACTACTGCTGCGAGCGCTCGCTACAGCGGGAGGGTGATAAGACCAAGCGGCTGCGGCGGTAGTCTCATTTTCAGTAGCAAGAGGAGGCACTGACGCTAAACGAGCGCTGTTCCGCGTAGTCTTCTTGTTCTTGAACTTGCTTAGATCCTTGGACGGCGCTAGGTGTTGTCTTTTGCTCATGGTGGTGACTGTAGAGAGCAGCAAAAGAATGAGTGAGTGAATGGAGGTTTCCAGGCCCCTTATATACGCCTTCTCGCTTCTAGAGCTAAGCTACTTACCGCCCCTGTTCAGCTGCCGCCGGCTGGCCGGCGGCCATTCACAAAGAGAAACAAAAGACATAAGGTATGACGTTTTCAGCTGGATCCCTTTCCCCTCTTTTCTGAGGGATCCACTGTCATGAGCTAAGCTACTTACCACCCTGTTCAGCAATTCAACGCGCGTTAGCTGTATAAAGGATTAACGGTGATGAGCTTAGAGTGTGTATACAAAAAAAACTACAGGAGGCGTGTGGCGTGAAGCAGGACCCCCTAAGACGAACGTGACTGTCTGTGAGTAGAGGCGTGTGCATGTGGTGAGCGACTTAAGTGTAAGACAAAAAAAAAATCACCGCCTCCTGCCGTGGTGAGTAGACCGGGCCGGCCGGCGGCAGCCGGCTAGTTCAATAGAGAGGGGTGACAGCTGACTAAGGCTGTGCATGAAAAAATCCGATTTTCACCTGACCTCTGACGTTTGTTACAATGAATGTCAGAGGGAGGGAGACGTCCTCAGGTAGGGGGTAGGAGGTAAGGCTATGGATGAGGAAAAAACACCGTTTTCAGCTGGTCTCCACGGATAGCGATGACATACCCCTCGTCATCTAAGCTCTTAAGGAGCGGAGCGGCTGAAAAAGCGTCATGCGGACAGGTCGCTAGACAGCTGGAGTGCTGTTGGAAATAGGATTAAACTTCCTCTGTATAAAAGCTCTGATTTCTGTTGGAAAAAAACCATATCGCCTCTGACCACAGTAACGTCTACTACCACCACCACCGCCACCACCGCCGCCGCCGCCGCCAAGACGAGACGAGATGGCTCAAGCTATTCCACTTTCAAGCTCGCCTTCACCGCCTTGTCCACCTGAAAAAAAGTTAATGCGGCTTGACGACGTGAGACGCGCGAGGCAGACCGATGGGGAGAACAGAGAGGTAGGACAGCGGCGCTTAGCATATAGCGACGCCTTGCTTCGTCAACTAGGTAAAGAGTTGAGCGGATCTTGGAGAGAGTTGGGCAGTAGCTTAAAAGTTACCGCCGCCCGTATGGATGCTCTAGTAGAGCGCAGTGTCAAGACACCGGAGGAGCTGTGTACGGCGATGTTCCGAGTCTGGTGGGGTGAAACCCCGCATCGTCATAGATGGGGAGAGCTCAGTCGCGTCTTCACCTCTCGAGAGGAAGAAGCGTGTCTCTCGATTGAAATCTTTTCTTTTCTTTTTTTCTTAAAAGAGACAAACGCCCCTTAGAGTGCCCCCCCACCCCCCTAGAGTGCCCCCCTCCCCCCCTCCCCCCCCACCCGCCCCATGCATCCTAAAAGCGCCCCCCCTCCCCATGCATCTTAAAGGGGCCCCCCTCCCCCCCTCCCCTCCCCTCCCCTCCCCTCCCCTCCCCCCTTATACACTCTAAAGAACGCTTCTACCTAGTTCAATAAGTCACTTCCAGTCGCTCGTAAAACAATAAAAATGAAAAAAAAACTTATATCGTAGTGTTTTCTTCCGGTCACGTGATCAATCAGGTCACTTCCGGTCATGTGATCCTCAATGAGGTCACTCACTTCCGGTTGGCCATTAGGTCATGTGACGTCACTTCCGGTCACGTGACTCATCAGGTCACTTCCGGTCACGTGATCCTAAATTAGGTCATATGACGTCACTTCCGGTCCCCTAAGTAGGTCATATGACGTCACTTCCGGTCCATAAGTAGGTCATATGACGTCACTTCCGGTCACGTGACCACGCGGCCTCTGATTGGCTAACTAGGTCACGTGACGTCACCACTAATCCCCTAAGTAGGTCACTTCCGGTCACGTGACCAAATGGAGGCCTCTGATTGGCTGCAGGTCGATTGAGTAATAAACAGTAGTTAACCATAGTCCCGTTCCGATACATACTATACTACTACTATATATCTATCCTAATTTGGCCATAAATGGTTACAAATAAAATGTGTTTCTAATGGAAAAAAAACTCTTCTATACTAAAAATGCAGAAATCCTCAGATATGTGGCTATCCGTTCCTCCAAAAATGTAGCCGGTCCTTCAACATTAAAAATTTGCAGGACTGAATGTCCTGTGGGATGAAAAAGTTTTCGCTAAGACTGGAAGACTATGTAAGTTTTACCAATTTCCATTGAGAAAGTGATTCCCCTTCCTTTTGTGAAGGTCCCTTGTGTACTGTGAGGGGAAGGGCATGTCAAATATCTTTGCATCGTATGTCAGCTCAACACATTGAGGTGGGCAGTCACAGGACATGTCAGGGGAAGAATCTGCAACATGATCAACCATTGAAACATAAAGTACTTACATATAGCCCATATTTAGGCAGTCTATACGAAAACTTTTTCACCATGCAAGACATTCGGTCCTGCAGATTTTTTTCCTAAGCAGGCCCGGCTCAATTTTTGCAGGCCCGGATATTGGAGTACAATCTTGTTATTCAAAAATAAAATATGAAGCAAGTGTTTGTACTGGCGATGATAATGAATAGGGTTCCCCCTATGTGTTACAATTATATTACCGTAAATTCTCGCGTAGAAGCCGCGGCTTGTACCCGAGTCAGACTCAGCTTTCTTTTGATACCAAACATGCCTATATAGGGTGCAGCTTATACGAGTTTTTATTAGTATACTACAGTACCAAAATCGCAATATTCAGACCCCCTCTGCGGCTTATATAATTTGTCAAAGTTAGGGGTGCGGCTTATACGCGAGTTAGGCTTATACGCGAGAATTTACGGTAATCATTTTAATATGTAGATTACTGAAGAACATTACAGCAGATATTCACACTTCCTGTTTTATGCTGTAGAAACCTTAATAATGGTCCAATTTACAAGCCGTAAAAAATGGCACGTAGCCAAGAATCTCTGGAATACAGCCAGTCATTTGGGCCTGCAGTAGCCGGTGTCTGGCAGGTTTTCGTATAGACTGTTTAGGAAATTGCACAATAAAGTACAGCTCTTTAATGGTATAACTACTTATACAAGCGCTCATATGATTTAACACTACACTGTCAATGTTTTTGAATAACTACCATCATGACCCGTCGTCTTATATGAGCGCAGGTCTCATTTAAATGCAAGTCTAGGGACCCTGAAACCCAAATCACTCTTAAAAGAACTCATAAGTGCAGGGGGTAACATTAACTTGAAATGTATATATGTGCAGGGTCACTTAAATGGGCCATAAGTCTGTCCTGCAACTACTTTTGTCTAAACCTGCCCTACCCTTTGAAGACAGTCCATCAACACATTGGAATTCAGTTCTATTGAGACAAAGAGAGTAGGTTCCTGCAAGGAAAGGAGTATTAAAGTTTATTTGTTACATCAAATTGGCTTGCCGATCTATAATAATGAAGAACATGATGAAAATAATGCACTTAGTTTAGTTTCTCCACTTGGCAGAATATTATCCCAATGATCCATGGAGTTAATTGGCAACCTATTGTTACTCAGTCAATCGAATTTTTTTGTATGATTTTTTCAACTTTACCTGGGTCGTAGAAGAATTTACATCCGCAGTGGGCCACCCGATGTTTAACTAAACACTCGTTCATACAGGCTGACTGGCTGTAGGTGTCATAGAGCTCCAACTTGTCTGAACCTTCTGGTACACAACCTTTTTCTGGCAGGAGATGGGTCTAGAAACATGAGAGAAATGCAGAAGTTCTAGTTCTTGTCAATTCACTTCTATACGGTTTCGGATCTGATTGGCATGCAATAAATGAAGCGTAGCATTAACAGTTAACTATTAGGAGGGACACAGTTTCTCCGAAAATGACGTTTTCGTAGACAGCAGGACCCGGGGCCTTCCGCTTGCCAAGTGATTGCTCTACCACTGAGCTACATCCTCATGTCCTATCAGATAGCCCGTGTCTCATGTTACTGGATCGGTATGGGGTAGGCGCAGTGATTACCTGAGCGGGCCACCCCTGCGGGCCTACCTCTCAGGTGCGGGAATTACTAAGCCCTACACTATTATATTAACAATTAGATCTATTTTCCTTTTGTTTTAGCCCCATATTAAAGCTAGCTTTACACATCAATAATTACCATACATAACTTTCTGCTATCCTGTTTGGCTGTATAATAAGGCACTCAGATGTCATCTACACTGATATCCCTAGGCTCCCTATACGACCAATCTCTCAGTCACTAGTGCCTAACCTAGTTAGTCATTTTTTGGCTCCCTATACGACCAATCTATATTAGTTATTATTGTCAGGTTGGTCACTACTGACCAACCCGCCTTAGTCTTTTTATTTCCAGGGGGAGCCACTGAGTAGTCATTACAGGTGGCACCAACTAGTGGTATACATATACAACATACCAATGATGAACCTAGCTTAGCCACTACTGACTGACCCCTCAGTCATTTTTGAATATAACTTTGCCATTGTGACTAACACTCATATGACCAACCTAGGTTAGTCTGTACTGACTAACCCTTTCAACCTATGGATTTTCAGTGTACTTACGACCCGTTTCTGCATACTGATGAAGGTATCTGCTTTCGACCCGGCACCGATGCCTCTAGACTTGATCTCCGGGAAGCTTTCAGTACTGTGAGGCAGCAACTATAGAAGATAGTAACATCAAGTATGCTTGTTCATAAGATGATACATCTTAAGAAGGCAAAGCAGTGGAAAATAATAACATGTATATTGACAGTGCTTGATATATGCTTACAAAATGTCAAATATACATCAGACATGAATAGAAATAAATATCACTGATATGACCTTTATTCCCATTGCACCAAAGCTTCCAGGGTTGTAAAAGTATTCATCAGAGTTCACCAGGGAGTTCATCCTCAAACCATTCTCTTGACCAGCTTCCTTGATGATTTGAGTCATATTAAACCTGTAGCACACTCCCATCCCAGTCAGCACAGATACAAAGTCTGTATGTGATATAGGATCACCAAATCCCCGCGGATATTGAACAAGCTCTGAGAGCGGATGTGAGGCTTCCTTCAGTTTGAGGGTAAGTTTCTCTTCATCAATGTCTTCTAGAGACACATTGTTGGCTAAATCCATGAGAGTTACATTGTCAGTCAGGTATTTGGCATTTTCAGGGTGTCTTAGCATTATGTAGGCCAGAACCTCAGGGTGGTTCTCTACATAAGACTTCCTGTATGGTATAAACAAAGAGTAGTCATGTTATTTTCATGTTAGCTATTCTTGATACTAACCAATAGTTACTTTACTTAGTTAATCACATAGTCAGTAATCCCACATTGATGCATCACACCTTGGAATTATAAGTCAATGAGTCAATGAGTGAGAAGAATACTACTTTTAAAAAAAACTTGTACTACTCCCCTGTACATGTTAAGTGGGCAGAATGTGACGGCAGGGAAGGTGACAGATGGTGCCCGTTGTACACTGGTGTGTGTCACATACTCAGGGTGCAGCAGTTTAGACACACCCAGTGATATGGTGTAAACCATGAACATGAACATTCCCATCATCATGAGCAGCCATAGTACTCTGCAAAATAAATACTATTTATGATTCATTGTGACAATATATGCAATCTTTACGAAAACCTTTTCATCCCACAGGACATTTGGTCCTGCAGATTTTCAATGTTGTAGGACCGGCTCCCTTTTTGAAGGACTGGATACCAACATATCTGATAATTTAGTTTAACTAGAAAATAATTGTGTACATTATATTTGTATTAATTTATGGCCAAATCAGGATAAATGTCTAGTTTTATACAGTATATTGGCAAATATATTTCAGGTTAGAAACCCAGCCAAATCATTTTAGTTCAGGAAAGCCCAACATGTGACTGGACATTCGGTTCTACTACACTTGTCAATCTGCTGGACCGGTGGCATTTTAGGAGGACATTGCCACTGTCCTGCAAGTTTTCGCAAAGACTGTACATGATAGCATATAGTGCTAGGTATGTGTCCATATTCAACATGTCAAGTTTCCATTCCCCTGCAAAAGTAAAACAGAACTGTATTTTAGAAGAATATGTCAAATATTGAATAATGGAAAAAGAAATGGATGTATCTTGTAGCTTACCTTCTCTCCCATCTACGATTTGGATCAAAAGCTCGTTCCAGTCCATGAAAAGTAGAATCATGGGTATATTTAATCCATGTTTTCTTGGCTTCCTCCATGTCTAGTCTTACATTCAGTGCTGGTGACTGACCTCTGCAGAGTGAAGTCCTCCTACTTCTGTCTGCTGCTGCATGGTACACTGAAAAATTAAACTTGTCTCCAGACTCGTCAGAGTGACTATCATAAAATAAACGAGTGAAAAGTTGTCTAACCTATCAGGTTACCATCCCACAAATAGAATCTGGAGCTGGCAAATGTTGGGTTTTGGGCTGACATATGCCAAGTAGGTCTTCTATCTCCAGCTGGAGACCCGCTTCCTTGGCACTTTGACAAGTTTTTGACTCGTTTATTTTATGACTGTCACCTGGAAGAGTCTGGAGACAAGTACTTTTTGAGTGTATCAGAGCCTAGAGGCGGATGCTGATGTGATATATAGGGGTTTGTCATGTAGGGATATAACAGGTAGGGGCCGGCAATGTTAGAGAGTGGTCATTTTTTTTACAAGACAGAGGGGGGAGGTTGGATTTGGGGTATCAAAAAAGTCTGCGCTCTTCTTGAGGGAGGACCAAAAAATGTTAACCCCTTTCAACATGTCACTTTAAGGTTCATTTATTAGTTACAGGAGGGTGGTGGGTTTTGGGGGGGGGCTTAAAAATGTCTGACCCCTCCTGAGGGGGGACGTAAAAATTTCTGCCCGCTCTTGAGGGGGAAGCGTAAAAAATTCAGCCCCTTTTAAGCAATAAAGCCAGCGCATTCCTATAGTTCAAAGGGGGGGGGGGGAAACCAACAACTTTCGCCGCCTTCAGTGAGGGGGGGGGACATGAAACAGTCCACACACTCTCGGGGGGGGGGGGGTGTAAAAAATGTTTAGGCCTCCTCGCGAAATCTCACTACTCCCTCCTGTAATTAACAAATGAACACTCCCTAACTCAATGGGGTTTATTGCGAGCAATTTGAACCCGTCGACGGGTGGACCTCTCACCACCATCTCTGGAAAATCTGATGACCCAACTCCTTTTTATTAAAATATGACCACTTCCTTACTGCAAGTAGACCCTCCCAGTGTACCTATAGCCACCAGTTAGAGCTCAATATTGATCCGCATGGACATGATACTCAGCATGCAAACAACCACTGGCATTTACCTTGTTATGAAAAGGAGAGTGCCAGGATTGGAATTCACATATTTCATCAGTAGTCTAGAAAGACAATATCCCACAGACATCAGTGAGTGCAAACAAAGCAGTATGCAGCCACAGTGGTATCATGTGCATAAATCCATAAGGGATGGGAAAATGCATTCAATGGTATGGGGAAGAACTCTGTTACTTTTATATTCAGACATTGAACTGTTGCCACAGGCCGGAAACCCTGGTATGTTTCTAGATACAGTTACCATCAATACTGTTCTTCAACACATTACCTGATTGTGTGTTTTATCACAATAGGAACATGATGCTCTAGCCTTTGAAGTGTTATTCAAAAATGACTTAGGCATAACAACATACGACTAATGCCTTTCTCAAAAGGACTTAGCCTGATACTCATTGAAATGGAAAAGACCAGTCTGACAATATTGACTAAGATATCTAGCATAAAGAATATCAGTGTATTCATCATTGCATGGGAAAGTGGGCTAATCAGTGTCAATATCGCAACACCAGATTATCAACTGTGTAATTATTGCTTTCTCAGAAATGAAGCGCCTTGCTAAAAGTACCATTATCAGCTAACTCATGACGGGCCACTTAGTGCTTTTCACGGGTTTGCTAAAAAGTACAAATTTGGGTATATAAATTCGCGGATTTTGGAATATGCCAGTTTTGTAACTACAAGTAAACTGGATAAATATTTGCGCTGTACATATTTTCATTTCTGCAAAATTCGTGAAAATATGTACGGCACGAAATAAAGGCATTTACAATAGGCTCACAAAGGTAATACCCTCAGTCAGGATAGAAAAGTAAACAAGACGAAAAATGCTCTTCTAAGCTCTTTTGCCTTTTATTGTAATTGTAAAGCCTCTACGGTAATATTTTATAGTAAATTAATGAATATAAATATAATATAGATTCGTCATTTTATGTCTACAGACTATTCAAATCTCTGTTTTACAAATATTCAAAGGTCATCATATGGATATCTTCTGTGAATATATATATATAGTATAATTATAATCATCACAGTCAGTATCAATAATGATTTGAAAAAGGATTAAACAAAATAACAACTGCTACAGTAGACATTAATCTCACAGCATTATCTTATGCTGATATAGGTCATATGACAAGAGTAGTACACACATGTGGTTTATATGACCATGAACAGTTTGTCATTTCTGGCAGTAACCAGTATAAGGTTACAGCTTCATGTGCTGCATACAGTTGCCACCAGGTGGCCGCGTAGTCCTAGTCACCTTGCACCCTTCCCTCAAACCCCTCAGTCAGGGATGTGGCACAATCTCATTTATCAGCATATCTGCAAAATAAAAATGCCACATTGACATTTGGTTATTTCTACCTCACTTTAAGAAAATATTTCTTGGTTAAAGAAAGCTATATAGTCCATCTTGAAAGTACTGTTAGACTGAACTAACTTACATATTTGATATTCACTGTGTCTCTTACTATTTATATTTGTATTTACTGTAAAACCTATTTTTTTGCCATTTTTATTTACTATAAGCCAAATCATAATCCTCAAACTACCATTTGGATTATAGGCGAGGTTTTGATATATAGGAACATAGTGAACACTATTTCAAACACTTTATCATAAGCCGAATTAGAGCATGCTTACATTCATCTTATAATCAAGGTAGGATTATAACCAAAGTTTAACGGTAATACTCAAGGTATAGGATGCTATCTAGGCCAACCGTTAGGCAACTCAAAAAAAAAAGTGGTTTCTCATCACCAAGGTCTGAGAAATATGACGGAGGCTTTTTTTTTCTTTTTTTTAAATCCGCGAGCTAAAATGTATAGGAATATATATGTTTTGGGTGACCAAAATTCACATTTGATTAGTTAACAATTAATCGATCTTTAAAAGTGGGGAAATTGTAAGCCATCTCTCTACCACTGCATTACTTTCAGTATAAGCTTTAGTATGATACCAAATATGCCAATATTTGTCCATTTTTATCATGTTTTTTTCATTAAAGGTTAGCAGAAATAAAGAAAAAGTTTTCCTCAAAACCTGATTTCTATGATGCGCGCGGTGATGAGAAACCATTTATCTTTGAGTGGCATCCCACTCACCTGATAACTCCAGCTCTGACAACTGCAAAGCCGCATCCCCTGGAACAGCCCAAACAGGATGGGGAATAGCACTGGAGTTATATAGGCAGGCACTGAACCCATCCAGCAGATCATCACCAGAATCTGATTTTCAAAATTTAGCAGCATAATTGTCATCTTTCTGAAAAAAAGAATAGCTGACATATAAAAATACATTAAGACATGTTAGAAGAATTAAAGTTGTTAGCTGGACTATATCCTAGCAGAAGAACGCCATGGCTAGGCACATGTATATGAAGAATGATAAAGCTATTGAACGTGAAGGAATAGTAAATGATATGCATTGTGAATCAGTGGCTTTGCAAATAGTTTTATCTATCAATATGATCAACTACATTTTTGTACAATTATGATATCATCATATGTTTGCCAAATTGTTGTGTTTTTAATCAATGATCACACATTTTTCCAAGAAATGTGGCTTCATGAGGTGATCTGTGCAAATTATTTTGAATCAATTATTTGAGCATTATCATATGAACTGAGTATATGATACTCACATAACATGTTTGGTGTAGGTATCCTCTCATCACAGGTCATGATCTTCTAATGCTGCCTAAAGTTTCATGTAATTTTCATGCAGTTTCATGTAATTTTCTCTCAATGAACGATATCATTGTCACCGGAATTGTCATTTGAATAGATTTGATTATCAGCCTCAAACTAGTCCACATCGTCAATGTCGGTATCTCCGTCACTGTCATCTGCAGCTTTGAAATAGATCTGATCCTCATTTCCCTCAAACATATCATATCGGATTGTACCGTATTCACGTGGAGATTTGAAGTCGCTCTTCACTTGTTCAATATTTTTACAGAAACCAGCCAGTCCCTTGTCTTCCTCAATGTTGCTCGAGGGTTGAATATCTTGTGAGGTGACTGCCTGTTTGTCACTTGTAAGAAGATCATCCCTCTCCAGCCAGGCTATATCTTCCATATTCAACAACCCACTGTACCATGGTCTGGAAATAGCACACTCCATTCGGCTTTCCTCTGTTGAGGAGTTTCTGCTCAGTGGTCCAGAAAATCTTCTAGAAGTAAAGCTCTTCTGAAGACCCAGAGCGCTTGCCAAGTTCTTATCAGATAGTGATCCCTGATAATTGATAGGATTTTGAACAAGGTCATACGTCTGCAGGACTTCTTCATCCTCGCTATCTGAAATGTCAGATAAGCTGTGTGTAGCTGATTGCTTACAGAGGCTCCCACTTGAAGCATGCGCTTTATCCCACCTTGATCGGCGATCAGTGGCAGAGGTTCTGGACTTTGGCACCATGGCCCCCAGCTGGCGTTCAACCAGTTCCATGTTGGGACGTTCCTCAGGGACTACAAAGGTGCAGGAGTTGATGAGAGGTGTGAGCATCTCTGTTATCTGCTCTTTCTGAAGGAGGTTGGTGCTCACATCCAGTAGCTTACCTGCAAATGATTGATGAAGGAATGTTAGAATTTGTAATATTTTATTTTGAATGAGATGCATATCTGATGTATCATTCTTGTACATTGTAGTATGAAGGCCTATATGAATTGATTGTTTATATGATAATACAGAGAACTGCAGAAATAAATGTACGTTTCTTTTTCTTTTTAAGATTGACCTGAGAATACAGACATATACAAAGGGGATGAGACAGGTGGGGTTAAGAAATAAATCTAGTTGCAGTTACATGATGCCTTGTCAAAATGATGAATTGTTGGGTGATTCACAAGGTATGTATAATTAATCTCACATATGTTGTAAATGAATTGATATTTTCATTATATTCACTCACCAAAGCTGTAGACATCACTGTAGATGGTAGTCTCAGCACCTTCAATAACCTCAGGAGCCAGATGAGCAAACTTTCCAACCCCTTCCTGGGACATATTGTCAAAATTGAAGCATGCACCATCCAGATATGTAGTGTGTCCAAAGTCAATGAGGTAAAGGCGGAATTTGCTTTCCTTCTTCACACTGCCGGTGACACCTCGCGGTGGAGACATCCCTATGTGAGAGTTGCCATGGTGACTGGGGTTGGATGCGGCCAGCATGTTGGAGGGTTTGACGTCATTGTGTAGAATACCCTGGGAGTGGATGACCACAATTAGACGGGCTGCCTGCCGCAGTAGATCAAACACATCAAAGCTGGAACAGAACAAAGGTGAAACAATTTTATTTTCAACTAAAAAATATGGTTCGGTCTTTATAATGATTAGAAAGATTATATAAAGAAGGCAACAAGGGACAAACTTGCGGAGTCACTAGACGCCACCCATTCTGTGCGTAATCTTAAATCGCCACTTTTGGCGTAATCTTATTCCTTATTTGATACACATCTTCATTATAAGATTGCGGGTTGAATGTGTATTTGTCATACATATGTGCAAGAAGGGAAAAGAAGAGCGGGGGTTGGGGGCAGAGCCCCCCATATTAATATAAAACACCATCCATATTAAGATTACGGGAAAAGTGGGCTTTTTAAGATTACAGGTGGAATGGGTGGCATCTAGTGACTCTGCAAGTTCGTCCCCACATGCATATAGAAGCCAATAGTAAATGTTGATTCTAATGAATGGGTATACATCCATACCTATTATGCTACAAATGTAGACGTTGTGTAAACAAATGTAGACTTTGTGCTGAAGGTCAGTTTACACTCTAATTATTAACGGAAGTAGCTCCTTAGATGAGACAATTTCTTTTTTATTTGGACATTCACATCGTGATATACAAGTCAATCTGTCTCATTCACCATTCCATGTAACAGTTCCATAAATAGTTTGAAGATATTTGGAAGGACACATCACAAGCTATCTCTCTAGAATACTAGCTGATCCTTAAAACTATTATTATGATAATATATTCTCACTTTGTCAGTCCTTTCCTTTGCAGCAGATTGTATAAATCAGCTGAACCCTCAAGGTATGGCATGGCAAGCACAGGCTGGGGGTACAGGTCACATGGATAGAATAGTCCTGTAATGTTTGGTCCTACACCAAGTGATGATACATAAGCAGCTGTATCTGCTTCTTGGATGATCTGCAAGTCTGAGACAATGTCTTTCTGAAAAATTGCAATATAGATATTAATCAGTTTGAGCTATCAATTATTCCCTTCCTTTGATCAAACAGTATTAATTGATGATAGAAACCTTCTACAACATTGTAATTGATGATAGGAACCTTTTAAAAAATGACACTGAAATAAAGAAAATAAATTATGGAACACAACATGATGAAGGCTTGTGACTCACTCTATAAACATGCTCAATTCCTGTTGAAAGGTGCAGTACACAACACAAAGTTAGGCAAAAAAGAAACAAGATAAGGTAGTATCCTCCTAAATATATTTGTAACTGTTCTGGGTTATTAATATAATTATAAAGAAGTCATAACCATCCAAATTGCACAGTCTGTGGGTATATCTTACAGCTCGGCTACCTGTGACCAGACAATTTTGTCCATTCTTCTGAGTGTACCTGCCATATGAGAAGTCAATACAAGAAAACAGAATCACACTCAAATCACAGATACTAACCTTGAATACTTTCATAATGAGATCCAGCTCATCAGACTTGACATGGAGAACTGAGGAGAAGGATCCAGCACCGATGATGGTCTCGGAAGCATTATGTAGCTTCTTAGGCATCTCCATCCATTCATAGGCATACTCCACCGCTGTAGGAGGAAGCGGACTGCTGATGGGCTGCGGTAGATGCGCAACAGGTCTGGGTGATATGTCACTTATATCAATCATGCTGTTCGCTGATTCGTGTTGTTGGTGCAACAATGGCAAACTTGAGAAACCCTTGTGCAAGGCTTGTGTCGTATTATGCCAGAATCGCGTGGCACTTAGCCGGGTGAGGGAGTGGAAGACACAAAGCTTCGGATCATTCAGTTGGAGTTCAGTTGTCGAGTGGACGGTAGTAGGACTGGGGTCTTGTGGAGGAACATATGGGCTTGGAGGTAATTCCACTGGACCAGGGTCCAGACCCAGTGCTGCTTGTAGCCAATCCAGCTCTAGCACACTAGAGGAATTCTTCTTCTTTGGGCTCTCTGCCAGGTTTATCGGACTTGGAGATGACTGTTCCGGTACCGACAGCTGGGTCCCAAGCGACAAGACTCGACTGAGAGCCTGAAATTATAATTTCATATTGAAACATAAGTACCAGTAAATTACTTGGCACCAGGGCCATTCTCTCATATAAGCTGCACCCCGACATTTGGCCAATCCTATTAGCCACACCTGCGATGTGATTACTTTTATTACTTTACCGTAGTAGCTAAAACTCGCCTACACGCCGCACCGTGACTCTGGGCCAATCCTATAAGCTATCCTTTTAAAACAAAATAAAAACTGGTTGGTTACAATATTTTTCAAAAAATACTCAAGATGTTGAATCAATATCCCTTGTGATACACATAATTAGTGTACAGATGCACTAGAACCTTGAAAACTAAATTCAGAGACTGAAAATTCTGCTCAACCTGTCCTATAAGACTCATGTGCAATGACCAATGTGTGCACTGGGTCAATACAGCTAAACAGTCTCCAAGAAAAGACTGAGAAAGAGTGTGTATTCCTATAGACCAATGCAGTAAGAAAGGGTGACTTTCAGAAAAGTTGTTGATACTACTTTTGATCATTTCTGAAGCATGACTGACCAAAACATAAACATAACCTCTGACAAAATCCTGCAGTTTAATATAGTGTAACGGGCAGCTATGACTGCTGTGTTATTGTGGTATATCTATTTTGTATATTGTTATGATTGAACAGAAGACGGTTCTACTATTTTTCATAACATGTTTATTCATTTCTTAATGAGTACCGACAGTTCATTACATATACCATCATTATCATGTATGGTTTCATACAGAGGTTACTGATGTTAATTATCATTAAGGGTTACATACTGGTTACATACCTATTGACCACTAGATCGCGCTGCTGGTGGTAGTCATGTGACCCCCACGAGTTGTATATAAGCCTCCGTTGAAAGACGGAATTCAGTCTAGCATAAACCCCCCTGTGCTCAGAGCAATAGCTATGCCATAGTTATTCTTGTGTTCGTTTCCAATATTATTCCTGATGCACTTTAATGCCTGTTGTATCGACGGTTCTAACAGTGATAATATCTGAGTGCTTTTACAAAGATGGATTGTGTGAGATACATCACATGCGACCCAGGGTCCCAGTCCAGAGGCCTAACCTAAAGTCCCAATGCAAAGTCCCAACCCAAAGTCCCAATGCAAAGTCCCAACCCAAAGTCCCAATCCAAAGTCCCAACGAAAAGTCCTAACCAAAAGTCCAAACCAAAAGTCCCAACCAAAAGTCCCAACCAAAAGTCCCAAGAAGAGAAAAAAAGAAGAGGCCGACACAACCTCCCCTTGTTCCTATCCAGAATATCACCACCCCAACCCTTGCAGGTATAGGAGTCGGTGCCTTTAGAGATCACCTGGTTCCCACTGACCAGGGCAGGGGCGGATCCAGGAATTTGGGAAAGGGGGGGCGCCGTAATACCTACAGCATTGGGGGTGTTCAACCATCTACATTAAAATTTACCAAAAAATAGGGGGGGGGGGGGGCGCGCGCCCCTTGCGCCCCCCCCCCCTTGGATCCGCCCCTGCTGACATTTCTTTACAGTGGAAATTGCACCAAAAGCATCTCACAAAACCGTCTCACCCTCCCTTCAACATCGAGCTCTATGGGTGTCTGTGAATGCTCATCTTTTAGGATATGCGCATGAATTGCATGGCACAAACAGGGCCTGGCCCTATGTAATGCTAGGAAAATAAAAGAAATAACAACAACAACAACGGTTGTTGTCTCGTGGTTTCACAAGTAGCTTAGGCCAAATAAAAAAAAAAGTTTTGTTTCAGGTAACATGGGAAGAAACTCTAGGGTCGGTAGGTCGGATTTTTTTTTTTTTAACTTTTTTTTTTTTTACTTCCCCTCTAAAATTGACCCAAAAAAGTGTAAAAATGCGGAGATTTTTTCCCCAAAATTTTGTAAACCAAAAATTGACCCAAAAGAGTATAAAAATATAAAAATTTCTTCAAAATTGCATAAAAAAACGTAGGGTCGGCCCTGTTTAGATAGGGTCGGTCGGGTGACCTGAAACAAACCTCTTTTTTTTTTTGGCCTTAGGCCAACTACAATACTATTGGAAAGATAATTGTCCTGTGTAGTGCCTGTGTATCGAGTAGGCCAAAAAAATAAGTTTGTTTCAACTTTCAGGTAACATGATGGGGGTAGACCCCTAAATTCGACATGGCGACATGGCCTTTTCTTAAAATCGACATGCGACATGAGGCCTAGTGACATGCGACATGAGGCTTAAAAAGATAGTGACAGGGGACATGAACATTTCTTAAAATCGACATGGGACATGGGCATTTTTAAGCGACATAGACATGCGACATGGCCATTTCTTAAAATCGACATGCGACATGGGGACCCCCCCATCTATACCCCCAACATGGGGGAGGGGGGGGGGGGAAATGTAGGTTGGTTACTGTTGTGTACGTACCCTACGACGATGACTATCGCTAAGCGCTACTTACCTTGTGAACGGCATCACCTCTGTCTAGTTGTGGTCTGTACAACATGCTATCCGTTCACGAGTCTACTACGACGTTTGTCATACGTAATAAACCACTTCACGAACATAACAATGGCGAACGGGTATGGGATCCAAAGAACTCACGCATAAAACTCGATTTTCTTGCTGTCACTAAAAGTGATTCTCCTGCAGAAATCGACTATAAGCTAAGTAAAAAGGCCAAGAAGCCATTCCTACCAAAATTGGATGAACTCCCATTGATACACTGTGAAAACTTGGTTGTGAAAAGTGAAGTCCCTGAAACTGAAAGTAGACTCCAGATCCCAAAAAGTGAACTCCATGAAAGTGAAAGTAGATCTCTGAAACTAAAAGTGACTGTGCATTTGTGTAGGCTAGGCCCTATATCTACAAGTGTTGATCTACAAATGAGTGACTCTGAAATAAGTGATCTTGAATCTGAGGCTGGGAGTCTACATCTAGAAACTATGGCTGAAGCTAGGAATGTTGTGAGTGCCATAGGAGAGTTTAGTCCCAATAAAGAAAAATGGGCTAATTATCAAAGAAGGTTTAATGCTTGGATGAGAATAAACAAAATCCAGGATGATGAAAAAATTGATGCCTTCATATCTATGGTGGGACCTGAGGTAGTGGATCTTTTGGTTGCATTGTGTGCCCCTGCTGAAATTGAGACCAAAACATATGCCCAGCTGACTACATTGATTAGTAACCACTATACCTCAGGGTCCAACGAGCTAATCGAGAGCTTCAAGTTTGATGAGCGGAAACAGGGTGATAATGAGTCTGTTGCAGACTACATAGTGGCTCTAAAAAAAATCAGCATACATTGCGGGTTTGGGGATGAAGACCAAATCAAAAAGAGGCTAAGGAACCGCCTGGTTACCGGGTTGAGATCCGCTGCGATTAAAAACAGACTGTTAGGCTTGGGGGCAGGGTTGACATGGGAGAAAGCCGTAGACATAGGCACGTCTATGGACACGGCTAGCCATGGTTATCAGCTCATGGGGCCTACCCATGAGGTCAACCGGGTTCAACGTGGTAGCTACAAGAACAAAGGAAAAGCCCGCACTAAAAATAAGTGTTATCGTTGTGATGGCGACCACGAGGGCCGGTGCCCATTCGAAACGGAAAAGTGTTTCAACTGTGATAAAATAGGACACATTGCCAAGGCTTGCAAAACGAAGTCTGCTCAAGGTCAATCTCAGTCGAGAGGTAGCTCACGTCCATACCGTGGCCGTGGAAGAGGTCGTGGGCGAGGCCAAGGCCGTGCACATTACGTCGATGACGACGAAAAACAAGAGGGAGATGGTCAGTTACGCATCACTGTTTGAAGTTAAAAGCGGAAAATACGGAGAAATAACAGTGAATGCCCGTGTCGAAAACAACGAAATGACATTTGCTTTAGACACAGCATCGGCAGTTTCGATTGTCGGTGAGGACGACTACAAAGAATTCTTCCCCGATTTTGAGTTACGCGAAGCTTCTATCAATTTAAAATCGTACACCGGACACAAAGTTGAGCTACTCGGTGAAATCGACGTCCATGTGGAGTACGAGGGTCAAAAGAGACAGTTGCCGCTGGTGATCGCGAAAGGCGTCCGTACACCGTTATTCGGACGGACCTGGCTAAAAGCCATACGTATAGACTGGGAAAATGTCTTCGCGATACATGCAACGCCCCTGGAACAGCTCCTGCATAAGTATCAGTCCGTGTTCAAAGGAGAGATAGGAGAGATAAAAGGCTTTGAAGCGACAATTGAGTTAAAACCAGATGCCACGCCAAAGTTCAAAAAGGCGCGTTCCATTGTCTATAACCTCACAGACGGTGTAAAGAAGGAGCTAAATAGGCTTGAACAAAGTGGAGTTTATCGCCGCATCGAGAGAAGTGATTGGGCATCTCCAATAGTAGTGGTTCCAAAAGATAATGGACAGATGAGGTTGTGTGGTGACTACAAAGTGACTATAAACAGTGCGGTTGTCGATCAACCATATATGCTACCCACAGCTGAGGATATATTCGCTACGCTGGCGGGTGGTAGCCAGTTTACGAAACTGGACCTGTCTAGTGCCTACATGCAAGTGGTGGTGGAGGAAAAGTCAAGAAAGTACCTGACCATCAACACTTTGCAAGGACTTTACGAAGTTACTAGGCTTCCCTATGGGGTAAAGACAGCACCACACATCTTCCAAAGGATCATGGACCAGGTCTTACAAGGAATTCCTGGTGTTTGCTGCTATATAGACGATATCCTGATAACTGCTCCCACAAAGGATGAGCATCTAAAGCGCCTCCAACTGGTACTTCAAAGACTAGACAAGCATGACATCCGAGTGAAACGGGAGAAGTGTTCCTTCTTGGCTCCCGAAGTCCAATATCTCGGACATGTGATCAGCAAGGAGGGTCGTAGGCCCGTACCAGAAAAAGTGAGCGCAGTAAAAGACGCCAAAGCACCAGAAGATGTCTCAGAACTTCGCACATTCCTCGGGATGGTCAACTACTATGGTGGGTTCGTTAAGAATTTGTCCACAATTCTCGCTCCGTTAAATAATCTCCTGCGAGATGACGTCCCCTGGAAGTGGTCAAAGGAGTGCGAAGGGGCATTCGGGAAAGTCAAAGACGCCCTTACCAGTGAAACAGTGTTAACACATTACGATGTGAACAAAGAGCTTCTCCTCGCGACAGACGCATCTCCTTACGGAGTTGGTGCGGTTCTGTCACACGTTGACGAGAACGGAGAGGAGCGACCAATTGCCTACGCGTCAGTGACTCTAACGAAAGCTGAGAGGAACTACGCCCAAATAGAACGCGAAGCGTTAGGCATTATCTTCGGAGTTAAGAAATTCCACAAGTACCTGTATGGTAGGTCATTCACACTGTTGACCGACCATAAGCCACTGACCAAAATATTGGGTCCGAAAACGGATGTGCCAACGTTGGCAGCACTGAGGCTGCAGAGATGGTCTCTCATACTGATGACCTACAACTATGAGGTCAAATATAAGCGATCAGAGGATCATGCCAATGCCGACTATCTGAGTCGGGCACCAGTGGACATAGCCAAAGAAAATATGGAAGCTGAAGTGAACTATTTTAGCCACACTGACAAGCTACCGGTCAACGCCAGAGACATCAAAGAAGCGACCCGAAAAGATCGGATCCTCACCAAGGTATACGAGTTCACCATGAATGGTTGGCCGAACCATGTTGACGATGATGAACTGTTACCATTTTATACCAGACGACACGAGCTATCGTGTGACCAAGGATGTCTCCTGTGGGGTATGCGAGTTATCATTCCACAGAAACTGCAGGAGCGAATGCTAGAAGAGCTACACATCGAGCACGTTGGTATAGTGCGCATGAAAGCACTAGCTCGTAGCTACCTGTGGTTTCCCGGCATCGACAATGCTATAGAAGCATTAATAAAAGCATGCAAAACATGCCTGAGTCTCAAGAACGATCCACCAGCATCTCCGATGTATCCATGGCGATATCCTCAAAGGCCATGGGACCGACTGCACATAGACTTTGCAGAGTACAAATCTGAAATGTTCCTAGTGGTAGTAGACGCACACTCAAAGTGGTTAGATGTAGTGCTCATGAAATCTACGACAGCAGAAAAGACTATAGAGGTACTGGAGCGGATGTTCGCCCATAACGGGTTCCCAAGAGAGGTTGTGAGCGACAACGGCCCACAATTCATCGCGGAAGTGTTTCGCGAGTTCCTGCATAACAAGGGTATAAAACATACCTTGACCGCTCCCTACCATCCAGCGTCCAACGGACTTGCAGAACGAGCGGTGCAGACCCTGAAAAATGCCTTAAAGCGGCATACATTGGACGAGAAACCCGGCATGACTACTCACAGAAAGCTGTGTAGTTTCCTCCTGTCGTATAATTCGACGCCTCACTCGGTGACAGGGGTATCCCCATCCGAGTTGTTTCTCAAAAGACAGCTTAACACGCGGTTGTCGATGATAAAACCCGACCTTCATGTGACGGTGGAGGGAAAACAGGACAAAATGATAGAGTATCGAGACCAGCGAGTGCCACAGCTAAGAGAGTTCGAGCCAGGAGAGAGAGTAAGGGTAAAGAACTGCCGAGGCACCGACGTAAAGTATGTACCAGGATCCATAGTGTCTAGGAAGGGTCCCGTACAGTACTTGGTACGAATCGGCCGTAACATCCGTTACGTCCATGTCGACCATCTTCGAAAGTCCGGCGAAGCCATCGAAGATGACATTGATGACGAACAGCTCAGGCCTATGCAAAGGCCAATCACGGATATCATAAGTGATATACCCAAAGGTGGTACTGACCCTGTAGTTGTTGAAACGCCAGCTACGGCCATGCCACAGGAAGATGTGGTTACCTATGAGGAACCACCTAGAGCTATTCCACCCCAGGTGGTTGCTACTCCACCGAGAGTGCCGTCTCCAAGACGTGTATCTGTGAGACCTAGAAGGGCTCCAGCAAAGTTCAATGACTATGTGCCTAAATAACTGTTCTATTTCAGAGACTGATATATTTGTGTTTCTGACACTACTGTTCATGTTAAAGTAACATTACATAAAGATAAGAGTTATCGTTATCAATAATCTCAAAGAGATAAAAGACTCCTTATAGTATACTACATATCCTCAAAGAGATAAAGACTCAAAGACTTTAAGTTCATTGACACCAATAAGGTGATGTCTAATCATATGTTTATTCCAGCATATATATTAAGTGTGGAGGAGTGTTGTGTACGTACCCTACGACGATGACTATCGCTAAGCGCTACTTACCTTGTGAACGGCATCACCTCTGTCTAGTTGTGGTCTGTACAACATGCTATCCGTTCACGAGTCTACTACGACGTTTGTCATACGTAATAAACCACTTCACGAACATAACAGTTACTGGTATGTCGGTTATTTTTATTTTATCTTTGTTTTAAAACATGAATGTACTAGCCAGCCTTTCTGCTAACCCTAAAATTGATTTTGAAGGGTAAAAATATAAAAGATTCCTCAAAATTGCATAAAAAAACGTAGGGTCGGGTGACCTGAAACAAACATTTTTCTTGGCAAACATAGCAATTACAGACAATGTCATGACGATTCTGCTAAAACCAATGTAAAAACAACTTTATTATGAAAAGGCACCCTTTATTGTGCATATCTAATGGGGGTAGACCCCTAAAATCGACAGGGCGACATGGCTGTTTCTTAAAATCGACAGGTGACATGGGGCTTAGTGACAAATGACAGAAGTAATAAAAATTAGTGACAAGTGACATGAGCATTTCTTAAAATCGACAGGGGTGAAGTGATATTGATAAGTAAAAGGAGGCAGTTTAGTTTGGTTTAAGATGACTTGTATTTATGAACCATGTGCGCCATCCCGCTCGTCGCCCAAGTGCCCCGAAAGTAGTGACGTCACAACATGTGTACGTCGGTATCACAACATCCCCCTTGTTACAAGAAGAATATTACATGGTGACAGTTTGAGTTTGTGTCCATGGGGTATCGAGAGCAGCGCTCTTACAATGTACTCTTACATCTCAATTGAATAAGTCCTTAATGTTTGTTATATATGAGTATGAACAAGTCTTTTACTATAGATGAACTTAATTTGTTAACTGTTACATAACAACTACTTAACTAGAAAACATAGGGTAGACTGCCCTTGTTTTCATCCACCTGGAGGCTTTATTCTGTCCTCTGGCTGGCAGGTGGTCCCTAACTGTTGGGGTTTATTCCTGATAGCGTGCTGGTGGTTTGATGGCACGGCCCGTCCTAGTAGTGCGAACTACAGGCATAGGGGCTATCTCAGGAGCCTTCTGGGGTGAAGCGGTAGCTGCCACTTCTGTGTTGTCGGTCACAGGCTGAGTTTCTTGCCTCATGATGACTTTTTCCCCCCTTCTGTCTTCGCTGCCGAGGTCCAAGAGCTGTGGAATCGGGGCTCGAGGCGTCTGGAGGGTTTCCCGGAGGTGATGCCTGTTGCGGCGCAGCTTGCTGCCCTTTTGGGTCTCTACGATATAAGATCTTGGCTCCAGGCATTTTTCGACCACTGTCCCTGGTGCCCAAGTCTTTGTCACTTGATCTTGGATACGGACACCTTGCCCTGGGTACAGTGGTGCTAATTGTTGGTCTCTCGCAGTGTGATCATAATGCTCTTTTGCCCTTTCGCCTCTACCTTCCAGCTGATCCTTGACTTCCTGATCAATGTTTGTCTGCCTTGTAGGCAATATGGAGGCTACTTGCCTCCCCAGTAGCATCTCCGCTGGTGACGGCAATCGGTTGTCAACTGGAGTAGCCCTCAGGTTCAGGAGGGCCATCTGGACATTCTCTTTTGTCTTGATGCATTTTTTTATCACTGACTTGACCCATCGTATCTGGCGTTCTATGAAGCCATTTGACTGGGCATAGTGTGGCGAGGAAGTTGTATGATTGATTCCCCAGTGACGGCAGAATTTCTTGAATGTCTCACTGGCATATTGTGGCCCATTGTCGGACCTAATCTCGTCTGGTCGGCCAAAGGTACCACAGGCCTCCTCCACTATGTCCTTAACTACCTCAGCTGTGACGGGTGCTTGTATTTCTTTGACAATTGGGAATTTTGAGTAGTAGTCGGATATAATTATGTATTGGCGCCCCTTTATCTCAAACAAATCTGTCCCTATGATTTGCCAAGCACGGGCTGGAACCTTGCTAGTTAACATCGGCTCCCTTCTGTTATCATCTTGGTCCTCCTGGCATACATTGCAGCCTTTTACCAACCTCTCTATATCATTGTTTATCCTTGGCCAGTAGACTGTATCACGTGCCAGCAGCCGTGTCTTCTCTATGCCTAGATGACCACGGTGCAGTTGGGATATGATATCCCCTTGCATGCTCTCCGGGACAATGATTTGCCTTCCTTTGAATAGGACTCCATCATCAAGACCAATGACATCTCTATAGGACCAGAACACTCGGAGGTCAGTTGGCAGGTCCCCAATCCTTTCTGGCCATCCACGGTACACAACCTCTGCAAGGGCATTGAGCACTGGGCATCGTTGGGTCTCTCGTCGAAGCTCCGCCTGCTTGCCTGGGCTAAAGCTGATGAGGTCAAATGAGATTCCGTCAACACGTAGATCCAGTTTGACTTCCGATTTATTGTTCGGGTTTGGAAGTCGTGATAGAGTGTCTGATAGGACCATCTCCTCTCCTGGCCGGTATACCACACTGTAATCATACCCGAGTATCCTCAGCAACATCCGTTGGAGTCGAGGGGGTGCTGATATAATAGGCTTCCTACAGATCATTTCAAGGGGTTTGTGGTCAGATACAATTGTGAAAGATCTGCCATACAGGTATGTATGGAACCTTTCTACCCCATGCACAAGAGCTAGTGTCTCGCGCTCGATGTTGCTATAGTTTGATTGTGTCTTGGTGAGTGATTTGGAGGCAAAGGCTATAGGCTTGCCCTCCTGTATCAATGCTGCACCAAGGCCCTTTTGTGATGCATCCACCTCCAACGCTATTGGTTTGGTGGAGTCATAGAAGGCCACTTTCGCTTGGTCAGATATGGCTCCTTTGAGCTTCTCAAACGCATGCTGATGGTCGTCTGACCACTCGAATGGGACATCTTTTTTGAGCAGATCACGAAGTATGGCTGCTTGTGTACTGAGATTTGCGATAAAGGATCCCAGATATGTTAGTAGGCCTAGGAAGCGTTGTAGGTCTTCTCGGTCTTGTGGGACTGACATCTCATGGATATCCTTCACCTTGGCCGGATCTGGTGATATGCCATCTTTGCTGTACACGTTTCCAAAAAAGGAAATTGACTGCTTCTTTATAGCACACTTTGCCGAGTTAAAAACAAGACCATGCATCTTGGCAGCTTCCATTAGCTTCAGGAGTCTAGCATCATGCTCATCTTCTGTGGAACCGAAGACACAGATATCGTCAGCGATGCCAACACATCCATCGAGATCCTCCAAAATCTCATCCATTCGTTGCTGGAATATGTCTTGGCTAGTGTTCAGGCCAAATGGCAACCTCTGAAAACAATATCTACCAATAGGTGTGCGGAAAGTCGTAAGTAACTGACTGCTCTCCTCCAGAGGAACACTCCAATATCCAGCCTTTGCGTCCAGTTTGCTGAAGTATTTCGCACCTGTAAAGAATGGGTTGATTTCCTCTAATGTGGGAGTCTTATGAGGACATCTTTTAACCGCATTGTTGAGATGTTTCGGATCAAGGCATACCCTCAAGCTACCATCACCTTTCGTGCTATAGACAATGCTTGAGCACCAGTCGGTATGTTCCCTGACTCTTCTGATTATGCCATTCTTCTCCATATTTCCTAACTCGGCCTTGATTTTGGGAAGAAGGTTCACATTACACTTCCTGGGACGGTCAATGTACGGCTCTGCATCAGGTTTGAGCAATATCTTCGCTGGGTCTTTGAACCTTCCAATCTGGTCAAATTGGCAAGGGAATGACTTTTTAAGGTCCTGCAGGGAGTTGACTCTCCGGCTTGGCTGGGCCACTATGGTCTCAACATGACAGTTTATAGTTACTAAGTTGAGTGCCTCACACATAGGAAGACCGAGCACAACCGGTCCTGGCACATCAACAACATAGAACGTTGTGCGTACCCAGTCTCCTCTGCCGTACTTGCAGTCGCATGTGAGCTTGCCGATGCATTTTATGTCTTCACCGGAATAGGCTGTTAGCTTAGTTTTGCCCACAGGTGACAACACATCATCAGGGTCGATGTCCCCAAACATCTGCTTGAAAGTGCGTACTGGTAATGCGTTACCTTGGGCACCAATGTCAAGCTTCAGCCTGAGACCCTTTGTGCCGTCTAACCCTGGACACTTAATGCCGATTGTAGTATACGCTTCATCGCGTGTAGATCTGGATATGGCATCGAAACACTTATCAGACATCTTAATGCAGTAGAAACTTTCTGAATAGTTACCAGGGTCACTTGCGTCCGAGCTACCAGGTGTCTCATTTTCATGTGCCGTTACTGCATGCACATTCTTCCTTTGCTTCCCTGCGTTCGGATAGTGTTTCTGGGGCTTGGAACTGGATTTGCTTTGAGTGTTCTGGCCTCTGTTGCCAGTGTCTTCGGGCTTCGACCTGCAAAATTCTACCCAGTGTCCTTGTTTCCCGCATCCTGAACACTCATCCCTGAATGCCGGACATCTTCGGATTGCGTGGTGACGACCACAGTTCCAACAGGGCTTCTTTTTGGAGACGTGATCTATAGAAGTCTGGTCAGTCGTGTTCTCGCGAAGAGTTCGGATCTGTTCATTGCCTTTCTCGGTTGCTTCGTGTCGTCGGCCAGTGTTGAGAGTTTCTTGCAGTGTCAGTGTTTTGTCTTTATCCAGGAGTTCCCGCCGGAACTCTGCAATGGGAGTGCTGGCGATGACAAGCTCGATAATGCGCTCCTGCAACTCTGCGTCTGTAAACTCACAGCGCAAGCCCTGCGTTCGTGCACGTGTGACAAAAGCATCAAGTGACTCACCACTCTTCTGTCGGTACTGCATCAAATTCAGTCGCTCAATACGGAAATTTACCGCAACTCTCAGCTGTTTCTCAAACAGATCCCATAATTTCTCCGGTTTCTTTAGATCTACTTCACTAAGGCCAGATGCATTAATACGGCGTAAACCCTCTTCTCCTACACTTATCTTGATTTTTCTGGCTATCTTGGAGGCATCAGTGACTTCGTTATCTTCACATACCAAGAGTAGCCTCTGTTTAAAAAGTGTAAATGTCTCTGCTACATCAGAAGCATCCCAATTCATAGAAGGATATTTGGCAGCCATTTTGATAACACTAGTTTTGATATGGTGCACTGGAGCTATTTGCGTCAGTGGCACTAACTAGCATTTAACAATCACAGTTCTGGTATAGGCCTAAGTTGCATTGGACACTACACAACTTGTGTATATGGCTGGCTCCACAATTGATTGGGTTTACTTGGCAGACTTGGGTGATATGAAGGCTTGGCTTTATGTGACTGTAGACACACAAGGATAGCTTAGGACATGGACACACAAAGATAGCACATGGTCTGATGTGGGGAAAAGAAAAGGTGCTCTACTCACAATTCTTGGTGTCCCACAACATCAAATATGTGGCACACAGTCTCTTCAAACATCCTTTTACCGCTAGCCACCATGAAGTGATATTGATAAGTAAAAGGAGGCAGTTTAGTTTGGTTTAAGATGACTTGTATTTATGAACCATGTGCGCCATCCCGCTCGTCGCCCAAGTGCCCCGAAAGTAGTGACGTCACAACATGTGTACGTCGGTATCACAACAAGGGGACATGGGCATTTCTTAAAATCGACAGGAGGAATAGAAAGATAGTGACAAGGGACATGGGCATTTCTTAAAATCGACAGGCGACATGGGGACCCCCCATCTAGACCCCCTATCTAGGCTACTTCCGACCCATCTCGTTAAAATAGATAGGTCACAAATAGGCCTAATGAATTAGGAATTTGTCTAGGCGACTTCATCCAATCCCGGTTCATTTGAAGGCAGTCTCCAGTGGCAGCGGGGGCTCCTTTTTACAAGATTACCCGGGCCAGATTATTGCCCAGGTTTAGGAAGAAAGGGTCTTGGTGATCTCTATCAAACAACCAAACATGACTTACCTTCTGTATTTTAGCAAAACCGTACATTTTGGTTGTTTTCTAACCAAAAATCATGCTGCTTCTCTGTAGTCTTGGCTTTTTCACAACCGTGTTGATCAGTGAGAGCGTTGCTAATGACTACAATGCAGCGATGTAGCCTAGTGACAGACAGTGTCCCGGATACAATAACCTAGTTACGGTTACTATGGGGATCGCTTTGTCTTGCTCAACTAAACCTCGTCTTTAGTAATGATGACTGTTTTCCTTTCGATCCAACATACTTTACACGACAACTTTCTTTGCAAAAGCGGAGAGATCGGCCTAGGGGAATGACCGGGTAACAAAATGAGCAGAACTCGCGCGCGAAAATAATAGTACTTGGTTTCGACGCTAGGTGGCAGCAATAATTAACGACATTACCCTGACATTTCCAAATTAAGATTTGAAGGACGCATATTTGTGTGTGTATTGAGAGGTTATTTCTAAGTCATATCTACTTTATGAAATTCGATATAAATCATTATCTTCTCTGTCTGTGTAATTGTCGTAAAACTAAGAGGAAATGAGGCAAAGTCATGTGACCTCCA
This sequence comes from Harmothoe impar, assembly GCA_947462335.1. NCBI lineage: Eukaryota > Metazoa > Annelida > Polychaeta > Phyllodocida > Polynoidae > Harmothoe > Harmothoe impar. Next base: position 57,268,082 of record OX381720.1, on the reverse strand, counting down.
TCTGACCAATCACAGGGCTGATACACAGGGCGTCCTCGCCTGGGTCCTCAAAAGAACGCAATCATGGTGAGTTCATTCAGTGAAAAATACACATTTTACAGATGAAAAACACAAATATTGGAGCTATTTAAGATTAAGATAACCCCATTTTACTTGTAGAGTTAATAATTTAAAGCCTTTTTGTCTTTATGAGCCTAAAATCAACTGTTTTGGTTTGGTCATATCATGCCGGCGTTGCCTGTCTGGGTATCCAAGCACGTTCTCTGCACAGGGAAGTCACATTTATTTGGAGATTGTTTGTCATCGTGTTGACAGAAGGCGTACTGTATTGCACCATCATTGACACTGCTCCACCAACAAGTGATAAAGTGCACCAAGCACTGAGATGTAACTATTGATGCTATGAAATAGCTTTATTAAAAGTATGTGCTTTAGATGTCGGAATTACCAACATTCTCAACTCAAGTCGGGACATGAGAGCACCTGTCATTTTGCTCCTTTGCTGTTCATTCTGACTTCCAGTCACATCATTCAGAATTTGAGATTGAGTCTGCTTGTAAATCTAGATCTATATACAAAGGGTGATACATGTATAGGTTAATACACACCAGGGGCGGATCCAGGATTTTGGAAAAGGGGGGGGGGGGGCGTGAAATAGGCAATGTACTGGGGGTAGGCCTATTGGAAATTGCCAAATTAAAATGTACAGAAAAATAGGGGGGGCGCACGCCGGGTCCGCCCCCCCCCCCCTAAATCCGCCCCTGCACACATATGTTTAAATATGGCAAGGACAGTCTCGCAAAGTAATAAGCCTGTATAATCATAATGTGTATATAATAATTTACAAATATGCTTTCATTATAGCTGCCTAGTGTATAGAATGAGTATCAGTCTGTATCCGGAGGGCGTTTACAGACTGACTGCACCGTACCCACGTTTAGCGGGAACTTAAGTCACATTACCATGACAACATGGTACGTCAAATAGACGTCAAAATGGCGGCCGCAGTATTTTGGGCCTGATACCAATTTGAAAAGGGGCACATACTAATCAAATAAGGTTATAATTACATGTAAATTGGTGCAGGCCGCATAGGTAACACTTAGATCTTTCTAAATATGTGTCAAATGATGGCCACAGACAATGCTTTCAATGCAGGCCACCCTTTTGAAAATTTCGCCCACAAAATGAATGGGGGTCGCCCAGTAGCCCTACTGACGTGAGAGGATCGGGAGGCTTAGTAGGGGTACGAGAGTGGCTACCTAGTGTAGGGCTAAATAAAAACATTCATTGTATGGAATACAATTGTGGTTGTTCACAAGAGTTGCCATCATCAGTGATGCCATGAATGATCAGGGATAAAGTCATAAGAGGAATATTCGTTCCACAGTCTTTGCGAAAACATGCAGAACCAAATGTCCTGTGGGATGAAAAAGTTTTCGCAAAGACTGGTTCCAGGTCAAAGAATTTCAAATTTTGTCTGGAAAATAGAAATGGAAAACGTCAGGGAATTTCAAATATTGTCAGGGAAAATCAATAAAAGTAGGCCTATCAATAAAAAGATATCCCCTTAACTGTAGAGGCCCACTGGTACGGTACACGTTACCGGGTAGAGGAATGCAAAGGGGGATCGGGAACATTCTGCTTCCTCTAGAGTAGAGGTGAGGGGGGGGGGGGGCAAGTGCTGTGCACTCCCTGCTGTTAGTTTTTGAGGTGGGACCAAAATTAAAAAGTCAGCTGCAATTTTGTGTAAATTGCCATGGAAACCAGGACACTTGTATTAGATCAGATCTGCTATCAATTACATAATCCTAAACTAAATAAACAGCTCCAGGATACTCGGACCCCGGGACTCAGACACCAAATAAACATAGATTTAACACTTTTCTCCCCACCCTGTGGTCCAGATTTCCCAAAAGTAACGAGACGCTTTTGCCTGGAACTGTGGAAGTGGCAGATTTAGGGTGGTACCACCTTGGAATCATGACTAGGTACTTATTTATAAACGGGTTATGTCGCAATTGACACAGGAATTTGAGATAGCATCAGATATCTAAAGACTGTCTTGTTGGTGGCAACGCTGTACACAGTATAAAGCAGCAGTCCGGTGATGGCGACTGCTCTCCCCTCAATCACGCATCATGGTAGAATCCCTACACTGGCACCCTAAGGCTATTAAAGCAAATTGTAGTGGCCGACTGTGTGACTTGGCCCGTGTAATAATGATGTATCCACGGTAACAAGAAAACTTGGGGCGAATTTGTATTGTGACACCTCCAGGTCAAGGAAATTTCAGATTTCTTGGCAAAATATCAGGGAATATAATATTTTGTCAGAGAAAATCTTAAAAATACCAAGAAAGTTCACCTGTATTATTTGAAAACGTCTCTATTTAACTATGGTCTGGGAGACAAAATCTCAACCTTCTAGAGGGAAGGGTGAAAGTTTTGCGCACATGCGATACACAAAAACCCTGTTGTTAAATAGTGACCACTCACTAAGTAGAAGGTAACTTTAAAAGGAGTGCAATTTCAAAGTTGGAAGGCATTTAAAAACATTGGGTTCATGTCGCAATTGTCAGGGAAATTTGATATAATGTCTGGAAAATGTCAGCGAATTTAGAACTAGCCTGTCGGTGGCAACCCTGAACTATGGTTCATGAAGAGGGAGTGCAGAGCAACACTTTGTACACAGCCCGCGATTGGCGCCTTAAGTAGTTATGTCAAAGTGTTACCATGGAAACTTCATTACTGTCTGCATGCATTGGTCTTCTAAAACTTACAGGTTGTAGATCTCTCCCACAGTAAGTATTACTGTAAGAGAAACATAATGAAATTGTCAATTGTCATATTAACAAAACTTAACTCTTCTTTGCAGGATGTCTTTCTGATGATTCGTCGTCGTAAGACGACAACTTTCATTGACGCCAAGGAGTCAACCACAGTAATCGAGTTAAAGAAAATGTTACAGGGAATTACAAAGAAGCCCCCAGAGGACAACAGACTTTACAAAGACGACCAGGTACTGACCATTGTGCATTCTTATTAGGGAGTGATCATTTTTTTAAACGGGGGGGGGGGGGGGTGTCGACTCCTTTTCCGGAGGCAGAGCCAAAAAGACTGTGCATTACTATGCATTAAAAAGTCCCAAATTTTCAACGCGCTTTAATTTTCAACATAGTGCTTCAATGTGACAAGTCCTTTGTCCTTTGTCACCATGATGCATGTGTGCAACCCTGGGGTGTAATTCTCCAGGAAGCATCATGCTGTCCCTATAGCTATACACGTTATGTGATACACGCCCAATCAGTTGGCATGATGGGACAATGTGATTCCTAAGAGGGGAAAATCACACGGAATAGTTTTATGTACCCTGATTACACTTAATACCTTTAATCTTTGATTTGGCCACATATACGAAACTGTACAATTTCTCAGAATTACGTGTTAAGATGCAAGCAGATAGCCAAGTCAAAATTGTTGAGTTCGCAATTTCTACAAAAGCCATTTAACGTAGTGCATGTGATTTTAGCTAATGGAAGACCCAGAGGTTGGTAAGATGTCATGTTATGCTGTTCTAATTACTGACATTTGAAAAAACAATTTATTTGTTTCATGTTACAAAATCATTTAAATGTCATATGTTTCTTTTGCTGGTTAATATGTTGTTTTGTATGTTTAAGCAGTCAGACGTTTGCCATACTTTTTTTTAACAATAACCTTCATATCTGCGAACATTGTCAATTGTATAAATTGATTGTAACACATCAGTTGTTTAATATGCACACAAATACATTTATACACAAAAGAAAAGAAGACTAATATACCCATGCATATATGTTTCAACTTTTAGCCACTTGAAGACAACAAGACTCTCGGTGATTACGGTTTTACCAGTTCGACGGCACGCGCCCAGGCCCCAGCTACAATAGGATTAGTCTTCAGGCAGGACGGTGAGCCAAATTGACGTTTTTATGTCTGCTTTTAGAGGACCTTTCTGATATAATCTGGCAAATTAACATCAGTACATGTCTACAGTCAGAGATGCCACTTTTCCTACTTTTGCAGGAATTTCGGTATTGAATTAAGCTTATTTCCTACAGAAAATCTACCAAATCTTAGGATTTCCTACTTTTTGTCGACAAGGGAGTGGCATCTCTGCAGTACAATGCTGCACCTTTACATTTACTATTCTGATGACAAATGATGTCCCTTGATGAGCCATATTGCAAGTCCAACTGTACCCTCAAGACTTAACTGTAGGGGACCAGTGCCTTGTACAATATTATAAAAACTGTAGTAAAGCCTGAAAGGGAAAGCTGTTCAGCTCTATTCTATACCGATCCAGTAATTAACATAATGCATGGACTCGTGGCAGGAGGGGAAGTAGCTCAGTGGTAAAGCAGATGTTTATAGATCTGGAGATCCTGTGTTAGACTCCGTTATCTCCAGGGAGAAAAAATTTCTGCAACCTTTAATTAAATCTATATTGATGTCCACTCTCATGCTCACGATTTTTGTCCAAATATTGATGAAAAAATGATCGATTTATTTTTCAGACGGAGAATTTGAACCTTTGGAAATTGCGCCGCTGTCGACGCCCCCGGAGCTGCCGGACGTGATGCGTCCCCAGGAGTCGTCGTCCTCCCACGTCCAGGAGCAGGTGGCCTCGTAAAGACCCGTCACACGGGGTGGTGACGCTCGGTCACACGACCGGCCCACACGCCCCTCGCTGCTTCCTCCTGCAGTCAGCCCCACCCACCGCTGGGTGGTCAGCCGACCCACCACTAGGACTATAGACACTATGCTAATTACAAAACAAAAATGACAGATTAAAGATCAAAGAGGTTATAAGGTGGGCGATATTCATTCCCATGTCGGTTATTATAAGACCACTGAATGTTTCTGCACACTGCGCATGGTTTGTTATCCACGCCAGACGTCTCATTCACTTTAGGCATCAGCGCTGCGTGTTTCATGTGTGCTTTACTTTGGCACGTCAGTTATAAAGGCTGTATATAAACAACAACTGAGACGACATAACAGTAAGAACAGCGTCTCCTTGATGAGCGCAGGGTCATAACGCTGGCCAGCCTCTGGGAGGACCTACCATCATCTCACCAGACACAAGACTGTGGACCTCCTCCCCTATGGAGTATATTTATATTGTACAGCCCGCCTGAGGATTGATTTATAATTTAACAATTACGTTTGTTACTTGTTCGGTGTAACTCACGAAAATCTTTCCTAAGTGTACGCATCAATATGCCACATGCCTGCATTGTTTTTAATACACCAAGGATGCAGGGGGGATTCCCCCTTGTCCTTTCTCTTCCACACTTTAATGTAACACGGGGAAATAGAGGGCTTTCACCTGTGGTTGTAAGTTATCGGCTAGTTCAAACGGTAGTAGAGAACGCGGGATGTGTACCACCCATGAGTCATCAGCGCAGACCTATACAAGTGTCACTGTGCCATGTCAATGTGCCCTTCCCTTGTATGGGTTGCAAGTTTTCTGTCATCTTTCAAAATTAAAACAACGAAAGAACATGCATGGATGAATAAATATATATAAAGGAAAAAAAACAGATATTTAAGTAATCTCTATGTATTTAGGAAATAACTGATATACAGACGTCGTTTACTCTTATTAGAACGAGATGTGTACATGCGCAGCCTTTATGAATCTTGTACACGGTTTTATCCTTGATTTCCCTCCTCCAAGCTTGGTCAATGTTGTATGATCTGTACGAATGTCTTGAATTCTGAATTGTCTGCATGTGCACTTGGAGAAAATGGACTCAGTCAAAATGTACATGCATGTTGGGGATGCAAACTTCTTTGCGACTTTCAGGGAATTCATTGGTGTCCGCGTCACTTTGGAGACATTTTCCTTGTATTATACTTTCTGATTTGAGGCATATACCCAGTTACTGAGCCCACTTCTACGGGGTGAAAGTCACAAAGACCCAGGGTAACTTGTTACAGGGCAACTCTAAAAAGGTTTAAATTAATCTCTCTTAACTTATGGTAAACCATGACATAAAGGGCATCCACTTGTGAAGAGAGCTATTGAAAATAACTCAATCAGCGATGTAAGGTTTGATATAATATAATACGAAGTTGAACAAATAGCTTTGGTGAATGTAGCAATTTACAGAATGGATTATGTTGTAGAAAGAGTGAACAAAAGTTTGATCTTTTGTTGAGTTGTTTCTACCTACTTTTGTTATGGCTTGACTGTCTGCAGTGGGTTTGGTTTAAAGTGGTGATCAACATTGAGTCTACCCGAGACGTGATTAAGTTTTCACACAAATACATTTTGTACAACTAAATTGTCCTCTACCACTTAAATTTTCAATCGGTTCACTGCATCTTCTTCCTCCTTTGTTGTTGACAAATTAAACATGATTCATCTTTTCTTGATAGGGATTATTCTAGTTCTAGCCTTCGTGTTACAATGATCATACATTGTTACACCCAAATAAACAAGAAAGGTTTAACATCTAATTGTGGCTTTGTCTTTTATTATCGAGGAGAGATATAATTCCACGATTTCAAGCTCTGAAAGCTACCACAGACTTCATGATCTCGCCGAGATTAATATTTCACACTTTTTCCACACTGTTATTGTTCTCCATTTTCTTTAATTTTAAGTGAATCACTTAGGTTTTGGTATAATATGATGCAGAAGCCAGTTTCCCAACTTTCCATCTGTACTTGATACAATAAAATGCTTTGGATTATTGTAAATCATGTAAATACTGTACTTGACCTAAATAAAATGGATCAGCCCACTTTTCTGACAAGTGTACAGGTTGTTTCCATCCTTATATCTACCTACCTATATTACTATTCTAATAATGTAAAGTGCCATTACTTTCCTCAACACCTGTTTTATCAGTATTGCCCTTTCAATGATACATTACATACGCGTCTTTGATTCTACGTCATTGTTTTTGATTCGGAAATTGTTGTTGTTTTGACAATTTTCTGCGTGCCGACGAGACGATTCGAATCGATAAAAGTACTCAAATTAAGTCCAAATAGCCACCATTCCAGCCCCAGTACATGTTTTCGGCCTAGAATTAGAAAATAAAGAGAATGGGACAGGTTTGAGCCTTCAAAACGAAGTAATTCATCAAATATCGACTCGGGGCGCTGAAAATTGTCGAAATCCAACATGGCGGGCGTCAACTCGCATCGATTCGAATCGATAAATATGCTCTAAATGACCTAAATATTCATCATTTCAACCCCCCAGCACATGTTTTCGGCCTAAAATTTGAAAATAAAGAGAATGGGACAGGTTTGAGCCTTCAAAACGGCTTAGAACACAAGATATCGACTCGTCGGCGCGCCGAAAATTGTCAAAACAACAACAATTTCCGAATATCACGTGACCCCAGCCCTGACTTCTGATTGGTCGAGAGCTGAATCACGCCAGAGCCGCCGTCTTTGGCGGCAGCGGCAAGCAAACTGGTATCGATTCGAATCGATAAATATGCTCTAAATGACCTAAATATTCATCATTTCAACCCCCCAGCACATGTTTTCGGCCTAGAATTCGAAAATAAAGACAATGGGACAGGTCTGAGCCTCCAAAACGAAGTATTTCATCACATATCGATGAAAAATGTAGAAAGACCGAACGAAATCCAACATGGCGGGCGTCAAGTCGCATCGATTCGAATCGATAAATATGCTCTAAATGACCTAAAAATTCATCATTGTAACCCCCCAGCACATGTTTTCGGCCTAGAAAACATGTGCTGGGGGGGTGGAATGGTGGCTATTTGGACCAATTAGAGCAATTTTATCTTCTAAAAAACTTCTATATTTCCTGCCAATATTTCCTTGCCGCCTGCCGCCAAAATGGCGGCGGCTGCAGCGTGATTTCTGAGTGTCCAATCAGCACACAGCTTAGTGGTCACGTGATCGTTTTTCCAACATGGCGGGCGTCAACTCGCATCGCTTCGAATCGATAAATACACTCAAAATAGCGAAAAAAGGCCCTATTTCAACCCCCAGCACATGTTTCCGGCCTTAAATTGGAAAATAAAGAGAATGGGACAGGTCTGAGCCTCCAAAACGAAGTAATTCATCAAATATAGACTCGTCGGTACGCCGAAAATTGTCACAACAACAATTTCCGAATCTCACGTGACCCCAGCCCTGACTTCTGATTGGTCGAGAGGTGAATCACGCCAGAGCCGCCGTCTTTCTGCCACTAAGATGTATCAATTTGCAGCCGCTACTAAAATGTATCAATTTGCTGCCGCTACTAAAATGTATCAATTTGCTGCCGCTACTAAAATGTATCAATTTGCTGCCGCTACTAAAATGTATCAATTTGCTGCCGCTACTAAAATGTATCAATTTGCTGCCGCTACTAAAATGTATCAATTTGACCTAGGCTAGGCTATTGAAAAAAAAAAAGGGGGGGGGGGCTGGTGCTAGGCCTATAGGCAATTTTATCAGTGTAGGTCTACTAACTGTGGCCTAGACTATTGAAAACAAAGAGGGGGGGGGGGCACCGGGACTATAATCAATTCTCTCAATGTAGGCCTACTAACTATAGCTTGGCCTATTTTATTTATAGCCCCCCTACCCTCGCTGAAGCCAAAAAAAAACACAATTTTTTTTTTATTATTTAGCACCTTTTCTGCCCGAGATCCTCTTTTATAGCACCTTTCCTGCCCAAAATCCTCTTTTTTAGCCCCTCTTTATTAGGACCTTTCCTGCCCCTAATCCTCTTTTATAAGGCTAGGCCTACTTTTAGCTTGAGGGGATAATAAAATCTTCCTATATAAATTCAATTCCTATTGGGACAAGGCCTACTTTTTAGCTTGAGGGGATAATAAAATCTTCCTATATAAATTCAATTCCTATTGGGACTAGGCCTACATTTTAGCTTGAGGGGATAATAAAATCTTCCTATATAAATTCAATTCCTATTGGGACTAGGCCTACTTTTAGCTTGAGGGGATAATAAAATCTTCCTATATAAATTCAATTCCTATTGGGATTTGGCCTACATTTTAGCTTGAGGGGATAATAAAATCTTCCTATATAAATTCAATTCCTATTGGGACTAGGCCTACTTTTAGCTTGAGGGGATAATAAAATCTTCCTATATAAATTCAATTCCTATTGGGACTAGGCCTACTTTTAGCTTGAGGGGATAATAAAATCTTCCTATATAAATTCAATTCCTATTGGGACTAGGCCTACATTTTAGCTTAAAAGGAAATAATAAAATCTTCCTATATAAATTCAATTCCTATTGGGACTAGGCCTACTTTTAGCTTGAGGGGATAATAAAATCTTCCTACATAAATTCAATTCCTATTGGGACTAGTCCTACTTTTAGCTTGAGGGGATAATAAAATCTTCCTATATAAATTCAATTCCTATTGGGACTAGACCTACTTTTAGCTTGAGGGGATAAAATCTTCCTATATAAATTCAATGCCGATTGGGACTAGGCCTACTTTTAGCTTGAGGGGATAATAAAATCTTCCTACATAAATTCAATTCCTATTGGGACTAGGCCTACTTTTAGCTTGAGGGGATAATAAAATCTTCCTACATAAATTCAATTCCTATTGGGACTAGGCCTACTTTTAGCTTGAGGGGATAATAAAATCTTCCTACATAAATTCAATTCCTATTGGGACTAGGCCTACTTTTAGCTTGAGGGGATAAAATCTTCCTGTATAAATTCAATTCCGATTGGGACTAGGCCTACTTTTAGCTTGAGGGGATAATAAAATCTTCCTACATAAATTCAATTCCTATTGGGACTAGGCCTACATTTTAGCTTGAGGGGATAATAAAATCTTCCTACATAAATTCAATTCCTATTTGGACTAGGCCTACTTTTAGCTTGAGGGGATAATAAAATCTTCCTACATAAATTCAATTCCTATTGGGACTAGGCCTACTTTTAGCTTGAGGGGATAAAATCTTCCTATATAAATTCAATTCCGATTGGGACTAGGCCTACTTTTAGCTTGAGGGGATAATAAAATCTTCCTATATAAATTCAATTCCTATTGGGACTAGGCCTACTTTTAGCTTGAGGGGATAATAAAATCTTCCTATATAAATTCAATTCCTATTGGGACTAGGCCTACATTTTAGCTTGAGGGGATAATAGAATCTTCCTATATAAATTCAATTCCTATTGGGACTAGGCCTACTTTTTTAGGCCTACTTTTAGCTTGAGGGGATAATAAAAGTCCGAAAAAAGTCGAAAAAAGAGGATCCACTCTCGACGAGATTATTTATGTCCCGCGACATTCGACTAAGAACACTACATTTTAGCCCTCAAGCCCTTCCTTGTTAATCCATAATTAAGAAAACCGTCAATACTAAGGAGATGGGTTAAGGGCCATGAGAAAAACCCATAGAAAAGGGTTCCCACATGTCATGGAATTTGAAAGCTGTCTGGAATGTCAAGCCCCCCGACTAGTGGGGGGGCAATTGTATTTCCGTGGGAATTTCATGGTTATGGCAGTTTCTCAACTGATATCTGTAGCTTTAGATGTGCTGAAGAAGATAGGATACCGCTCCATTTTTTATTTTTACCATTTGAGCTATTTTTAGGCCAATTAGGTTAATTAGTGTAATTACAGCTTAGTGGGGCTATATATCTGTAGAAAATAAAGCTATCAACTTTCTTATTGGACCTACCCCCCCCTAAATTAGCTATAGGGAATCATGTGGTGAGGTTCATTTTTCTGTATCTGTGATGGTTGCCTAGCAACAGGCATATTTTGCTATTTATCTATGGTACGGTAACAGAACTAAATACTGTGGCATTAGGGATGTTATAAAGACCACCTTGCACTATTCTATATCATATATAGAATGTAAGTCTATATACACATTAGTCAATAGCTTGCCTAGCAACTGGCATATTTTGCTATTTGTGCATAGCAACAGCATCATTATAGCAATGCAGCATGAAACTATGTAGGCTATAGCACCTTGTTCATTCTACACTCCTAAGGTAGTTACATCATGAACTCTACCTATATGAGCTGGCAATGATGAAAGGATATTCCCAACCGGAATAGCTCCGATTTTAACCACCAGGGGGTGCCACTATGGGTTAAATGGAAGAAACAGTCTAAAACTTGTTCAAGTGAAAAGCTTCTATATTTGGAATGTATAAAGAACATTTTGAAGCCTAAATGGGTGTCCTTGTTGACATGGAAACATATTGGATAAATAGGTGTGCCTCTGGACCCATATACCCTACCAAAATGTTAATCATATCCAGAGAACATGTACAATCCCCATACTTGCACTATATATATATTGATCAAACTAGGTCTAATGAATAGGCCTTTTTCTGAAGGAATCTGGACACCTCCTCCCCACATATTTCATTATTTCCTTTTACAGTTAAGAGTGATATTACGTCCAAAGGAGTAGGTTATAGTTCCATTTCTATATCAATTGATATCAATTGATTTCAAGCAATATGATGGATGGACAGGTGACCATAGGACGGATAGAGAATGGACAGGTGACCATAGGATGGATAGGTGGCCATAGGACGGGCAGAGAATTAAAGGGTAGCATTAAACATCTGCAATGCAGACTGTCACCCTTGTCTTTTATTGATCAACTGTTAAACAATATATTTTAAACATTGTGAGTCCACAAACCATACTATTACAGGGGTAGACACTAACGCAGGGCCGAGAGCCAATAGCCCGTAAATTTGGGTGCGGGCCCGTAGTTTTCTTCAGAAATACCTTCTCATGGGCCCGGGTGGCCCGCAGGGAATTTTGCTAGATGTTTGAGGGGAATATACCTAACAGGGATAGGCATGTAATACTGTAAACGTATTAATTTTCGCTCAGTACATATTTTCGCGCATTTCGCGCACCTGCTTAGGTGCGCGAAAATATGATGTGCGCGAAAGTTTTGCACATAGAAATAGCTTTCCAATGATGTCTGACACTCTATATGCACTCTATAATATTACCCAAATAATAAATCTAATATGCTGGAAAAAGCACATCCTGAAAACTTTTATACTAAAGAAACTTTTATACTAAAGAACAATTGATATGACGATACAAGGCTACATTAAATTTCCAAGATAGAAGAATTTTAGACCCCCCCCCTATTATTTGGACCATCATTTGGGCTGTAAAATCCTTAATAATTGTCCGATTGAAAAACCGTAAAAACTGACATATAGCTAAAGATCACCTCATTGCAGATGCGCGAAAATATGATTGCGCGAAAATACCTCTATGTGCTAGGTGCGCGAAAATTTAGCTGCGCGAAAATATCTACGTTAACAGTATGTCATTTGAAAGAGGAAAACGAGAGGAAATGATCCAATTTGATTTCATCTTAACAGAGATAAATCAGGAAAATATTAAGACTTTCTCTTTGAAAAAAATAAAATTTGTTCCGGGCCCACACCTGAAATTGCGGGCCCATAGATTTCTGGGGCTATGGGCCCGGGTGGCCCACAGCTGAAAAAGTTAGTGTCTACCCCTGCTATCATAACACATGAATGTATAGAATACCAGTGTAGGGGCTTAGTAGTCCCCGCACCTGAGAGGTAGGACCGCAGGGGTGGGCCGCTCAGGTAGTCACTGCGCCCCTCCCATACCGATCCAGTAACGTGAGACACGGTCTATCTGATAGGACATGGGGATGTAGCTCAGTGGTAGAGCAATCGCTTGGCAAACGGAAGGCCCCGGGTCCGAGTCCCTGTGTCTCCGAAAACGTCATTTTCGGAGAAACCGTGTCCCTCACACCAGTATACATAGACTTTGTGATATGATACAGTGTAAGGAATGATTCCCTCAATGTAATATCAATACTGTTTGTGTTTAGATAGATCAATAAAAGATAAATCAACCTCTCAAATCAACCTCTCAGAATGGACAGGTGACCATATGATGGACATGGGATTGATAGGTGACAATAGGACGGACAGGGGATGGACAGGCAACCATAGGACAGATAGGGGATGGACAGGTGACCATAGGACTGTCTAGATGAATGGACTGTAAACTGATTTTATAACAGGTTGGAATAGAACATGTACCCAAATGTAGAAAATAATCTTGTAGGGTGATGATCACATACCCAAATGTAGAATAGGCTCATGTAGGAGGATTGTGCATCCTGCATCTCAATTCTATGGATCACATATTGCTTGATATCAATTGATATAGATATGGAACTATAACCTACTCCTTTGGACGTAATATCTCTCTAAATTATTAAAGGAAGGAATGAAGTATGTGGGGAGGGGGTGTCCGGAATCCTTCAGAAAAAGGCTTATTTATTAGACCTAGTTTGATCAATAGTGCAAGTATGGGGATTGTACATGTTCTCTGGATATGATTAACATTTTGGTAGGGTATATGGGTCCAGAGGCACACCTATTTATCCAATATATTTCCATGTCAACAAGGAGACCCATTTAGACTTCAAAATGATCTTTGTACATTCCAAATATAGAAGCTTTTCACTAAAGCAAGTTTTAGCCTGTTTCTTCCACTTTAACCCATAGTGGCACCCCCTGGTGGCTAAAATCGGAGCTACTCCGGTGGGGAATATCCTTTCTTCATTGCCAGCTCACTTAGGTAGAGTTCACGATGTAACTACCTTAGGAATGTAGAATGAACAAGGTGATATACATAGCTTCATTCCGCATTGCTATAGTGATGCTGTTGCTATGCACAAATAGCAAAATATGCCAGTTGCTAGGCAAGCTATTGACTAAAGCATATATAGACATACATTCTATGATATAGTTATCTTAGAATAGTGCAAGGTGGTCTTTATAACATCCTTACCACTGCTTACCTAATGCCACAGTATTTAGTTCTGTTACCATAGATAAATAGCAAAATATGCCTGTTGCTAGGCAACCATCACAGATACAGAAAAATGAACCTCACCACATGATTCCCTATAGCTGATTCAGGGGGGGTAGGTCCAGTTAGAAAGTTGATAGCTTTATTTTCTACAGATATATAGCCCCACTAAGCTGTAATTATACTAATTAACCTAATTGGCCTAAAAATAGCTCAAATAGTAAAAATAAAAAATGGAGCGGTATCCTATCCTATTAAGCACCCTTTTATCCATAGATTCCAGTTGTAAAAGTATCATAACCATGAAATTCCCACGGGGTATAGTAAATGTGACGATTGCCCCCCCACTAGACCCCCACAATAATGTTCTAGCTGTCATGGAAAAGTGGGATTTTTGTCATGGAATTTCAATCTGAAATCTTTGTGGGAACCCTGGTTACATTTCCCACCCTATGGCAATGCTTCAGGGATGAAAGGTTACACGTTTTTTTCCCCTGATTTCAAGTATTTTTTATGTTGCAAAGACCTGTACTTCGGCCACTCAAAAATATAAACAGGTTTCTCATCACCGCGCGCATCATAAAAATCGTGATTTAGGGAAAACCTCTTTTTTTTGAAGATTTTTAATGAAAAATGGTCAAATATTGGCATATTTGGTATCAAATTAAAGCTTATACTGCCTGTAATACAGTACGATTTCTGGTAATTTCTGGCGTGATCCCCCCTGGTGAATAGAGTGTACAGGCCATTGTTACCACCCAAGACCATGTGAACACCCTGGAGCTGCTATTCCTGATTAGATTTCTTCTAAATTCAACATGGATATTGTGAAAAACCCATCGAAAAAATATATGGAGTAAAATTACTTTTTCTGGTTTCATCTGTCACTAATTGTATAGGTTTTGAGTGGGCTAGGTGAAGTGTACACTCCATCCACTAGGGGGCGCCATGGGCTTTTGGGGGACAGAAAATCGGCTCGTGGACCGTTTCAGTACTCAGTCCTTGCTCTTTGGTGAAACCTCTACCGTGACACCACTCCTAGTTTCAGTCATTATGCTGGATAGACGCTGACCGACGAGACCAGATTCCTTGGTCAGCCGATCTCATAATGCCCCCCCCCCCCTACACACATAAACCAGGTTGTATGCAGGATACTGCAATATTCTCTAGATTTAATCATTTTACTTAAAGAAAATACAGGATACAAAATTGGAAAATATTGCAATATTGTGAGATTATCATTTATGATTATACACCTCATGAAAGAAAGCAAACTCACGTATATGTTGGTTCAATTGACAAAGTTTATTTCCCACCTTACTTCTCGCAAATATTTACAACGGTTGGGAATTTAAATCTTGTCTGAGGTAGGACATTCCTTTCATAAAAGAACTTTCGCCATGATGAATATATCGCATATAAGTTTGTCACATTTTGTTAGTAGCCAAAAGATTTCAACGTCAACACTTTTTGCACAGCATGATCACAATTTTTAACTCTGTATGTAGGGGTAAACTATCAACCCGGAAACTTGATTCTTATTACACTAAAACTTGCCTCAAGGTTTGGTCTGTTAACTTCAACAGTAGTCAAAAATTAAATGTTGATTTTCATTAATTTGGGTTTTTGAAACGTATGCAATATCTCAATGGGACTACCCTAGAATCAACCTCGGGCGTAATCTGATCATTCTTTTGAGCGAACAAGGGATCGAAGCATATTTGCACATTTCCTTTAAAAGCATGACAAAACAATTTTTGTACAAATTCAAGGATTGACTATAAATTAATTTGTCTCTGAGAAACCATCCTCATATATAAAAAGATTAAGCGTGTGAGTGACCTCACAGATGACTCAGGGTAAGCTGTATGTGGTCCGTGGTCATTTTTCTACTTCCTTGTTTTAGGCCCTGTACCTGAAGCAATGGTGTGCAACCTAGACCTTGATGGCCTTACTCCAAGGCCTAAGCTTGAAAATTTGTTGAATAATTTCCAATAAACACATAGCCCTAGATACTGATTTAACCCTTTGCATATTTATGTATCATTGGAATGATGGACAAGGCAAGTCTAGTGGCATTTGAAAACTCACTGGAGCCCGCCTAAGGTTATCACACCTCCCATAGAAGCTCCCCAGTACCACCGCAGTGGCTTAATCTGCACAGTGCGGCCCTTAAAGGGAAGTGGCAACATGTTTGTAACACCTGGATAATAGCCCATTAAGGCCTGCTATATACACCCATCCGCAACACACTGTACACCTTGTAATACGGATATAGTAATGGGTAATGTTGGCCTCAAAGGGTTAAATATATGGTGAATGTCGTCGGATAGCTCTCTGCTACTTACCAGGCTACCACAAGCCTCACATTCCGCTTTTGTCGAATGATTGATCTAATTTGAGTACAATACATTATTTCTCATTTCTGATGGCAGAATCGTAATCGCCAGAAAAAGCTACCCTAATTTCATATATTGGAAGTCATATATAATCGAATTCCAGGTGGTGGCTGTAGGTGAGCAGGTGGCTGTGGTAAAGCAGGTGGCTGGGGGCGAGCAGGTGGCTGTGGGCGTCAGCGCCCAGCAGCGCGTAACTGCTGTTTTACGTCTCTGCTGAAAAGCCAGTCGATCGGAGCGTCACCAGCGACACCATCGCCGTTTCCGTCTCGCCTTGTCGGTCGGCTGCGGGGCGGCGTGATGCTCTGTGTTGCAAACTTTTATCTAAATTTAATTTAAACGTTCTTGATGGTTTTTATTGTGTGTTTGAGGGTATTTCGAGTGTAAAAGATGGCATTTCTGCGTGTGAAGAGAGAAATATGGGACAGATTGGCAAAAGTTGTCATTTCTATCTTTGCTTTAACACTGGAGCCTATGTACCTTTCATTTAGAGGGTAGCCATTTAAGAATACTTAAGAGTTTAAGGAAAAGAGAGCAATCACTACCTAAAGATCGCAGGCCAATTACAGCAAGAAGGAAAGACATTTCAAATTTCTTTTCGAAGGAAACATTTGTCCCCCGATCTTGCCTGTCTCTCCATGGTCTTATTTAATGGCTGTGGGCCATGGACATTAAATGAGAGCACTTCTCCCATGTAACAAAAACGTCTTAAACCTTGGTTGGGTCGTTTAGTATTACTCAGTTACCCTGAGTCAAAAAGAAAACATTGACAACTGTACCAGAAAACTTAAACCAGAACGATCCACACTCGGAGCACCCCTCCTTGGCTGTACAGCGTCTCTGTGAGAGACAGCCGCCATGATTGTTTATGCTAATTTTTATGCATTGTGCACTTGTGTCATTACGATGTATCAATGCAACCCTGGCGAGAAACCCTTCAGTCATGCATTCATGTATTATATTAACCCTACGTGTTAGATACACATACAAAGGGTTGGCATGATGCATGAATGCAGCCCTGGTGATTAGACTAGACTCACCAGGGCTTCATTCATGCATCATAACAACAAAGGGCATGGCACATAAAAGCAGTATGCGGCCTTTAATGCGTAATATCAGTGGATAAAAAAGCAGTGTCCTCTAAACACTTTCAATTCACTCTGGCTGTGTCTCATGAACTTGGGCCAATGTTTTCGTCTCCGACCAGGTGCCATCTCTGACCGGGTGATCGCTGACCGGGTGCCATCTCTGACGGGCCTGAATGGAAACGGTTTATTTAGGGCAGATGTAGATAGAATTTGGCTGAAAAAGGTTAATGGATATTATAACTCTTTAAAGTAGTAATTAGCCCATTTTTATCATCATCTGCCCGAAATAAACTGTTTCCATTCAGGCCGGTTAGAGATGGCACCCGGTCAGAGATGGCACCCGGTCAGAGATGGCACCCGGTCAGAGATGGCACCCGGTCAGAGACGTTGACATCGGCCCAAGTCCGTGAGACACAGCCCTATAATGCCGGTGGGCGGCTATCCGGTGGTGGTCTGGTACATGAGGTTCTCGTCCTCCACAATGACACACACCTCCTCGGTGGCGGGAACCAGCACCTGTTGTCCGTCCACGTTGAGTGCGTAGTAGCAGTGGTCGCCCTCCGACACCTGTTCAGTCTCCACCAGCTCGGTGCCACCCCCCACGTGCTCCACCTGTACCATGGACATAGCGCCCATGTCCTGCTGCCCCCCCGCGGTGGTGTCTAACTCCACGTAGTGGTGCTGCACCGTGTCCCCCCCGCCCCCCGCCAGGTCCGCCCGGAGTAGCGACTCCCCGGGGAGCACCACCTGCGGCTCACCAGCCTCCAGCCCCGCCGTGCTCACCACCTCCGAGAAACTCTCCCCATCCCCCTCCCCCTCCAGCTTCACGTCACAGGTCACCAGGTCAGCCGTGCTCCCCTCACCGGGAACCTCCTCGTGTACCACCGTAGCCGTACCCTGCAGGGCCGCCAGGTGGTCTTTAGGGGCCGTCAGCTTGATAACCTTGTTGTGTCGCCGTGAGAGCTGCTTGTCAACCGGGGCGAGCGTCCCACTGTAGGCCTCCATGGTGAAGGGGATGGAGCGGGAGAGTTCGGGCATCATGTCCTCCGTCATCTTGTGGAGCCGCTCGTAGTGCAGCTTGAGGCAGGTCCGGGTGGAGAAGGACATGTTGTTACAGAAGGTGCAGGAGAAGGGCCGGATACCCGAGTGTGTCAACGTGTGTACCTGCAGTAAGAAACATGACATACAGAAGGTGCAGGAGAAGGGCCGGATACCTGAGTGTGTCAACGTGTGTACCTGCAGTAAGAAACATGACATACAGAAGGGGCAGGAGAAGGGCCGGATACCCGAGTGTGTCAACGTGTGTACCTGCAGTTACAAACATGACAACATACAGAAGGTGCAGGAGAAGGGCCGGATACCCGAGTGTGTCAACGTGTGTACCTGCAGTAAGAAACATGACAACATACAGAAGGGGCAGGAGGAGGGCCGGATACCCGAGTGTGTCAACGTGTGTACCTGCAGTAAGAAACATGACACCATACAGAAGGGGCAGGAGAAGGGCCGGATACCCGAGTGTGTCAACGTGTGTACCTGCAGTAAGAAACATGACACCATACAGAAGGGGCAGGAGGAGGGCCGGATACCCGAGTGTGTCAACGTGTGTACCTGCAGTAAGAAACATGACACCATACAGAAGGTGCAGGAGGAGGGCCGGATACCCGAGTGTGTCAACGTGTGTACCTGCAGTAACAAACATGACACCATACAGAAGGGGCAGGAGAAGGGCCGGATACCCGAGTGTGTCAACGTGTGTACCTGCAGTAAGAAACATGACACCATACAGAAGGGGCAGGAGAAGGGCCGGATACCCGAGTGTGTCAACGTGTGTACCTGCAGTAAGAAACATGACACCATACAGAAGGGGCAGGAGGAGGGCCGGATACCCGAGTGTGTCAACGTGTGTACCTCGAGACAAACGCAATATCATTACATTACAAATTACCATATATGATGTGCCATTAATATCAACATAATAAAATAGTCTATGGGGAGTTACTTATTTTAAAGCAATTAAATTAAAGGCATTTTCAGGTTTTTCACAAAAATTTGCAGACTGAATTCCATGACAAAAAGCTCAATTTTCAATGACATTTATAACATTGTTGTGCAGGTTAGGGGCTTGGCCCTGGAGAAAAATCTAGAAAGCAAATAGTATATTCTAGGAGATTTTGTAATATCAATTCCATTATTTTCATTTTCCATGATATTCCAATTTCAGTAGTAACTAAAGTTTTGTAGAATAGAGTTAACTGTCTCGAGAGACTATCTACAAATCTAGTCTTAAAAGGGCTCCTATTCGGCAGCGGAGGTGGGGTGCTACCGACCTTGAGGTTGTGAAGGTCACGGAAGCCCTTCCCACAGCGGTCACAGAAGTGCTTGAACTTTCCCGTGTGGAGGCGTTGGTGTCGGAGCAGGGTACTCCGCCGGTCAAACCACTTCCCACACACCTACAACACAAAACAGGAAAACATACAATATTATCTCTTTTTTTATCAAATTGATGAGCTATTTTTATCACACAAAAAACAACAACAGACAAATGGGGTAATTTCGACACTTTATTGAAAATGCATCACACTGGGATTTTCGGAAGATTATCCGAGATTTATTCACGGAAGACAGATGCCGCTAAAATTAGATCCCAAGTAGCAAGGTCCGACTCTCTTTAGGTCGTTACGGTATAAAGGTTTTTAGGTAGTAAAACCTGAAAAACTTGATTTCATCTTATTTTAATTTTATTTCATTTTGTCCTCCGTACTGCAATAGTGCCATACCTTCCCGCCACATAAAGATTGATATGTATTTTCAACTCTTCCAGTATGCGAGAGAGGGCCTGCTATGCAACGTTATTTTGCTCTGCCTTAATGCAAATAATTGATGGGCCCATAAATGTTAACTTTATGCTAGACTTGGAGGAGGTCAAGTTGCTGCTTTAACGCTTTAATGACGACATTAATGCATAATGGCTTGGTTGTCATGATTCATGAATGCAGCCCTGGCAAGTAACACGCCAGTGCTTCATTCAAGCATCATGCCAACCCTACGAGGTAGAGAAACTCCCAAATGTTTGCATAATCAACTAATGTATCCCCAGCGAGTTACTCACCAGGGCTGCATTCATGGATCATAAATGACCGAGGCATGCTGCATTAATGCCGTCGTTAAAGGGTTAATGCTGGATGACAAATGCCATCTTTTAGCGACATGGGTCTTTAAAGGATTAAATCGGTGCAGAAACCTACCTCGCAGGCAAACTTGAACTCGGAGTGTACGTTGGTGAGGTGGTTGGCGAGGGCGCGTTTACTCCTGTACACCTTGCCGCACTTCTCACAGTTCACGGCAGCCTCGGCCGGGGGGTGCACGTCTGCTTTGTGGACACGTAACCGGGCCGGCGTGCTGAACGTCCTGTAACAACAGCAAGACATGGATAAGGCCAAATAAAAAGGTTTGTTTCCGGTCACCCGACCATACCTAGCTAAAATTAGCTTTTTGACCCCCAGAAATTTTTTTTTTTTTTTTAAAGTTTTCAAGGAAAAATATGAACAAATGTAGGACAATGTGGCCTGTGTCCATAGATCTTACACAGGAAATTTGCCTTCTACACAGGCCACATTGGCCCTATTTTCATATAAATGAATACAGATCATAATAAATTCTTTGATAACAGCTTACAAAATCGATTGAAAATGCTTAAATTCACTGAAGAAAAATGCTTCTAAGTAGGGTGTACCTAAGGGAGTGATCATTTATTATCAACAGGGGGGGGGGGGGCAAAAAAATTTGGACCCTTTGGGGGGGGGGGGCAAAAAATTTGGACCCCTCTTGGGGGGGGGGGGGGCAAAAAAATTTAACCTGTTTTGAGCCAAAAAGCCCGCGCGTTACTATGCTTCAAAGGGCCCGCGCGTGAGCCGATTTTCGACCCTAAGGGGGGGGGGGGGGGGTGTAAAAATTGTTAACCCCTTGACTCAGCTTCTATTAGGAATATTTGAAAAATTGTTTCACTGTTGGAAAGCTCAGATCATGGCCGGCCATTATGACCGATGTCTGATGGGCTCCCATCGGTCATTACAATTCTACATCGGCAAAAGCCGATGTGCCGATGTCATTTCGGCAACACTGTTGGTCCTTACAGGGTTAGGGAGTGAATGTACTCACCTGGGGCACTCGTCACACTGGAAGGCCCCCTGCCCCTCGTGTTTCAGCAACATGTGGGCATTAAGATCCTTAAACCCAGGGAACGACAAGCTACACAAGCGGCACTTCTGTTTCTGCTTCACGAACCCGCCCGGGTGGAAGATGTGGTAGTGCTTCTGGTAGTCCAGGCCGCTCTGAAACGACCGCTTACAATGCAGGCACTCGGTTTGATTAGTCGCCGCCACCGGCCGGCTTTTATTCCCAAAGTAGGGGATATGAACGCTGAGCTCGTTACCGGCGGGTATCTTGTGTGAGGTGGTGAAGAAGATGCCCTCGTCGCGGAGCACCATGACGGTGTTGTACTGGCTGGGGGGGGTGACCGGGGTGAGGTAGTGGCACCAGTTGGAGGCGTTCTCGTCCCCCGTGTACAGGAAGTACTTCTCTGCCTCGTCCTCCTGCTGCAGAAACCACACCTGCGACAGGTCCGTGTCCACCTGCATGGAGGGATTTCAGCGATACCGATCGTTAACATTTAATAAGGGTTTATTTATGTGTGTTTTTTCTTAAAGTGTATATACTGACATAATGTATATCAGCTGGCCAATCTTGTCTATCGTGCCTTACATGACTGAGCGTTACTTATACTCATGGATTCTTGTAATCAGGGAGGGTCATAATATTATCTGTTGATAAGACCCTTCCTAGGTATTTATATCTCTCACGAAATCAGCCCGCATATGTTAATATCAAAAAAGAATGAAATACTTTCATGAAAAGCGTCAAATAATTGTACACATCGCCAAGGATCCTATGTGAGAAATAAAACCTGAAACTTGTTCAAAAAAAAAAATACCCCCAGAATCAATACACCAATATTTATTCTATTCCGATTATCGCATCAACAAAAGCATTATATCGATACAGTAGCGCACATAGCCTAGTAATTTACCTTTCTAAAACTGCAAGAATTGTGAAAATATTCCATCTAGAACTTGCTTTTTATTCAGTTTAAATATTGTGTCCTTTGTAGGCCTAAAATATTGAGGGCAAAATACTTCAGATTGTGCTCAAAGTGCTACAAAATGTTATCTTTATAGAGATGTATGAGGAGGGGAATAAACAGATGAAAATACACATTTTCCTACTGTTTTTGTAACATCAAAATAAATCGATTTAATCGAACAATCGAGACTAAAATAGTGATAATCTAAATCGAAATAAATTTGATATCAATGAGATTCCTACCTGGATGTCGTCCTCCCCGAGCAGGATGCCCACCAGGGGGCCGAACTCTGTGTACACCGGGATCTCCTGTCCCGCACACACCGTCAACTTACGGGTGTCCGGCGACACCTTGACACTCAGACTAGACGGTAACGACATCAAGGAGCACGCACCCGAGCCACCCGCCGTCGCAGCCTGGTCCTTGAAGGTGCGTTTTGCATACAGAATAGGGCAGTCTGTCAAGTCGCCGTCTTTATCGATGGGTTTCTCGTGGTTGGTGAGACAGGCCTGACACAGGTACTTCTTCATGACACCAGCGCGCTGAAAGTGACTGCTCGGGTATTTCTTCTTTTGCATGACAAGTTCATCGATATCGTCCGCCGACATGGGCTGTTTATATCTCATATCTTCTTTCCTTGGGCGTCCTGGACCCCTCTTTTGGGAGGCTTGTACTATTCTAGTCGCGACCTTGACTGCTCCCTTCTGCTTTAGTTGTACCTTTTTCTTTAACTTTTTGACGACAGGTTTTGAGATTTCCTCCACATTTGTTTGTTCTTGGGGCTCTTCCTGTCCGCCCTGGGTTTCCTTGGAAGGTGATGCGGACTCGGATATAAGGCGTTCTTCATCATCAATAGCCGGAAGGTCGAGCGCTGAGGTAGATTCACTAGAATTAACTTCTTCAGTTACGCCCTCCTCCTGGCTTTCCTGAAGAATGACTACGGTAGACGTAGCCTGCAGACCCAGATCTTCAACAAGTTTTTGTTTCTTCACCGCAGGCTCGTCTAATTCTAAGTCTTTGTCTGAGAAGATCTCGTCTTCATCTTCGACACCACTTTCTTTCTTATTTCTCCTCGTAAAGTCGTAGTAGTCAGACAGCCTTGATGGTGGTTTGACCCGTCGCTTGCTCGCCCCGCGTTCAGATACTACCTTCTCTGGCTTTCCGGATGTTTCCACATTACTTCTATCTATATTACCATCAGGGAGCCGTGACTTGCGCGGCCGGCCTCTTTTCTTCTTGGGTGGTTGCGCTAGGAACTCAGGGGGAGTAATGATCTGTATGGAGACATTATTATCCAGAAGTTGGCCCTCCTCGTTCTGAATGGTCACCACCTCCATGTGGACTGTGTCACCTGCATTGATTGTTTCCTCTTCTATGTGCTCTGTCGGTTGGATTTGAACTTCGGATTTATCTGGCGTCTTCTTCGCTCTTACTTTTTTTTGGCTTTTCTTGAACGATTTACTGTTCCTGAGTTTGTGGCTTGGCCCAAAGCACTGTCCAGATGTTTGGGATTGGCCGCTTTCACAGGCGTCATCCCTATCCCCAAGCATCAGGAGTTTCATATAGGTCAGTTTTTCAATTGGGGATCGTATAGTTCTGGCTGTACTCGGACCAAAGCAACTGTAGTAGTCCGAGTAGACCTTCCTCCCGGAGGTATAGTCTATATCCAGGTCCACTTTGCCCACCTTACACACGAGTTGAAACACGACTTGGTAGTAGAGCGCCCTGATGCGCTCGTTGCTGATCTGCCCAATAAAGTAGATGATCATATCCTTCGCCTCGTAGCGCTTCACTGTTCCCCGATGCTTGTACTGGTACTCAAACTTGTGTCCGGTCGACACGTCGGTGACCGGCACCATCTTGCAGCCAGCGTCTGGTGACATGATGTCCTGCGGCTCGCCGATACAGATCCTGCCGTCCACATCGCTGATGGTGTACTCACGGTAGTTAGTCATGAAGATCATCTTCTTGCTGTGCCTGGTGTTGGTGTCCAGCTGGGGCTCCTTCTGCTGCTGTAAGGGCTGCAGCACCTGGACATCCTCCAGCGCTAGGTCCCCCGCCGCCATCGGCTGTATCGTCATCCCCGCGTCATCAGTCAGACTCAGGTCATGTGACCCCACCACCACCTCGTGATGCACCATGGTAACGCCGGGGTCCATGTGGATGACGTGTGTCGGCATGCCGTCTGTCGTGTGTCCGACAGACGAGGGGACCGTGATGGTGAGGAGGTTTGACATCTGGTCAAAGCCATGCTGCCCCTGGACGGCCACCACGGCTCCCCCTGACGGATCTACAATGGTAAGCAACAGCGGCATATTAACGAGAAATTCATGGTGCCACGGGAAGTGGAGTGATTAAGTAAATATATAGAAAGTTCAATCAGGGTTCCCACAAAAACATCAGATTGAAAATCCCTGACTTTACCTGTCCGAAGTTAACCATTTACCCTAACCAGATTTACCGTAGGCTGTGATATACTACTGGGCGCTCTTAAATTCAACAGGCATTTACCCCTTTCCCTTTTTCATCGCTTTCGCTGCATAAGTGCCTTGCTGCAAAATTTCATATTTCAATGACTTTCACCATTCCATTACAGTTTACTTGACTTTCCATGACCAAAAATTTCCATTTTTCAAGACAATATTTACTGTATCGCCACAATATAAGTGCAGGTCGGTTTCACAAGATCCCATGACTTTCCCTAACAACTGTATTGTACAGTTGTGTAGGCATTTTAAGACAAACACTACTAAATCGTACAAGTGTCTGGCAGAACTGTCCAACAACCTTCTACCTTACACAACTTTCCCTGGGTCACCTTGTGTCGGAGAGAATCTTGGCGGGGAGAGTCATGGCAGGGAGAGTTGTGTCGGGCAGACGTGTCCAGGAGAATCATGACCTTGTCAGGTGGAGTCAGGTCAGGTAGTCTTGTCAGGAAGAGTCGACTCGTAATAGGGAGAGTCCTGTCAGGGAGTCATGTCCGGTACAAGTGTCCAGTGTAGTTGGATCGGGAGGAGTTGTGTCGTGGAGAATCATGTGAGGGGACTCGTGTCAGAGAGTTATTTCAAAGTCATTTCGGAGGAGTCATGTTGAGGAGAGTCGTGTGTGGTAGTCATTTCAGGGAGTCTTATTGCAGAGTGCCGCGTCAGGGAGTTATATGAGGGAGAGTGTTGACAGGGAGTGCTGACAGGGAGTACAAGTGTTGTTTCAGGTAGAGTCATAACAGGGTGAGTCATAACAGGGTGAGTCATGTCGGTCGGAGTCATGACGGGGGAGAGTCCGGCGGGGGCAGAGTCCGGCAGGGGGAGAGTCCGGCGGGGGGAGAGTCCGGTCGGGGAGAGTCCGGTCGGGTAGAGTCCGGTCGGGGAGAGTCCTGTCGGGGAGAGTCCAGTCGGGGAGACTCCGGTCGGTCGGGGAGACTCCGGTCGGGGAGAGTCCGTCTGGGAGAGTCCGGTCGGGGAGAGTCTGGTCTGGGAGAGTCTGGTCTGGGAGAGTCCACTCGGGGGAGAGTCTGGTCTGGGGAGAGTCCGGTGGGCAGAGAATCCGGTGGGGGAGAGTGCAGTCTGGTTGTCCGGTCGCGGTTGGGGAGTCCGGTCGCGGTTGGGGAGTCCGGTCGCGGTTGGGGAGTCCGGTTGCGGTGAGGGAGTTCGGTCGCGGGTGGGGGGTGGGAGAATGACAGGGAGTCCGAATGTCACGTTGGGCAGCGTCCTGTTGGGGGAGAGTTGTGTCAGGCCCAGGCCAGGGGGAGTTTATATGTCATTTATTAATGAACAGGCCACAGGTGACATAAACCTATTATTATACCCCCCATACGATCTACCAGTGTTGTAGGTATAGGAAAGTCGTATGCACACTCAGTGGGCATATGGGCTCTGTATGTAATGGGAGGGACTAAGCGTGTAATCCGGTGCCCTGGGCGTGTAATCCGGCGCCCTGGGCGTGTAATCCGGCCCCTGGGCGTGTAATCCGGCACCTCTCCTATATATAACATTACTATTAATGCAAGCTGGCCTGTCTCGTATTGGTAACGCGTTTTCGGCGGCTCAAGCTCTCCCTTATTCTCCCGGGGGAGGGGGAGGGGCACTCCCTCAGTATTTCTGACTATGTGTGAACAGGATTCCAAGGGAAAGGGTATGTTTTTGGACTCTTGAATAGGGGTGCTTTCTAGGCAATTTTGGAGGGAAAGGGGTACCTTTAAAGGCTGAAACTCTCAAATAAAACATTAATCCACTTTTTTCAACGTTGAAGATACATATTTTGTGTATAGGGTAAGGGCAAGCCCTATCGGTACCTTTTGCAGGCCAATTTCTTTAATACACACTTTATAATAAGGGTGTCAATCCTCGGTCCCACTAAATTAGAGTATGCAATTTTGCTCATTTATCCGTGAAAATGGTGCTATTTTGTAAAATTACCTCCCGTGATGAGGGTCCTAAATTTAAGGTGGTGTTCACACATGGTTACTATAGAAAAGGTAGGGAGTGCCCCCCCCCCCGGCTTATTCTCTTTGGTTATTCCCTTATCTGTGCCCCATTCTAACGGCAAAAGGTGCCCCATTCTGAGGGCAAACTGTGCCCCATTCTGATGGCAAAACGTCTCCCATTCTGAGGGCAAAACGTACCCCATTCTGACGGCAAACTGTGCCCCATTCTGATGGAAAAAGTGTCCCATTCTGACGGCAAAATGTGCCCCATTTTGACGGCAAAACGTGCCCCAATCTGAATGCAAACTGTGCCCCATTCTGGTAAAAAAACGTGTCCCATTCCAACAGCAAAACGTGCCCCATTCTGACGGCAAACTGTGCCCCATTCTGATGGCAAAACGTGTCCCATTCTGACGCAGATCTAAATGTACTTCTCATTTACCAATGTTGAATGTGTGGCTTATACGAGAGGGGGGTATAATAAAACAAAAACATAACTTGTTGTCATAACTATGAGTAGATTCCACTCGTGGCATATGCCGGATTCCACTTATGCCCTTATAAAGGGCATGCGTGGAATCCGGCATATGCCACTTGTGGAATCTTCACATAGTTATGCCCACTGCGTTATGTTTTTGGTTAGGCCTAGTCTTCTTAGTATGTGTATTCTAGAAATTCGTTTTACTCAGCCCCTTCAATTTTGAATCCCCCTATAATTATTATTATAGTCCCTACACTGTAATACACTGCTGCCTGCAGTCTGCAGTCAGTCCAGTGACTCCCACTTGTTGTGTTGTGACAGAAATTTATTTTCTATTTGACATGACTCACGTCATGACTGAGACAGATCAATACCATAATGATGAGTATATAAAATCATAAACACTTACGTTCTTGTGTATAGGTGACATCTGTTGTTTCTGGATACGCTCTATCAACATTGGAAGCAATAACAGAGAGCATTTGAATAAGGCGCTCCCCTCCATCGTCATTTACCAGCCTGACACCTTCGTCCGTCTCGCCACTGCGAATCTCTTGATCAGACATGTTGACGACTGAATATTAACAATGTTCTGCCCGTTTCTCGCTGTTTTCCTCTTCTCTTTTGACTGGCTAAGTCTTCTCTGGTGATTTCATGTCCGACTCTATCTTCATATTTATATTTGGTAGCACAAATGCACGGTACAACTTTAAAATTCAAATAAAAATCGACTGAAGCAATCTGTTGAAAAAGTGGAACAATGGCGTCACCCCTGAAATTATAGCAGGTGCGCAGCGAATGTTAATGTGTATTTCACATAATCTAACTACATAAATATGGGTAGTAAATTATTTCATAGTATGATTTAGATTTTAATTTCTCAAACACAGCATTCAGAAATAGATATAGCCATCCTTATACTTTTTCAACGAAGACCAGCTTCTTCAGTGCGGGACACCTCGACGCAAAACAGGCGTCCGCCGCCAAATTTTCAATCGTTCAGCAGGAAGGATCGTGGAGAAATCCACTTCCATCCTCCTCAATTTTTACTCGCGGCGCATCCTAAGGTGCTTGCCGTAAAGAAATTATTTCAAGATGTCGATCGGTGTGCCGATTAAGGTCCTGCATGAGGCAGAAGGTCACATTGTGACTTGCGAAACGAAGACCGGCGAAGTCTACAGAGGCAAACTCGTCGAAGCCGAAGACAACATGAACTGCCAAATGGCAAACATCACAGTCACGTACAGAGACGGCAGAGTCGCCCAACTGGAAAATGTCTACGTTCGTGGGAGCAAAATCCGCTTCATGATATTACCTGACATGTTGAAAAATGCTCCAATGTTCAAGAAGGTCCAGGGCAAAGGAGGCGGCGCCGGCCGAGGAAAGTCCGCCATTCTCCGTGCACAAGGTTTGTTTACGTTTTGTCTACCGGTGTTTTGTTTTGATTGACAGTGACGAAAGTAGACGAAGTTGTCCATTAATACTCTCTCAAATACCTTATTAAATACTCTGGACAAAACTGGTGCATTTAAAATGATGATCCGATTGTGCACACTGATTTAAAGAGGCCCAATGGATTCATAACATTGTGAGCGATAATAGGGTATTTTTAGGAAGCCACTCTTTTGTGTATTTGCCGGGTGGGCCTGCATACAAGGGCGTAGGCTTAGCCCTCGGCCTAGCCCTAGCAGTGCTCAATAATATCAATGTTTGCTTACTCTGACTTCTGTCACACTTTAAAAACGTCAAAAAAAAGGTGGTTGTTTCTCTTATTTTAAACTCAACTTAGCATATACAGGACTATGACCAGGCCAGGGGTGGTATATTTGGTGGGAGGAAATTGGAAAACCCCAAATTTTTGGGCCAAAAATAGGACCCCTCGAGGGGTACCCCTCTCTCAGTCTTAATCTCCAATTTCTGCCGCCCACCCTCTCTTCAATTAAAAAAAAAACTAGCCATAAATAGGGTCTAGGTTGATTTTTTTAAAGCATTTCATTTTTTATTTTTTTTAAAGTGATTTTGTTGGTAAAATCGCCAAAAATCTCATAAATTTTCTCAAAAAATTAATAAAAATGTCCTAAAAAAGTTAGGGTCGGCCCCAAATACGTAAGGTCGGTCGGGATACCGGAACTTTTTTTTGTTTAGGCCTTATCAACATTACAGTGGGGTGGTGAAATTTCGCGGAGAGGCACAGGAAAATGTACGCCCCCCCCCTTGCATGGGCGTGGAATATGTTGTGCTCCCTCGCCAAAGGCGCCCGAAAATGTTGCCCCTTCACCCCGGAACTCGGAAAATACATCAACTTTTAGCCTAGTCATAATGGCCTTTGCTTTAGAATAATTTTTTCCCCTAAATTAAGAAAAAATAAAAGGGGGGTGCACTGAGGCAAATCGCCCAGAAAGTAGTGCCATTTGTCTTACTCAGTGCTGAGTGGGGTCAATCATCCGTATCCTGCAAGCCTTGTGGGGTAAATATACTCTTTAAGCGTCTGCACGATGCAGCAGTCATGCCGTCCATAAAAATGGTGTTTAATTCAAACTTCCTTTCTATTTACAGCTGCCCGTGGACGTGGTCGCGGTGGTGGAGGCAGAGGCAATGTGTTCCAGAGACGACGGTAGTTTATGCTGCATGGACGGTCTAAAGTGTGAAAGAGGCGCGACTGTACAAAGACTGTACATGACCATTACAGAGACAATACAGGACTGCAGTGTCAGTCAGGATGCCCCAATAACTTGGATATCTGAACAAAAGACTGGAATTTTTCCAGCTTATTTTTTTTTCAAGGACTTACAGTGCCTGTGGACTAGTTGCGGGGAAATCATGATGGACAAATTTTGGACATTCCGTCGACGAACAGTTGTGAAGTAAAGCATACATATATAAATGTATCAAGCTGACAAGATTGAAAGTGGAGAGTGAAAATGATGTGTAATAGTTTAATAAAACAAACAAAAAGTCAGTAAAAGTGTAATGGTGTGTTGATTTTTATTTATGTATGTAAAAGATATTTTGGCCTAATATAGTAAAGACCTCCCCCATGGATGGAGGAGTGAAGGACATGGATAGACGAGTGAGGAACATGGAGGGATGAGTGAGGGACATGGAGGGATGGGTGAGGGACATGGATGGATGGGTGAGGGACATGGAGGGATTAGTGAAGGAAATGGAGGGATGGGTGAGGGACATGGAGGGATTAGTGAAGGAAATGGAGGGATGGTTGAGGGACATGGAGGGATGAGTGAGGGACAAATTTACGGTGGTGACATTAATTTCCCATTTGCAAAATATGGAGACGATTGAGGGACATGGAAGAACGAGTGAGGGACATGGAGGGATGCGTGAGGGACAACATGGACGAATGAATGAGGGACATGGAAGGATTAGTGAAGGAAATGGAGGGATGGGTGAGGGGCATGGAGGGATGGGTGAGGGACATGGAGGGATGAGTGAGGGACATGGAGGGATGAGGGACATAGAAAGATGGATGAGAAACAAGGAGGGAGACGCGGTGTTAGGACAGAACTCATTTTCAATTTAGAGATACACATTCTGTCGAAGGTTGCAGTATCAATATGGCGTGGTCAATCACTTCCATGTTTGGGTTGATCATTGATTATGTTGTAAGGGAGTGTTCATTTATTAATTACAGGGAGGGGGGGTGGTGAGATTTCACGTGGAGGGACGGAAACGCCCCCCCCCCCCCCTGCGGTAACTAATAAATGAACACTCCCTAAATGACATATGAGAAGTCTCAAGGGGTTTATATACCATTTTGAGAAAGTCTGAATGATCCTTGATTAAGGAAACCAGTAGCTCACACCCCCTGTTAGATAATCCTGCCCAGTATCCCATTAAACGGGATAAATCTCAAAGTCTTTCTCAAGGGTTAATCCTCCATAGTGAACAGTTCTCGTGAAGCATTGTCATTTTTTTCCATATTCAGTTTGCTTTAGTTTTTAATTTGGTAACCATATTATAGAACAAAATTGGTAAAGACCATATTTACTGCCGATGAATAAAAATAAAAGCTTTTCACTAAAAGGATTGGAGTCATTTTCTTTATTGAAATCGTTATATGTGCAATTCGACGATTACATATGTAACGAAACAAAATAATAGACCATGATGCGTATATCCCATCAAATCAAAAAGGGATTTGTTGTGTTGAGTATTCTCTAGCATTCAGATGCTATTCATTACCGCAGAAAATAGAGAATACAAATTGGCAACGTTTTTGTAGTGCTCAAATCAGGAACATGACATGACATCAAAAACCATGTGGCTAATCTGACTGGTGACGTTACAAGCGGCCTGGGTGTAAACATTTTTTAAAGAAGCACACCCCCCCCCCCTATAATGGTGGTGGATTAATTACAGTCAACTCTTAAGGGTCGCATATCGCTTTAATGCATCATAATTTTATCATCATGGTGCATAAATGTAAAAATACTCGCCAGGAGCATAGCATAGTAAGGCACAATGCGGTTCTTAAAGGGTAATAATTATTATTACATTTTTCATATAAATATGACTTAGATATAAATAGATGTGTCCTTTTCAGTCCAATGTACATCACAAATTTTGCAGCTTTAATATAAGCGATACTACGGTATGTGGATGATTGGTTACCTTCAACATCAACAGTCAATCAATCCATGATGACTGAAGTACAATGGCCTTAAACATTCCAACAAAAGAACGAGAGACGTCACGGCAGAATGTGACATTCAGACACAACGCACGGCTTCTGTATCACGTGAGCCGTTACCACGTGTCCTGAGGTATGTAAGTTATGATGGTCTCTAACATATCTACAGCTCCGTGTGTGTGGTTATTAGGTAGGCTGGGTGCTGGGACACTCTGTAAAGGTTCACCGTTGGGTAACACCCCATGCACCGTCTTAATGTGTTTGTTACAGTCGCGTCCCGTGGAGAAGGGCAAGTCACAGAACTGACACATGTAAGGTTTCTCACCGGTGTGGGTCCGTTTGTGTGTCACCAGCGCCGTAGACGCCACAAAGCCTTTCCCACACTCATCACACACGAAGGGTTTCTCCCCTGTGTGGGTCCTCTCATGGATCTTCTTGCTCACTTTCTCCGAGAACGTCTTGGGACAATATTCACATCCAAAGGGTTTCTCACCGGTGTGAGTCCGAATGTGCCGATTCAAGTCTGATTTACCCGCAAAAGTTTTCTCGCAGTAACTGCAGGTATGCACACGGTCCCCCGTGTGGACCCTCTTATGGGCGTTAAGGTGCGCCACTGTCTTGTAGGTTTTACCACAGTCTGCACATGCGTAGTCCCGGGTAGTTACATGGGTTTTATAGTGGTCCCGCAGACTTTTTGAAGTCAGGAATGTTTTGCCGCAGTGATCGCAGATATAGGGGCGTTCGATGTTCTCGTGGGTGTCCTTGATATGTTTGTTAAGGGCTCGGTCAGAGTCAAACTGCTGGCTGCAGTGGCGGCACTTGGGTGGGCGGTCGTTACAGTGTATCCGCATGTGGCACACGAGCCCCCGCTGCGTGGAGTAGGCCTTGGGACAGGTGGGGCACGGGAACGCCAACTCACTCCGGGCCTGATGGGTACACAGGTGTCTCATCAGACGCTTCTTTACAGCGAAACCTTTATCACAGCGCAGGCATTGAAAGGGCTCCCGGCCCGAGTGAGTTTCCATGTGGTCTTTCAGGTCATGGGCGTTCATGAAGCTAGCATCACAGGCATAGCATACGTGGCCACCGTCAAAGTCGTGTTTACTCATGTGCTTTAGAAGCTTGCCGGGTGCCACGTATCCCTTGCCGCAGTAATCACAAACATTTGGCTTTACTTCGATATGCGTTAACATGTGTGCTTTGAGGTTCACCGCTTGGTTAAACTCCTTATTACAGATTGTACATGGATGGGACTTATTCACGGAGTGCGTTAATACATGTCGGTTCAGCGTGAATTTAAACGGAAATCTCATGTCACACTGCGTACATGCGTGGGGCCGCTCCATCGAGTGGAGCAGGATGTGCGTCTTCAGGTTCGACTCCTGCTTGAATTTCCTCCCACACTGTGGACACGGATGTTTAAGGTCTTCCAATCTCGGTTTTCGCTTCTTAGGAGCAACTGGTTTCCTTTTAAGTTTCTTTTTACGCTTCTTACGGTCAAGATGTCCATGGGTTTTACGATGCTTCCGATAGTCATATAATGTTTCAAATGTTCCACCACAGTTTCCACAACTATATAGCTGCGGGCTGGGTTTAATACTGACAGTGGGCCCGTCAATGATTAGAATCCCTGTGCCGTCAATAGTTACGTCTTGGGCTACTCCTATGGGCAGGATTTCTATGTCTTTGTGTTCTGGCGGCATGTTGTGTTCTTCCCCATCTGTTCCCTCATCTGAAGAGTCCAGCTCTACCCCGGTGACTGACTCGGTGTCTGTAATGCTGCATACGTGGTTGTCTCTGGTCTTTTCATTGGGAAATACGTCGAGGCATACTTCACAGGGCCACATGATAAAATCTGGAACAAAGACAAATTAAGATAAATCTGAAACTAGGGTATTCAAGGTTATGCATTTAACAATTTCCATGATTGAACAGTTTTTTTAGGATAAATCTATAGGTAAACCAGTACTACACAATGACATAATTTATGAATTTATGGCAGATGGGGCTGAGTCATGAAATTGTACTTTTACACCTGTATAATCCCGTGTATAATATGTATGTATTTATATAAGTATGTATGTAAACATGTGTACATGTGTTTAATACTGTTTCATATGCTAATACGTAATATTTGAACGGTGCCTATGGTCCTATTCACAATTCGTTTTGGTTGCACCGTGCAGGAAAGTTGATCATCCCTATCACTGTCAAAAATGTCAATAATAATTGTTCACCATTCATTGAGTGAAATACAAATTGAACTGGATTGAATTGAATGAAAATTGAGGAAGAGCTCTGGTGAATTCTCAATGTTTTTGAATTATTAAAGGAGATACGGTGGTAAAATGTCATTAGTTCCAACACCCCTCACAGCCAAAGTCTGAGTATTGAGAGTTCAATTTGGAGCAGGACAAGTGAAAGGCAAAGGTATAGGGTGGACATAGATCTGTCACCAGTTCAAATGTGTGTGTGTGTGTGTGTTGGTGGGGGCTATCCGACCCCTGAAAACGACACACAGTAATCGACTTTCATTTAATACTGCACATCTCTATTTGACTGCAACTTGCAAACGCTAGTGATGGGATAGTGATGTCAACCCACATGGGCGATATTAGAGGATATAATAGATAAATCATGTATACACGCAGTAAACAACTTTATATTATCATTATATGTGGACAGAAACGTGATTAAGTATCTAATTAAATAAAAATAGATAGTAGACCAACCTTCAACCTAAACATCCACACAATTCCCTTGATTTGTTTCCAAGCAACAGGAGGTGGTCAACTCCTAGATTGTTACTGTTAGTGTCAGAACTTGCCACATGTGGCGCCACCGGCTTTTGGCGCCACAGCTTGGAGGGTGGAAGGGGCATCATATACGGTTTGAAGTATCTACAGGTCTCAGTGAAGGAAATCCTTTTACTATATAGTTTAATATAGTGGAAAACACAATAACAGCTACCAGGACATTTACAATTTCTGAAAATCACCCTTGACCTAAAAGATACATCTTTCCTACAAAACATTTCCAACCAAAATTAACTACTCACCACGGAAAATTTGAGCACTGGTCTGTAGCATAAAACCACCTGAATTCCGCCTGAATTTGCACTGAATAATTTGCATTTTCACTGATCCCCAATCTAGCCTTTGAAAAAAATGTAGACTCACTAAGAATCCCTTTCCTATTATTTGATTGAAATTGGCAGACATTCAGCAGCATGTGTACAAGTTTTCATAATATTGGCATCATTTCCAACTTATTTATGGACCATTTAGTGCCCCTGCAGTATTCACTTCTGACCAGAATCTCAGTTTTCTGCGGGATTACCCTCTATGAGACCTACAACTAAACATTATAAGGGCCGAGTCATTTCAATTTACTACTAGCTAGGGGGTAGGGGGCTTGATGGATTTCCCTATAACGGCACGTGTAGGGCCTACATATCTAAACGAGATTTTACTGAATAATGAAAAAAAAGCCCACAAATGTTTACAAATTATACTTTATTTCTGAGATTCCTATTAGTTTGTTATAAATGTGTAAAGGTGTAAAGCGAATAAGGCATACACGAGACATAAACAAAATGTAGACACGACAATATCTTCAAAGTGTACAATATGCATCAATATTCGATGATATTTAACGGCAGTTGTCCAATATTCAATAACACGAGAACACTGTATACAGAAATGACTTAACATCTAGCGAATGTAATAATTTATAGAAATGCACGCATATTGCACATGTGATCAATAAAGTATTCTGCAATTGATAAGCATCAATAAATCACAATTGAATCGTCAAGTATCAGGTGTGTCGATTGGACGGATTTTTATAATGATATTTATATCAAAATAGCAATAGAAAGTAACCAAGATCATTTGGACGATATCATTCATAGCATTGTGACAATGAGTGTAAACTTGGACCTTAAGTTAGGTTTACAGCTGTTTAGAAATAAATCATACAAGGCATTTATCCGGTATTGTATACATTTACTATATTTTTAGAACACCTTTAAAATGTAACATTTGAATTAATGCATGACCAATACCGATAAGACTGTAATAACTTTCAAGAGCTATGTCTCAGGACAGTTGGTGGTACATGTAGCTTTTATGAACACAAAATAACAGGACCTTTTGCAAAATAGGTAGAAAGTTTGTCAACGAAGACAGTTGGTGGTAAACCATTGATAACCTGGTTCCTGATCATTTCATAATTTTAATTTTTCATTTTAATACCCTGATACTGAAGTAAATATGCTCTGTTCCAAAGCATTCTATGATATCTTCTTCAGAGGTTGTGCAAACACCTGTGATGATAAATGGTCACCAAAATAAGCGAAGAATCCAACGAGGGCGAAGAGTGAACAGATTGAGATAAGCGCGATTCGACCAATAATGTACGGATCATATATTATAACGTCCTCATCCTTCGACTCAGGGCCTCGGGGCATGAAGCCCAACACGAGGGTCAATACGATGGCCAATACCACCGCCCCGAAGCCGGCATAGCTCGCACTACCCTGGGCTTTGGATAGAGTGAGACATAGTAGCACAGCTAGTACCCATACGATGGCCAGAATAAATAGTCCTATCCCGATACCGGCGATGCGGGCTGCCATGGTGGAGGTGTATAGGGCAGATTATTGATATATTAATCGAAGACACAACTTCCCACGATGCAGATGTAGATCTATATGGTTTCACGAGTCGATGACGTTTCTTTTTATAATCGAGACCACATCTGAAAGCAGGAAAATAAACTTTGAATCAAGTTAAAATTCCTTCTAGAAGTGATTTTATGCCATTTTATATATCAACATTTCAAAATACATTCTGTCATTCCCTGGAGGGCACATTTGCCAAAAATTTGAGATAAGGCCAGACCAAAAAAAAAAGTTGGTCAATGGATTTCGCGCACCTTATTTTCGGAAATGGAAATTTAAAAAAAAAAAAAAAAAAAAATTGTCAATGGATTTCGCTCGCCTCATTTTTTTCAAAATTGAGAATTTTTCTTTTTTTTCAAATTTTTCTTCCAGTAATTCCCCCAGATCAACCAATAAATTTTATGTTAGGAGACTTTTGTCAGAGGCTGGGTAAAAAAAATAAAAAATTGTCGCTCGCTCCACTTTTCCACCAACAAAATCCATTGACAAAAAAAAATTCTTTAAAAAAAATTTTTTTTTCGCTCGCTCGCACCATTTTTTGAAAAGTGAAATCCATTGACCAACTTTTTTTTTTGGTGTGGCCTAACAGCGACCCTTAACCATGCACGTCACACATTGTGATTGGGCACCCTGTACGCAAACACTCATATATTTTGATTGAGAAGGCGGATTTACAAACTAATTACATCACCTTAAAGCTTACGATTAGCAGATAAACATATTTGAGGGTGGCGTTATAAATAGAATTATAAGTGTTGTAAATATCATGTCAAAGTCAGGTTATTCAAAAAATAAATAAAAAAATCAACAAAAAGTGTATTTATACTCATTTAAAAATCGCAGAAAAGCGCAGCTACATACATATACCATGCTTACATTTTCTTAATATAAGAATATTGTTAAATAAGGCCATATGTTGGGTTAGCTTATCAATCTCATATTTTTCTCAAAAAATTGGGTCAAACTTCAGTGTCTTTCTAAACAAATACCGTAAAACCTTGCCTACAGGTCGACCTCACTTATAGGTCGAATTGGAATTTTGAGGGAAAAAATCGACCTATAGCAAAATACATTGAACTTTAGGAAAAACCCACTTATAGGTCGAATTGGAGTTTGAGATTTTTTTTTTTTTTGGGGGGGGGGGCAAACCCCACCCTAAACCCCCCTAGAGAAGCTTTGCCCTTTAGACAACCCCCTACTTCTTGTACAAAGAGATTTGGGTTTACAGGGATAATAATCTGAGAAAAAAAGGCATGTTTTCCAGTATTAAGAATGAAGTTTTTTTTGGCTCTTTAAATGGTTTACCATTTTTCAAAGCCCCACCTATAGGTCGAATTGGACTTTTGGCAAGAAAAATTGACCTATAGCAAAAATTAATCCCAAATAAAAATCGACCTATAAGCGAGGTTTTACGGTATTTTCTTTAAACTTTGGCAGATTTTTCTCAAATTGGTCTTGAACTTTACCCTAACATGTTGTTACAATGATAGGAACACACTGTTATAGATCTATATGAATATAGAACAAAACCATTTATTTCACTGTTTTCTGCTAGAAGTACCCTCATTGTACCCCACTTCAATGCAAAGCGGGCTGACAGAAACTGAAATTCTCTCAACAAACCATAGCTATACCAGCTATATACAAAATAGTCTTCATCAAACTTCACCCACCAATGGATAGATGAGGCCTTTCTCTTCAATCAGATACCACCCACATGTAATTCCGTCAACCAGAAACATATTTTTTATGGCAAATTTAGAAACACCTATTTAGTATAGTGACAGATACAACATGCATCACCCGTGAATTGGGCTGTCATCGCTACAAGGAGCCACTCATTCAGTCATTGACCAGGGCAGGGCAGACTCGCACTTCCAGTCTCCAACTCCGCTACCTAGCTGTGTGGCTAGGGCCTGTATCACGGCCGCCGAGGTTGAAAGCTCAATTACTCCGCTACCCTACGTAGGGACTGGTCGCACTTGGATACCTGGCTGTTCCCACAGAAAACCAATGCACTCGCCGGGCAGAATTTAGTGACGTTGTGTGGGATAGCTGAATTACGATTGGCGAGTGTAAATGTGCGCGCGCATATCGAATGTTGACGTTCCAAGTGCGACCAGTCCCTACGAAGGTACGGAGTTCGGGACTGGTAGTGCGAGTCTGAGGGCAGGGACTGACTCACTGACTGAAGCCAGTGCTCCAATCAAGCTATCTGTGCTTGTAATGTAGCAAACTGCTTGTGTAGGGTCACAAAAAAATCTCAGGTAAATGATATGCTATGTATACTTCTATATATTTACCAAGTATCCCTAATTGCGAAGAAACCGGCTGAATATTACTTGAATTCCGCTTGCATTATTGATTTTTCGCGCCCGAGACCGCCATCTTGAAAATTCATGTCTCGCGATGATGAACAAAACATATTTCTTTTACAATATTATTAGATCTCTAAGACAAGCAAAAGTAAACATATGATGCAGATGTAGTATATATCTTTTCGTCATATAGTTTAGAGTATGAAATAGAATGATGATATGAAGGAAAATTAATATTATAGGCAACTAATTTAAATATTCACTGACGTGACACCTGAAGAACCTACAGAAGAGCAGAAGACTCCCAAAATCAGCCAAAACAAACGTGGATTTTCTCCTGTCACAGCGAAATCCAGACGCCTAGTGATGTATTTTATATTCTAACACAACCATGTACAATAGGTTTATATTCTGGGTGTTGTTGGGGGCGGCTACTGAGTCCCACAGGACAGGAGAACTGGGGAAGGTTGTGGCCAGGCCACTGCCGACGTCATTCCCCCGTCACCCCCCTGCCCACCACCCCGGCCTGGGAGACCCCGTGTCACTAGCTGATGATGACTACATCGTGCTACTTGTGCGAGCTTATTGTTATCTCATAGCCTTCTTCTATGTGTGCATCGGATACTATTTTAGGGATCTTTTAGTGCGACTACACATACGTTAATACAGATTTTTCCCGAGGAGGCCTAGCCCTAGGAGTAGCGTCACCAATAGGGGGCTCTTATCAGTTGGATGGCTGCAGCTATACTGTTATGTCTACTGTGCACGGGCCACTTTTCTGGTCACCACTTGGAATAACCTGTATCTATTCATGTACAAGTGGGCATCCCATTACATGTTAAAACCACGAAAATCTCTCAGTCAATTAGAGGATATATCAAGCTATTGTTTGGCGTATCCCATTTTAAAATTGGATGTCGCAAGCCATAAATAGTAAAAGGGTAAAAAAAAACTTTCTTAGAAGTACATGAACTATTCAAAATGTCTACCCCGCGCCCACTATCTGATATACACATTGTATGGAGGAGATAGGTGGCTTTCTATTGATGCTTAGATGGTCAAGATACATTTATGTTAACGTCCGCGGATTTGAATATTACAATATAAGGAGCTATATTATGTGTATTGGTGGTCTGCCAGGGGGTGTGAGAACGCCACCCGCACTACTGTACCCCGCTGTCCCTAAGGGGAGAGCCGGGGCCACAATGCTTGGAAAGCTGTGAACACTCTGCCTACCTGAGTCGTTATGACACCTATTGTCTAGCTAGGGGGTCCATGTAACAGAGCCATTCAATGGGAAGTTTTGTCCAATAGATGTGCCATTTTTCTGTAAGTTATTCTTAAACTCTGTCAGTTCTAGACATGATATAAATAAAATAAAAATAGCTGTGTATTTCTGATGCCAGGGCGCTTCAACATAAATACAATTTATAATGATGATATATATTTGAAATTTCTCTGTGGTAATGCTACTAGGAGGCTAGGTCAGACTCAAGTAAATTATCTCAATTTGCTCAGAGCTCTAGCCTCTACACTTTAGCAGATCAAATCATCAATCATTGATATTAGGTATTGATAATGATAGTCCCAATTTATGGCAATGGCTATGGCATCATTGATCAAGATGAAAAAGTCTGTAGGCCCTTTATACACAGCTCTGATTATAGACTAGCCGTGTGGCAATGCCTCTGGTACCCCGCCGGGGCGGACGCCGAGGTTGAAAGCTCAATTAATTATAGACCAATTGGCTTTATCAGCTGATACTTCAAATCATGGAAATGTATAAAAAGATCTATGTTGTACAGGGCCATGTTCGAATGTTTTGGTATTTGTCTTATGCTTAAGTTCTAGAAAATAAGTATAGGCCTAGTCCTAGTCGGTAGTAATTAAGGGTGAGGGCAGACTTCTAATAATGAAAGGAAATTGCTAGCCTATTGTCGCTTGAGACATGGTGTAATTCAGCCCATACACCGCTTCAATGCGGCAGCTGTGAGTGGAGGGAGTTTTGTTGGATTACCCGGTACCGCGACACTCCGTGATAACAGCTCCCGGTAAATGAGATGGGTACCCGGTACCTGGTATGCGCCTGTCCGCGGATATGGGGATTACATATCTCTTAGTATCTCTTGTAACTGTATTGTACCGCGCTCAGTGAAACATTATTTGGCCTTCCCTCTACTACCGCTACAGGCCTGGGCCAGCTTTAATTTCTGCATTCTGTTATTTTCACTTGAGATATCCTAAACCACGAAGGAGGTGCTATAGTCGGATGTAGGCCCTTTTATGATAGGCCTATTTCTCAATACATATCCAACTACAAACAACCTTTAAATATCTGAGTAGACTTCATCAAAGTTAAAACAAGGGGGCACTAAACATGTTCAAGATCTACAACAAGATAAGGCATTAAGGGTGTAAGTGTAAGCTACTGCGTGTTCACCTACTTTACAAATACATCTAAATGAACCTCATCTATAGGCTGCCTAGGCCAAAAAAAAGAAGTTATGTTCAGGTAACATGGCCCAAACAAAAATAGGATAGGTAGGTCGATTTTTTTTCCTGGAGATAAAATGCCTCCGATTTTCGTTATGATTTCAGTAAAAAAAAGTTCAGGTAAAAAGAAATGTTTTTTTCTGGTAAAAAAAACAAAAATACCCCCCCCCCCCCCCCAAAAAAAAAAAGAATTAAGGTAGGGCCAAACAAATAGGGTCGCTAGGGATACCTGAACACAACTTCTCTTTTTTTGGCCCTATAACTATATTGCCATAAATATAGGCATTTACATGTAAGATAAGGCCACACTCATATGGGCTTCTTCTTTGAATACAAAACGTTTCCTTTCATAAAAACATACAGAAATGTGTCAGTCTTGTAAATAGCTACTTATAATATATTTTCAATAGGAGGCTTAGAGTATACCGGTATACATGTATAGGCTAGATGAATTGATTTACAATTTCCGATTTTGTAAAACAAGATAATGTAAGTGTTTCTTTATAAAATGGATAAACAGATCCCTGACCATATCACAATGTATAAACCTAATAGAGAAATAATCTTGTTGCAGACTCTGAGACCTTTGGTGTATTAACAAGATGTGTATCCAGTTTGTGTACATCAATAACGAGCCGGGGCCGGACGGCTACAGACTGGTGGTCACCAACAACAGGGACGAGGTGTACGACCGGCCCACCAAACCGGCCGCCTTCTGGGGCCCCGGCAACCAGTACCTCAGCGGTACGTGACAACCACTTAACCCGTCAGGCCACACCAAAATAAAAAGTTGGTCTACGGATTTCCCGCACCATATTTTCCAAAATTCGAATTTTGAAAATAAAAGTGTCTACAAACAGCACCCACACCATTTCTTGGAAAATTACAATTTAAAATTATTTTTTTTTAGGTGGCCTTTTTCTCTTAAGTGAAAAAAAGGAGGACAATTTTGCCAATTTTGACAATTCAAGGTTGAAATCCATAGACAAAAAAAATTGGATTTCTTTTTTTAATCACCCTAATTTTGGAGAAAAAAAATCCGTACCAACTTATTTTTTCTGGTGTGGCCTCAAGGACAGCAGTGTGTTCAAAGTATAGGTGGGCGTTATATGCGAGTTAGGCTTAGTGTATTCGACGTAATAAGTGTCCTGGGAGCTTAGAATATTTTGACTGAAAATATCAGCCTCAAATATCCATTTTAATGAGCCCCTCCCCCACCCATGGCTGTCTTATACAGACTCCATCTCACACTAATGTGACAGTGACAAAATAGAGGAACACATAAAATAATCTGGAAACAAATCTGAAAAGAGGGAGGGCGGTCACCTCTCTATAGTGGTCACCTTGCCAATGTGGTCATTTTTGGAAAGAACCGTCAAGTTTTCTCTACATTTTAATAGAGAAAACTCTTTCCAATATGGTCACCTCTCTAATATGGTCACCTCGCATTATGGTCACTGATTCCCCAGTCCCAAGGTCCATATTACTCTCTCTAATGTGGTCAACACATTATTTTTGCCAACAAAAACAATTATATAAGTGTGTTCATTGTCTGCAGAATGTGTTTTCTAGTAGACGTTATGTCTTTAGTAATGTCTGAAGCCAAACAGATAAAGGTATACATGTAGTTTGATTAATGACCTTCA
The DNA here is from genome assembly GCA_947462335.1 of Harmothoe impar. Taxonomy (NCBI): domain Eukaryota; kingdom Metazoa; phylum Annelida; class Polychaeta; order Phyllodocida; family Polynoidae; genus Harmothoe; species Harmothoe impar. The sequence continues at coordinate 57,224,901 of OX381720.1, read as the reverse complement.
TTTTCACTCAATATGTCCACCTTTTATTTTCCATACGAATGATAATTCAAAACCTCGGAGACATGCATGCATTTCTATGCTCTCTTCAATGTGGTCACCTCGCCAATGTGGTCACTTTAGCAAAGTCCGAAGGGTGACCACAATAGAGAGAGTTGACTGTACGCAAGAAAGAGTCCTGTAAATTTTAATCGATATTGCACCTCATTCGCGCTGTCTTTCTCTCTTGGATCTAAACAATAAACATCTATCCTTGTTAAACTTAAAACCATGGATCACAACTGCGAATTAAATCAAAACCGTATTTAATCCCCACATAAACCTTTACAAGTATTTGTAACACACGTCCTTGTGGTGTCCTTCAGGTCTAGATGACTTCCCAGGTAGAGAAGGTGGCACGTGGTTTGGAGTAGGTCAGGATGGCAAGGTGGCTGGTCTACTTAACATCCTAACCCCACACGGACCGCTGCCCGACAAGAGGCCCAGAGGTCAGTATTCATGTCATTAAAACGTGTAAATGGTAAAACAAATGTGAACAAGTAGCACATAAGTGCGCTGATGCATTTGTAAACAAATTTGTGGATCATCACTGATTGGACCAACCCAAAAATTCGGAAGGAGATAATTGTAAACCCCAATTTCATCAAACTCCAGATATTTATTATTATTATTGTAGCGTACGCCATAATGTGGAAGGAGACAGAACTCGTCAAGTACAGTAAAACCGGAGATTTTTTATTGTCCTGGCTCTTTCTGCCCACATGAGCTAAGTCTCGGAGATCCTCTATGTTTCAATCGTCAGATCAGACTGCTGGAACCCTCCATTCCCACCCTCTCTTATAGATAACATTGGCTTCGTAGACGCCCAAAACTTTCCATTGGGAACGCCGGCGGAGCGCCGCCAACGCCTCCCTTTCGAATGTTTACTGCGTTGGCGAAATCTAGCTGGCGCCGCCGCCCAATCAGCGGCAGACCCGGCCCACTCCGTCCCGTGGTGTCTAGACTTCAACTTTATTAACAACTCGTCTCACCGGGGTGGCCGAAGGGGTCTGTGAACCCACAGCTCCCCCTCCGTCGCCGCTATACTATATTGTATAATCAGTCTCCTGGTAAATACATGCATGTTGAAGTGCCATTATATTTCATCATTTTACAATCAGAGACTTGACCGGATATGCGTTATAAAAGTTTTTGAAACACACCAAAAAAGCGCAAATTATACTGTATAAAAGCCCTATACCATATTTTTTCTAAAGGTATCCGCAAAGCTGATAATGTATGTTTCTGTAGGTTTATCTCTATGTATTATGTTGCAGGGCACCTGGTGACTGACTACTTGACGCGGCCAGTGAGTGCTGCCACCTACCTCACACACCTGGTACCAGACGCACCCGCCTTCAACCCCTTTAACCTGGTGCTCATAGAGAGGAGGTAGAACCCAGATTAGTTCTTCTCTGAAATTTGTTTAAAATTACCAACATTACAAACAACATATTTTTACAGAAAACTTTTCGTACCCAAAACAAAATACCACAGATTCCCGTGTAAAAACCCGCATCTCGCGTATAACCTGCACCCCGTCGACTTTGAGAGAACCCTATAGCCTGTACGAGGGGTCTGAAAATTGCGATTTTAGTACTGTACATGTACCCTATTGGCAAAAACCCTCGTATTACCCACACGTAGACTTTGGGAATTTTGTGAAACCCGCACTGAGGGTTTGGTTCGCGTATAACCTGCGGGTTATACGCGGGAATTTACAGTATTAATGTATTTATCACTGGTAGAAAATAGAAGAGAAGTATACGCCTTCGTAGAATGAAGCTGTTAAATTGGATTTGTGGGCATTTCTGCGGTAAATGATTATGTAGATATGTAATATTCTCAATTTTTTCATTTTAAAGCAGTGACTCTGGTGCTGGAGAGTGGAGTGCGAGTTACTTCTCCAACGCAGCCGACTCTGAGCAGGGGTCGATAGTCGTACTTAAAGGTACAAACCTTGGATACCCTCTTATCCCTGTTAACGTAATTTCTGCATATAACCCGCATCTCGCGTATGGTATAACTCAAACCTGGATTGGGGGGAATTCATGTTATACCCCGCACCTGGGGTCTGATTTTGAATACTTTAATACTTTATCAATTGTTTGATGATTTTGTGAGACTATTTTTTAAAGAAAAGTTGATTCTTGACTTTGATTGATGCTGACTGAGGTTGTGTGGTTGCCCTGTAGATGGCGTGCATGGCTTCAGTAACTCGGTGCTCAGTAAGCCCTTCTGTAAGGTGACCCGAGGGGAATCCAAGATGGCGGCCGTGATGGGGCGCTTTGGGTCGGTCACCGAGCGGGAGAACCTCCACCAGGAGCTGTTTGACCTCATGTCTGACACCACCTGGTAAGTGCATGGAGAAACACCTTAACTGGGCATTAATTAAATAGGAAAAAAATACTGTACCTTATATTCTAAGAATTATAGATCTACATGCATGCTCTCAGTACCCAATGTAGGCCTAACCATTTACCGACTTATCTACACAAAAAGGGTCACCCGCGTGGGGGAACGGTAAAAAATTGAATCCCTCTCCGTGACCAGTCCCTAAGTGTGTTTCAGGTTACCCGACCGTACAGGGCCCTAGACTTTTTTGTCCAATTTTGGGAAAATATTGATATTTAAAGTAATTTTGGGGCTATACCGTGACGCCATAGATAGTACACGAGTCAAGTGCTGAAGTTTGCGGGTCAATTTTTGTGTACTTTTCAGGCCAAAGCTAAGATTTTTTTTTTTTTTAATCTGACCTACCCTGCCTAGATTTTCAGACTATGAAACACGGCTCTTTTTTTGGCCTTATAAGGGAGTGATCATTTATTATCAACGGGGGGGGGGGGGGACGGAAATTTGGACCCCTCGACCGGGGGAAGGTGAAAAAAATTTGGACCTGGGGGGGGGGGGGGGTCAAAAAAATTTAACTTCTTTTGAGCCAAAAAGCCCCCACGCTACTATGCCTCAAAGGGCCTGCGCACACGCCGATTTTCAACCCGTAAGGGGGGGGGGGGATTGAAAAAATTCGACCCCTTGACCGGGGGGGCTGTACCTGTTGTTAAAAAAATGACCACTCCCTAAGGCCACTCAAAGAGATAAAATGGTTTCTCATCACCGCGCGCATCATAAAAATCCGGTTTTGAGGAAAACTTTTTTTTTCTATGCCAAATCTTCATAGAAAACCTGATAAAAATGAACAAAATTGGTCATATTTGGTATCAAATTAAAGCTTATAATGCCAGCAATGCAGTGGTATAGACAAAACTTACATTTTCTCCACTTTTAAAGATCAATTAATTCTTAACCAATAAAATCTCAATTTTGGTCACAAAAAACGAAATTCTCCTACTAATTTTCATGATTTTGGCCTGCGAGTGAAAAAAAAAGAGAAAAAAAAGCCTCCCTCGTCAGATTTCTCAGACCTTGGTGATGAGAAACTACTTTTTTTTTGAGTGGCCTAAAAGTGACGTGTGTTCTGCGTGGTTGCAGCACGCTGCCGGACCCGCAGTTACAGCAGCAGGGAGGCACCAAGCTACACGGGCAGCAGCTGCAGCAACGCAGCGCCATCTACGTCAACTCTGCACACATCGGCTACGGAACAAGGTCTGTCCGCATTATAACACAACTGGTCTGCACTTACCGTATGTAATCAGAACTACTGTAAATTCCCGCGTACTACCCGCATCTCGCGTATAACCCGCACCCCCAACTCATGGGAATCTTATAACCCGTTTTTGAATTTGAAAATTTCAATTTTAGTACTGTTCTATAGTGATAAAACCCTTGTATAACCCGCACCCTATATAGGCATGTTTGGTATCAAATGAAAGCTGAATTTAGTTCGCATAGAACCCGTGGGTAGTTCGCGGGAATTTACGGTACCATAAAACCTCACGTATAAGCCATGGCTTGTACGCGAGTCAAACTCAGCTTTCTTTTGATACCAAACATGCAATGATGCATATATAGGGTGCGGCTTATACAAGAGTTTTTGTAAGTAAAGTACAGTGGCAGATAAGCAATTTTCAGAACCCCTATAGGGTGAGGCTTATACAAGGGTCTATAGAAGTATACTATAGTATATGTAATAACATTTATTGACAAAATAAATCTATTAAAAATTAGAATTAAAATTTCACTTGCTCGCACCCTTTTTTCCAAATTGAAACCCATTGAGCAACTTCTTCTGTGTGTGGCCTAAGAGTTTGATTGTTAACAATTGATGAAAATTGTGGTATTTTCTAGTCATAAACAGTACACTATAGTTGATGGGAGGTGACTCCTCGCCCCTCTGTACCCACTGAACCGAAAGCACCCTAATCTCTTGGTATTATTAAAAGTAAATGCAAAATTGCTCCAATTTTTTTCCTGCATTCAAATTATTTGCTGTATTTGAACAGAACCACGACTATCTTCACAGTGACTGCGGACAATGAAGCGGAATACACGGAGAAAACCATGCGTGAACCGATCGACAGAACACAGCCCACATGGGACGTGGTGTCGTACAAGTTCAAACTGCCCAGTGTCAACTCCAACCTGTGACTCCAAGCAGCAAACGGCATATTGTAGTATCTTAAGTATTTGATCTATTTTTATCTGTTTTATTGGGATCAGGTTGACCCTCTAAGGGCCGCATAATGCTTTAATGTACTTTTGGTCACCATGATGTATGAATGCAGCCCTGGCCAGTAAAATCACCATGGCTGCATTCATGTATCTGGCATAAACTATGGGGTTGAGCTAAGCCTGAACTTACGGGCGGCATGATGCTTGAATGCAGCACTGTTGAGTCTAGCATTAAGGGGTGCATTAATGCATCATGGTGATAGAGGGAATAATACATTAAAAGGTTAATTATTTATTTTTGAATTACTTGAAAAAGTATCTGAGATGGTCCACCGTCTGATGTTCATCCAAACATGGTGGGTTCATATCCTGTGATAGTCATTGTAATGTGTGACCTTGTGATGAATGTACTCTTTACACATTATCAAAAAAGTGTCGATTCTGCTGTCAATTTGATACTTTGAATTAATTAGGTTGATACCGTTGTAGTTTCCATAAATACAAGCATTACCAGGATTTTAGATTTATAGAAATTGCCAACAGTTTGGAATCTAGTCCCCATGACTGCAAACTTCATCATTGTACTGTATATAGTGTGTTAGGATGACGTTTGCTTCCCAAATACAGACAACACGGCATCTGTTGAATTTATACATGTACAGGGGTGAAAATTACTGCAATGAGATTCAATGAGGGAATATACCACAGGCATATTGACTGCATCTGCAGTCGCCATTTATGTTAACACTTCCATGAGACTGGGATATTTGAATTGTTACGGGTTGTCTGGTAGTTTTCGAACTAAATATATATTAGGGAAGGACAGAAAAATTGATTTATTTTAAAGCGTGTGATCTCAAGTTATTGATGTTATCATTTCTATATGTTATCGATGGAAGATTTATATTTACAATACGTTATACTTTGATTGATTAAAAGAATATGCAGAGGACTGCCATATTGAAACCAGCTTTGTCCTTTATTTTGTAACCTCCTTCTGCATTACCACAAATACGTAGAAGCCGTGGCTTGTGCACGAGTGGGATTCATTTGATGTCAAACATAATGCAGAGCTGCCAACCCAAAAATCTCCAAATTCCGTAATCTGTGGGCCAGAAAATCGTAATTTTCGTAATTTCACCCCTCTACAATTCGTACATGTTAATAAGGACTTAATTGCCATGAAAACATGTCTTGTAAAATAGATTTATATGTAAAATTAAAAAGTCTTCTAAACACAAGACTTTCCAATATTTATCTTTGTCTAAACCATTTGGAGATAATTCAAAATGAAGAGAAATATTGGTCGTTTTCTCAGCAGCCAGAACCACTTGTCACCATTTTTGGTAGTATCATATCTAAATGTACAGCCCTCTTCCAGAAACTCCAAATTCATAATCTAGAGAGGGCAATTCGTTATTTCGTAATCTGGCCCTAAAAAGAGCTCAAATTCGTAAGATTACGAAAAATTCGTAATAGTTTGCCGCTGTGCATAATGATGCGGCTGATATAAGAGTATACATGTATATACTCTTATATCAGCTTAGTTCTTTCTGATTACACAGTTAGGGTTATCTATCTATGGGGAGGACCAGGCAAATTTCTGTCTTTTGGCTGAATAAGATATCCCCTGAAATCTTCTTCAAGCTTAAGATATTGTGCTAATGGGTTCGACACATTTAATTACCCCCCCCCCCCCCCCTCCCACCTCATTTTTTGGTAGTTCCCTGTACAAATGTATAGCCCAAACCAGAAATCTTGAAGTACAAAATATGAAAAATTGGTAATTGCTAGCGGCTCGTTATTTCATTGGTTTGTTATCAGCATGGTTATCAGTTTTAAGTTAACCATCGGGTCTGAGAGGTTGGTTATCTACTTGAATTCAATCTGAACCAATGAAAATTCTCCCTGATTAGATAACCCCCACATAGTAAGCGTGAACACCAACTGTTTTTGTATAAAATCAGATCACTTTATTGTGACATAAACTTAGTTTGATCTCGCTGACTACAACATTTACATGTGACATGTGCCGTGCAGCATGACTCTTGGGGCGCCTGGCTGAGTGACAAGTGTCTATGTACACGGGCCAACGACGAGCTGAGACAAACTGGACGACATCTCTCGCAATACGACCGTCAACCGCCCGCCGCCCCAGTATTCCGCAACGCAGTTACAACACCTGCACAGGTTCATGCATCCAACATTTACACCAAATATGTACATGGGCGGAAACCCTCGGGTTCCCGTCTATTCATTGCACCGCTAATAGTTAGATGTAGTCACAACACGCATTAGGACCGAACTGACATACAAAATTACAAAACGGAAATTAAAGTTGTGAATATTAAACCCTCTGTGGTCTCATTTCACAATTTTACAACATACTTTACGCTGCTACATACGGTTCAAGTTTCACTTAGATAATCACCGATAATAGTATGTTGTGCCTCGAATGCTCTGATTCTATGGAGTACAGCGTGCTTTATAGTAGATGCAAGGGGAGATTCTTGTGGGTATACATCAGTAAATACACTGCAGTGTCAGATATAAGGTTCTCGACATGGATACAAATAGAGCGCTAACGGCTCAAAGGTTTGGGAGCACCGGCTTATTCCTGTATCCTCACCACAACTTGCCGTCATTTAATCACCTAATGCAATTTTATCACGATACATTGCTTACTTCTTTTTTTGATAGCTTTAATTTTGTTCGTGACAATCAAGCCCAGACTATCTTACTAATATCGTAGTGGAGTTGATGCTTAGAAAATGAACAACGCCGTAGATTTCATATGCAGGGTACCTTGGTATATATATTGCTAACTCATAAGCTCAGCAGTGTTGTCAAATACATAAATTGCAATGATTTGTGTCCCCAAACTGAGATCATCTATATTAATTGTATGCTACCAGTATAATACTACTGTACAGAATTAGTGCAGTATTAATCATTCACAATATTTACTTAATTCGGAAGAAATTTGGTGAGAATAAATAACCGAAACACTCGATCCTTTTGAGTACAATCAAACGAGCAATATGCTGCAACTAAATTAACACCAATCTGGAATTTGGCATTTTTCTACGACAAGGAACTATATGTGGGTCTTGTTATTGATATATATTGAAATCACATAGATAGAAACTTATAATATGCACAGCCCTGCAAGGACTCGTCGATAGTGAATGTTAGAGTAGATTGACAATCATACAAGGTAGTAAGTACATTGTTATGCCACCAGTATAGCAGCAAAGCTTGCTGCAATGTATTACCTCAAGATTTCATGCAACACTTTCATTCCTCTCTACTACATGTGGTTTAATATGTTCAAACAAGCGTATTATGAAGCGTAAACCACAATTCTAATTGGCAGTGTGCGGATTATTTACACCTCTCAGCAGTGTCGTATCTAGCGGTATAATCAACCAAACTGCCAAGACATATTGAGGACGTTTATGTCCTAGTCATTAACGGTAGCGGTCACATTGACTTGAACATGGACCTCGGTTGTCTTATTATTACATCAAACATAAATTAATCTACATCCTTATGCACCTACTTTTTACTGTAAAACTTAAAACGCAAATTCATACAGAAACTATCTTCGCAGTACACTTATAAATTGGTCCCTCGTACCCTTAAAATACCATCCCCCCTCCCTCTCCCCCCCCCCCTTTTTTTTTGTCTTATTTTTTTCTCACAGCCTTCTATAATTTGAATATTCAAGAAATGTATAATCATGTGTACACTTAGTCTACAATAGAATAATTACTCAACGCAGGAAACTGTCACTGATTAAGAATCATATCAAATCCATTCTCACTCCCATACAAACATATAGACCCATGAAGCGAATAATAGCTGCCTACGTTAAACCTTGTTCCTATAGAGGAGTCGTCAGGGTGGGGGGAGTTTGTTCTGCACAAGTCAGTATGGAGATCTATAGACCACTGCAGCAGGAAAGGGCGACTTTTATTTATAATAAAGTTAGATTTGTGGAGGTTTCTCAACAAAAATTATAATAAAGTTGTTTACGTCGGTTTTAGCGAAATCCTCATAGCAATGGCCATGTCTGCAAATATCTCATATAATACATTCACAGAACACACACCTTTCACGCATAATACGCTAGAATGCAGGATTCTGAGGTTATATTTATGTATTGTCGGTCACGCTTCAGAAAAGTTATCAACAACTGTTCTGAAAAGTCTTTCTCGCTGCATTGATCTATCGGTTCCTACTCAGACTGTAGAGTTGGTCTGCATCACAGTTCAATGTGGGGTTATTACTATGTTATATTAGGTTATTATGATAGGTGGGGTACAATCACATTAACGTGATGAGTGTGTGTGTCTCTTATTGATATCTGTAGGAGAAATGTCCATAACACAGAGGAACACGTAGGTTAGACCCTCAATGTGCCATAGACGACACTGTAACACCTTCAACATCAATGTCAAGGCTCCTGATTGTCAACCCTGTTTATAGACCATGAGTACCAACGTCAAGTTTCTGCCATGTTTACACGAGTTATCCCGATCCCTGTCATGAGCTGTGTTGGCCCTGATGCTTTCCTCCTCATAGTCAGTATGTCTCTGCAACACTCTATGCTAGAGGTGCCAGGCTGCATTAAGGTGGGTTTTAACTTGATTTGAATGCGGTGCGTCAACTCCCTTTACAGGAAATTAATATAGAAAAGTAGGAAAGAGGCATATCTGTAAACACTGTTTTCCTAGTCTTGCCACTCGGTCGTCAACAAATAGTAGAAAATATTATAATTTTGGTGAACTTTTGGTAGGAAATGCAAATAATTTAATACTAAAATTCTACCAAATGAAGCAGGAATTGTGGCGTGTGTGCTCAGTGCTTGGGTTGTGTCCTGAGCCGCATGCTGTATGTAGTGTGGAGTGTGCTCAGTGCTTGGGTTGTGTCCTGAGCCGCATGCTGTATGCTGTATGTAGTGTGCTCAGTGCTTGGGTTGTGTCCTGAGCCGCATGCTGTATGCTGTATGTAGTGTGCTCAGTGCTTGGGTTGTGTCCTGAGCCGCATGCTGTATGTAGTGTGCTCAGTGCTTGGGTTGTGTCCTGAGCCGCATGCTGTATGTAGTGTGCTCAGTGCTTGGGTTGCGTCCTGAGCCGCATGCTGTATGTAGTGTGCTCAGTGCTTGGGTTGTGTCCTGAGCCGCATGCTGTATGCTGTATGTAGTGTGCTCAGTGCTTGGGTTGTGTCCTGAGCCGCATGCTGTATGTAGTGTGCTCAGTGCTTGGGTTGTGTCCTGAGCCGCATGCTGTATGTAGTGTGCTCAGTGCTTGGGTTGTGTCCTGAGCCGCATGCTGTATGTAGTGTGCTCAGTGCTTGGGTTGTGTCCTCAGCCGCATGCTGTATGTAGTGTGCTCAGTGCTTGGGTTGTGTCCTGAGCCGCATGCTATAGGAGGAGGCAGCCTTCTGCTCGGCCGTCTGTTGCTGCTGGGCGGCTGTCTGTACCACCTGTCCCTGCTGCGTCACCTGCACCATGGTGGTGGCGCTGGGTACAGCGGCGATGGTGACGGTGCCGCCCTGTGCCGCGGCTGCTGCTGCCACGGCCTGCTGCCGCTGCTGGGCCTGCTGCTGGGCCTGGGCCTGCACCTGCTGCACTGCCTGCTGCACGGCCATGGACGGCTTGATGGGCTGTACGCCCGGTACCTGCGTCACGTGGATGGTCTGTCCCTGCACGTTGGTGGTCACCCCGGCCACCTGCCGGCCGGCAGCCACCTGCTGCTGTACCGCCTTGATCTGTGCCAGGGTGGCCTGTGTGACGGGCAGCGCCTTACTGGGCGACGCCCCCTGCTGCAGCTGCTCCTGTACCTGCTTCACTAACGTCGTCTGGGGGCTCTGGGTCAGGGTCACCGTCGGCGAGGTCAGGTTCAAGGTCGAGTGTGCCCCGGAGACGCCAGGCATGCCGTGTGACACGACCGTCACCGTGTTACTAGCCGGGATGGCCGTCACGGTGACGGGTGCCGAGGTACGTGTCGGTACCTGCGACACGAGCGTGGTCCCGATGGCTAACGAGGGCGACATCTTGGCCATGGTCTGTATGGACTGGGCGGTGCCCTGGGTGAAGATGACGGTGGTGGGGGGGGCTACTGAGGTGATGATCTGCTGGATGGTGCCGACCTGCGCCTGCTGCTGCTGGGACGCCTTCTGCTGCTGCATCAGCTGCTGCAGCTGCTGCGCGTTAAGCGGGTGCTTGATGATCTGCTGCTGCTGCTGCTGCTGAATGATGAGTGGCGCAGTGAGCTGGGCCTTGGTCATCTGCTGCACCTGGCTCGCCGTCAGCGCTGTGGGAACACAAGGGACACGCTCAGTCAGAGACATGTGGGGCAGGGGGAGAAATATTATAAAATTCACTCAAAATAGGGGGTGTGGCCTTATTCAAGGATGTGATTTGAAAATTGTAAAACTGTAGGAGAATTGTTAACTTAATATAAGGTATTTAAAGGCACTAAAAACAGCCCTTGAGTGAAATATTGCTTTCAAATAGTCGCAAGCGCAGCACAGCAATAAATCTGGAGGAGGGGGGGGGGGGTGTCTGGGGCATAGCTTCCTACAGGTTTCCTACTTACAGGACACCTTGTGCTGAGACTGCTGGAGCGCCATTTTCCGCTGTTGTGGCAGCTGAAGTTGTTGTATCTGCCGCAGCTGCTGCTGCGTCACTTTGGCTGAAAATGGGACAATGTGTTAGTTTAACTTGAGTTGGTCTAAAACTGACAAATTTAAGCCATGTCCCCACAGTCCTGAACTTACACTACTGTGGCAAAATATCATATTATACAGAAATGTTGATGGTAATATGGGTAAGGATCACGAGCTCAGTCAATAGTATGGCCAGTTAGTCCAGGGGCCAGTATTAATATTAACCACAATAACTAATCGGGTGACATGCTTCTAGTCGGTTTTGTTTTATTTATTTTATTTCCCCCCTTGACCCTTTCTATATCCATGACTTTCCCTGACGGGTGTGAATGTCTCCCTATTCCCCGCGAGTTACTTACAGGTGCTGGCCTTCTGCTGCGGTACGCTGACACTGATGTTGACGTTACCCAGTGACACGGCACTGACGGGGATGGTTACGCTGGGCACCGACGACCCACTCGGACTCGACACCGTCTTGACCAGGGTGGCGACGGGCTGCGAGGTGGAAGCCGCCTGCCCCACCACCTGAGCACCGCTGATGATCTGAGCTCCGGTCAGCTGTAAAAGACGCCCATCTCTCAATTTGTCCACCAGCTGCATTTTAAAACGGGAATACCAAATTCTTTCCATTTGTTACATCAATTTGTAAGTGAAATTCACTGCCAAATGTGCACGGTTTTGAGTATATAATGTCGTGTTTAAGTGCCCCAGCGCTTATAGATTTGGAGGTCTATATATCCTAGGCACTTATACAAGAGAGGCAGATCTAATTTCAATGCTTAAGATATATCTTAATACCCCTCTACCCCCGGCACTTATACAAGGCAGGTGCTTATTTAAAACCTGGCGCTTAAACGCGACGATATGGTATTTCTTATATGGTATTTCTGATACATATAAGGACCGCATCATGGTCAAAGCATTGTTTCAGTTGCCATCATGATGATGCACTTACACAGTGCTAGCAGGCAACTTTGCAGTGCTGCCTTGGTGCATCATGCCGACCATCTAGGTGTGTATCGACCCTGTAGTGGCAGCATGATGCATTCATGCAGCACTGGCGAGTTACTCGCGGGAGCCGTATTCATGCATGGCAAAAGACCATGGTGCATTAAAGGGATGCCACTCGTTAGTTCACAATAAGTGGGATATATTAAATCTTTGGTCAATTTTCAGTGGGAAAATTACTTAATTGAATAGAAAGGTCCGAGATAAAAAGAGTAGAAATTCCTGCAAAGGTAGGAAAAGTGGCTTCTCTGCACATTAAAGCACACTGAAGTCTTTAATTTAACTCTTTATGTGGTATAACATGATATCAAGCCGGCCCTTCGGGGAGGGGGATAATATGTACCCCGTAGGGTCGGCATGATGCTTGAATGCAGCCCTGGCGATTTACTCACCAGGGCTGCATTCATGCATCATGAAGACCAAGGGCATGATGCATTAAGACATGAATGATGCATTCCTTAAAGGGTAGTAAACTTCATGTGATTGTATGTGTGTACCTGTTGTGAGGCGGTGGCCTGCTGCGCGGCTCCCAGCACCTTCTGCTGCTGCTGTAGCTGCTGTTGGCGCCGTATGATGGCCGCCATGTCGGCCTCTGTCAGCGCACGCTTCATCTTCTGGTTCGGTGCCTGCAAGCAGCAATGTCAAGGTCATTTTTCAGGTTTCTCACAAAAATTTCAGATTGATTTCCATGACCAGAATCTCAATTTCCCTTGACATTTATAAGATTCTTGTGGAGGTGGACACTACCATAGGCAATCATTTACATTGAATGAATACAGCTTTCCTGTATATTCCTATTGAAACATTGTAATATGTACAATTTAGAGTACCGTAAAACCCCGCCTTTAAGACGGATTTTATTTGGGATTTATTTTTTGCACAAGACGGATTTTTTCCAAAAGTTAGGGGGTCGTCTCAAAGGTGGGGTTTTCTAAAATTTGATTTTGGAAAATGTTGGGAAATAGATAGGATATAACGACCGTGTATGAAGGAATGCAAATACACTCTCTTTTCTTTTTTAAAGTGTTTCTTTGCGTAAATAATATAACTGTGAATTATTTAGTGCCATCACTCGTATTTTTAAGTAGAAAAGTTGATAGGGAGGGGTCTGGGAAGGGGTATAGAGCCCCCAAAAATCTCAAAAGTCGGGGGTCGTCTTAAAGGAGGGGTTTTCCAAAATGTGATAATTGTTTTGCACAAGACGAATTTTTTTCTTAAGTTGGGGGGTCGTCTTAAAGGCGGGGTCGTCTTAAAGGAGGGGTTTTACGGTAATGTTATTCAAAATGTTAATGCAAAATGTTTTTCTCTCTAGAAACCTTAATAATGGTCCGATTAACAAGCCTCAAAAACTGAGATGTAGCCAAAGAACCACCCAGTCATGTAGACTGGCAGTAGGACCAGTCCAGCCAGTCCAGCAGCTTTTTAGCCGGCTATAGCCGGTGTCAAGCATGCTTTCACGGAGACTGTACTGTGTGACGTAGGTTCTGCTCTCAGGAATCACGAGGCACTGACCTGTAGGCGTGCCTGGGTGACCTGGGCGGCCTGTGCAGCACTCGTGATGAGCGGAGTGTTGACGTTAACCGCCTTCTGCAGACTCACCACCGTCGTGGTAGCCGCCGCCGCCGCTTGTTGTTGTTGCTGCTGCTGTTGTTGTTGCACGGCTTGGTGAAGCCGCTTCATCTGGTGTTGCTTGAGTTGTTCCGCCTTCAAAAATGGGCAAACATAGCAACTCAGTATGGTGGTACAATGAGTCAGCATTTTGTGTTCTGGTACAACTTCCATCTCAAAATGGGGAGTGTTACTTATGTGCTTTATTATGTGCAGATTTACCAAAAATGCAAAAAACGTGTTACATTGGGAAGAATTGCAATTTTTCCAGGTTTAGAAGGGTACGTGGCTACCTGTAGTGGGTAAAAAGGTGCATCAATATAATGATGTTGTCGCTACAATAATCGTAATTCCAGAATGTCGCCGTGTATCCATGATATCCCTAGGTGACTCGTTTAGTCTTCAAAATTCCTTATTTCCAAAAAAAATCCCATGCCGGCTATCGCTATGCCAATGTAAATTAATCAGGGTTCCCACAAAAATTTCAGATTGAAATTCCATGACATTTCCATGACAAAAATCTAAATTTTCCATGACATTTATAACATTCTTGTGGGGGTCTAAAATTAAGAAAGCAGATGGGAGATTTCTAGATTTGGTGATATTAATTCTATTATTTCCATTTTCCATGATATTCCATGACGCACGGAAACTTTTTACAAAATTCCATGACATGTGGGAACCCTGTTAATGCATTAAAGTTAATTCATGACTTGTCGTTGTTCCATGCCGGGTACTCATACCTCGCTGTGTTCACTGATGGACACAAAACAACTGGATCTTCAAAATAATGTATTGAAAACCATAATTAGTCTAATTAACTGTTATGAGTGTACATAACCAAAAACAATAAAAAATAAAATAAATCCTTGAGAAGATAGACGTGAGACACTACCTGGATGGTGCCTGGGAGGCGTCCCTGGGCCTGCCGTAGCTGCTGCTGTTTGAGGTAAGTGGCACGTTTTAGCAGCATCTGGTGCTGCGGGGTCAGAGGTCGTGTAGCTGTGGTCAGCGCCTGCTGCACCGTGCCTGCAACACAAGATTGATTGATTGTTTGATTTGTTTAATAACGTCCACATGTACATCAAGTACCTCACAGGACATATCTCAAGTTGGTAAGGAGTCCCCCACAAATAGTGGTAGTCTGCCTCACAGTAGTAGGACAGATATTTGTATGCTGCTTGCCCAATACAGCAGTGACCGCATCTATGGATAATCGAATCTATGAAATGAATGACTGCATCTATGGGGTGAGAAAACCACTACCGGGGCACGTCCCCTACTCTTTTCGAAGGATAGCAAGTGTTCTTTTATTTGCCTGGTCCTACCTACCTGCAGACATGCAAACTCTGAAGAGCAAAAAATATAACCCCAGGATATTTTCAGGGGAATGTATGCCCCCGCTTCCGAAATATCATCGCAAGCGAAGTGTAAGGGTCAAACTAGGTGGGGTTTGGGGGCATGCCCCCTTAAGAAAATTTGAAAGCCTATGATTACCAATGGCACATTCTGATGCATTTTGGCACACAATATATTAGGGCTCAGCTCTGAATTATTCTCTATAATTGGGCCCGGGAATTTTGCGACAAATTCGCGAGACTTTGGTGCGCTCGAGGGCTGATAAGGGTAGTAGTGTGTACCTGGGGTGACGCTGGTGGCGGTGACGGTGCCCAGACGTTGTGCCACCACGGTGCCGGGGGTCAGGGTGGTGGCTGTCAGGATCTGGGTGGTGGGACCGGCCGTTGTGACCGCCGCTGCAGCTGCCGCTCGTTGCTGGTTGGCAATGGCCGCCGTCAACGTCTGTTGGGTCAGAGTCCGCGGTAGCGTCTGTTGGAGAGACAGATCACGTGGTATCACCATCATATATAGACAAAACTCCACGCCGTTGACATACATGCACATTATATTTAATGAGTTGAAGCTGGGTCATATCACACAATGCCCTACAGTCGTTAAATGAAGAAAATCAACGACTTTGGAGGCCATGGAGATTGGAGTATGGCTACAACGTACTCCATGGGGGCATGTAATAAAGACCCATACCCACTACACATATTTACTGCAGTTATTTCTTAAACAATGATAACTTTGCTTTAGGGTAAAAGGGGCCAGATGTGGACAGACTATCTTGCCTCTTAGCACATTCTGATGTGCGGGAAGGCTCCAGATTGCTATTGAAAAGTGACATTCTCAATTTGGGGGATGCTATACATTATGAGAAATGCATTTAATTTAGGCCGCAGGCGACTTAAAATCAATTATCAGCTTTGCGGACACTTTTTAAGAAAGAAAAAAAAAAGAGTATGGGAGGGCGCCTTTTATTTTAGTTTATAATTCTGATAAGCATTAACAGATGCTGAACAGCATTAGGCTACGTACGGTTGCTACTTGGATGGCGGTGCCGGGTACAGACTGACTGACACGTTTGTTGATGGTGGCGAAGGCGTTACCGGAGACACCTCCAGCCGTGTTGACCACGATACTGCCCGTGGCACCGAGCGAGCGGGCCAACGACACAGCAGTCACCGTGGCTTTGGGCAACGAACTGGCCTGCTGTAGACAAGATTATCAAAATTAAGTCAGGTAATATTGTTAATTTAGCAGTGTCACAACAGATAGTTACAGTAATGTGCCTCTACATGGGTAAAATTCGACACGGGCGACACGGCCCTTTTAAAAAACGACACGGGCAACACGGCCCTTTTAAAATCCTACGGACACGGCTAAATTGGGGCTAAAATCCGACACACAGGAACTTTTCTATGAGTTCTTATATACATAAAATTCGACACAGTGACACGGCCCTTTTGGTAAAAATCGACACGGTCAAAATTGTGGGGACCCATGTAGAGGCACAGTAATCAAATCCTGGGACTGAGATTTAAGGCAAAATGCAAGATTGTTCCAAAACCACTTCCCCAAGCAGCCGTTCATGTTATTAAGATATTTTCTCAGAGGAGCTCTACAAATCACAAGGGTAACCCTTTCAGCCTTCACAAGGCTTAACTTCTGGAAAACCTACTAATGCACTGTACCCTGCAGTCATACCTCACTCCCGGGGCTAACTCAAGTCAGGACAAGGGGCTCATACTGATGCATCAGAGATGGCACTGTCGTCAACAAAAAGTACTGGAGGAAATCTGACAATTTTCGTCAGTTCTCTGGGAGAAATTCAATACAGAAATTCCAGCAAAAAATAGCAATTCCTACAATTGTAGGAAGAGTGGCATCTGTGTGGCTACAGTGCTGATTACCAGTAGGCGTGGTAACTTACCAGAACAGCGGTTGTAGCGACAGGCGTGAGAGGCTGCCCCTGCACGATGGTCATCTGGGGCTGACCGGCGGCGGCCGTCACCACGGCTACACTGCCGGTGGAGGCGGCGGTGGTGGTCTGCACGTCCACCACGGTGGTGGTAGTGGTGGTGGTGGTGGCACCGGCCTGCGACGTGGCCGTGGTCTGTGCTGCTAACTGCTCCTGGGCTGCAGCCTGTTAATGAGGGGTACACTTAGTGTTTAGACATACACAAAGTACACAGACAAAGGTGCACAAGTAGAATTCCTCACTGAGGGTTACTTCATGAGGCGAAACCAAAAAACTTTGGCCACCTTGAAGGGGGGGGGGCAAAAAAATTGCACCCCTTTTAAGTGAAAAACCTGCGCTTTACTATAGCTCAAAGGGGTCGACCGCGCTCAATCTCAACTTCCCTGATTTCGACCCACTCGCGCGAGAATCCTCCGACCCCCCCTTGTTAACAAATGACCACTCCCTTTGGGACCCTGTTGATGTGCTGGTTAGTGGTGTTGGTGCTGGGTTCTCAGCCCCGGTGGTTGTCTACACGACGCCCCCCGGGGTCCCTGGGTGTCTGCACGCAGCTCCAGGCTGCACTCGGTGCGCAAGGATGGTGTCATCACTGAACCCTCTCACAGCCACATCAAGTGAACACCCCTCACTTACCCAAACCAAACTTAACCATGTTTTCTTCCCCTCTTTGCTGTACACCCGAGATAGCATTATGGACTGCAATTTGGCACTGCTTTACCCCAGAATTACTTGTAGATTTTTAAAAATTTCATTCCCCCCCATGATTTTCCCTGTCTTGGTTCATCCCTTAAAGCTTGACCGTCATGGTTGAAGTGAGGCCAAAAGCACTTTTGGATATACCGCATCCAACGTAATAAGCGCCCCCCCTCTTTTTGGGACATTTTTAGACTAGAGCAAAGGCTCAAATTTCATGATTTTGGAGACAATTAAACTCTTTAAGTACTGAAACTACCATAAAAATAATTTCATAGGTGCCCAGGGCGCTTATTACGTCAAATACGGTAGTTCTGTTCAGTTTTCATTCACAAGACGGCTCTTAAGGGCTGGTAGCTCAGCTCTTACAGGCACAAGATAGGGTGAATATGTTGTAGCTGGACAATGTTCATGGTCCCCTGTCCAAACACTGCTGCCCTCTGGTGGAACTGTTATTTCAGTCCATGTATGGAAAATGCTGAACTTATTCCCTGACGGCCCAGCTTTAAAGGGTTATTGATGGAGGGAGGTACTCACAGCGGCGGCCTGCTTCTTCTCCTTGGCGATGCGCTCGGCGCGGATGGTGGCCACCTGGGTGGGCGTCATGGGCGTGTCGTAGTTGATGCCGCTCTCGGCCAGCACTGCTGCGTGTTTGGGGTTCTTGAGTGTGGGGTTAGCCAGGGTGGGGCGCAGGGTCGGGGTGCGCTTAGCCGTGATGGACTTGGACGAGTCAAAGCGCAGTGTGAAGAGGGTGGTGATGGACCCGTTGTTGTCCTGTACAAACAGCTGAGACGTCCGCATCGGCCGGTTGTTCTTGGTCTGATGAGGGAAGGTCACGACAAGTTAGATAAGTCAATTAAAATGTTTAAGTAATTCTACTTATGATTCATGAATATGAGTTCTCAATTATATTATATGCTAGTTCAATGTATTTTAATCTTAAGACAAATGTTAATCATTTCAAATACACATTTTACAGGGTTTCATTATCTAATCTAAGGCTGAGGTGACAATCTTTTACTCCCCATGCAGAATAAAATAAAATGTCGAATTCAGTTCCACAAAATAATTTATCAAGGACTCTTTATTCCTCGAAAATAATGAAATTTAAAATGTCATGTTCACACAAAAGATTTAGGAAAAGCGATCCACCTTCATTGCACCCACCTTGTAGATGCCCTTGGACTTCTTCTGTTTGCGTGGGTTAATGTCGTACAGAATCTTGCCCTCCTCGCGCGGCACGATCACGTTCTCGTAGCGGTTCTTGCACTGTTTGGGTGAGCGGTAGGTGCGTGACTGTGCGTTGACGATGTCGGCGACCAGGTCCCAGTTGGCGATGTGAGCGGGGGAGGAGGTGGTTAGGTTGAGGGGCAGCTCCAGCAGGATCTGCACGGCCTGGAGGAGCGCCCAGTCCTCGTGTATCAGCCAGTCGGGGTGCTCCGGGGTGTCCAGCATGGGTCGGCTGGCAGCTGACGGCATCGAGGGTTTGAAGAGGCGGCTCATGCCCTGGTGTTTCAGCTTCACCAGTTGTTTGGCATCGCGTCGCAGCGCGGCACTCGGCCGGTCAAACAGCGACCTGGGGGCACGCGGCTGGTCGTCCTTACGCACCTTGGGTTTACGACCTGTGGGGAGACATTAACATCAGCATTCAGACACTCTGAGGTGATCAATTCCTTCTAGAGATGTTCCCAAGGTCTATTATTCAGGGTTCCCACAAAAATTTCAGATCAAAATTGCCATGACAATAATCTGACGTTTCCATGGCATTTATAAAATTCTTGTATGGGGTCATGGGGCTTGGCCCCCGAGAAAATTTCTAAAATCGAGAAAGCATAAAAAAGTATGTTCTGAGATATTATTTCTATTATTTTCATATTCCATGACATTCCATGACACATGGCCATTTTTTACAAAATGCCATGACATTCCAGACAGCTTTCAAATTCCATGACACGTGGGAACCCTGATTATTGCACTATCTTGTTCAAGTTGGAACGCGCTTGGAGTTTTAAACCAAATCATATTAAGTGGTGTAAGAGAGCCCTCCCTTAACAGAACATAATTTTATGCCAACTGCCTCGCATATACAATTTCCATGATTTCTCAGTGTTCTAATAATCTGATCCCATTTTTGATACAAACTGGTTTCATCAAAATAAGAAATAATATTCAGGTGTACCTATCTACATCTACTTAGACAATTAGACATAAATTTGATACCAAACATGCCCCAATGATGATACCCCAGGTATGGGCTGTAGTTGGGGGTGAGTAATAATATACAAGATTGACGTTACTTAAGGCCACTTAAAATTGATTATCAGCTTTGCGGACACTTTTTGGAAAAAATTGGTGGAGAGGCTTTTTTTTTTTTGATATACTTTTTCTTGGAGGTGCGGGAGGGCATTTTTTCTTTTTTTGTATGACTTGATGGTCTGCACATATAAATAAGGTCTAAAATGCACTTTAAACTGTTTCTACTCCTATTATCAGCTCAGCTGAGATATTCATATTTTTGCAACATGTCTTCTGATATTTTAGATGCGCCCTTTTTTGGCCTTTTTTTTCTTAAAAGGTGAAAAAAAGGACCAATGCGGCCCTTTTTAGAGGATGCGCGCGGTGTCCGCAGAGCTGATAATCAATTTTAAGTGGCCTAACACAACATTGTGCCACTTACCGGCATGTGCCTCCACCCGTATACGTTTGTGCTCCTTCTTGACGTAGATCTGTGGCAGCTGAGACTCGGGCATCACGGTGGGCTCGTACAGGAAGCACACCGTCTGGTCGATGTACACGTCGTTGTCGTCCTGAGGCGGGGTAGGAGGCGACCAGATCTGCAACACAACCCAACCGTTAACAGCACGTCCGTTACAACCAAGGGGTTCAAGTACACAAGGGACCCTCCTTTTATTCCACTACTAATTTAGAAGATTTAATACCATCGTTTCCTAACTTATGAAAGACATGAATCGATTCATCTTAAATTTGGTTTAGGAAATATTGAAGAGAAGCTACTCCCTGGTCCCTTAGTTATGAGTCGACTTAGATTGTCTCTTTGGTATGAATTTTTGCAGATTTTTAACGTACAGCAGAAAATATTATACATTTACAGTACAATTTTTTTCATGGCATCTTAGTGCCGAGGCATGTCATTTTTCTAGCCTAAAAGGGGAGAGGGCGCTTAATACGTCGAAAATAGCAATTTAATAGTGATATTCCAAAAGAAAGGCAGAAATCCCTTATGATGCAGCATTCATATAAACTTTTTCCTCCTTAAATTCCTATGCCCATTTACACATATTTGAAAGAAATTGGGCTTTAGATAGATTCATTACTTCTGTATATTAATAAACAAAATTTTAGTGTTTTTCTCCTTAAATTCCCATGCCCTTCTACACATACTTGAAAGAAATTGGGCTTTAGATAGATTCATTACTTCTGTATCTTAATAAAAACAAAGTTTAAAAAAACACTTACCGGCAATTGTTCTCCAGTTTCGTCACACACGTAAACCTGGTAAACAAAACACGATTTGTCAGAGGCCATGCAGAGGTAGCACACTAAACGCCCACACGAGGCAGAACCTACCAACTAACTTGTATCCTGTAAGTTTCTAATGACCTGGCTATACTATTCCTGTCTTAGCTTGCTCGCTTTGTACTGAAACTGACTTCATATTCTAAATCAGGATCTCTTTATCATTGAATGCTGTATTCTTTTTTATTGTAGATAAGATACTTTGAAAGCAGCTAGCGCTAGAGATCGTTTTTTGTATAAATTTAGCACTAATTCTTTGATTTAGCCAAGATGAGGATTGTAAGTCCCTACATATCAAAAAATAATCGGAGAACTTTCTTAATTGCCAAAAGCGTGATTTTGTTGCTCCCTATTAAAGGTATGAAAGATTAAAACTTTAATTAGCTCGTCATTTCCAGAGCAAAGTATGACTTTTTTCCCCAAAATGTATCGTGATCAATAGTCTTAATCAGTTCGTGCTTTCAAATATATCTATATCGAACTGCCCTCTTTGGGGCTTTATTTCATTGACTATACAAATTCGTTTGAAAATTTATCTGCGGTACTTAACTGCGCTCTTTGGGGCGTTAATTCTCTAGCTAATCGCTTTTCTGTTTAATAGTTTACATTTTTCCTGCAGCCAATTGACATTTCAAAGATATTTCCAAACTTCCCTTTTTTTGGGACGTTTCTACTATTCTTTGGATGATTGGCCATATCTATAAATTTTACTTTTCTTTAGATAAGTGACTAGTCTGTAGATATATATTTTACATTTTTTCCCGCACAATTCCAGCTTAGTTAGCTGCTAGTGTGTAGATTGAGGCTGATGACTTCTATATATTTTACTTTTTTTTCGATTAAATCAATAAATGTTACCTATTCTTGGATAATTGGCCAAATCTACATTTTACCTTCTTTAGATGACTGTCTAGTCTATAGATAAATATTTTACTTTTTCCCGCACAATTCCAGCTTAGTTAGCTGCTAGTGTGTAGATTGAGTCTGATGTGTATCACACTTCTTGGTCTGTGTGTGTGGGTAGGGCAGGCTACTGCGTGATACAAGGTTCTTTGGTGCCGAGTTCTGCTTTCAGGGGCATCCTCTTTCAAGGGTAAGGGGGGTGAGTTTGTTCATCTACGGCCATGGGTTCTACCTGTATCTTTCACTTCTTCAGCATTGTAACACGCAGGCCTGGCCACCCCATACCATCACATCTGCATTGCCATCCGAAAAGTTAATTTCACCCAATTTTTTTATAAAGATTTTATTTTTTTGGGGGGGGAGGAAAAAAAAATGGGTGGAAGTATCAAAACAGCGAGTCGCATAACCGAAAATGGTCATATAACTCTTTTTGTAGGTTAATTTGGAGAGTGTGGGTCGGTAGCGAGTAGGTCTCCCGGGCTGGGGAGGGGACCTAAGCTGAGACTTGACAGAAATAAGGCAATGCAGACTTGCCGGAAGCCGATACACCAGTTTGGACGGTAAGCGGACATTGTAACTCCTACTCCTCTCTGCATGGCGTGACACCAAAAACCTTGATCCTACCTCACACGACAACAGGGTCCAAGAAAGTGAGACACAACATCATCCAGTTTGGCTTCTTACCAATATCTCATTCTGTTTATTCTCAAGAATAAAACATAAATGGGGAGTGTTTCCGCGTACTTAGGTTTGCCGTAGTTCATTTGGATATATTAATATTATTATTATATTTTGAAACTCATCATTGTGATGAATAGAATTTCAGTTCTCCTTTTTCTATCGAATAAATTCACAATGGCACCAGGCGAGTTATGGCGCAACCCGTGCTTTGACAAAAACATGGCGGTATTGTTCAGCGGAATATCCTAGCTTATGTAGTGCCAGTATAGTATATACTTCACAAGTTATACACAACTACCACTCCTTTCTGACATGCAAGATTTTCCCTAGACCTTTCATAACAAGTTTGGAATCGACAACTGGCATTATGATAACAACAGTATGAGAGTAATGTCACTAGGCTCACAGGTACACTTTGATCCCTTTGAGGTAACGATAAACCCGACATTAGATTTCAAACAGTTCATCTCTCTAACTACACAGTTATACCGTATATTAGCATTTAACCATCTCGTATGTCAATGTAACAAAATAAACACTCTTTTAGCAAAACCTAGTTTTTGGCTTTACAATCATCACATGCACATTATATTAACATTAAGCTAATTTGTCGAACTGAATCGATAATCTTGTCATTTGGTTTTGAACTCAACGGGTTGGAATTTCAATTTGGTTGTACCATATTTCACAAATACATCACTCATTGCAGCTATCCACCGCAACACAACACGCATGCTTCGGAATATTACTCACTATCACAGTTCGACAAAGGGATATTACTATGATTGTTTGGCCAGAAGGATATAAACACTAATGCTGTTCATTCAACACCTAATATCATCATATTAGGTTAAGTCCGGAGTTATAAATTTCTGACTGGCGAAACATTGAACACATCGACAACCCGAATTACTTGGTTACATCTTGGTATTTTTGTGCTGATACACCGAGAGGGTTTGGTCCTAGAAATAACACTTTTTTAAGTGGTTATTGGGAAGAAATGCAATTACATGTTGAAGCGCTTACTTTAGTATAGCACAAGGATGTATAATCTCTTCTTCTTTCCCCATTCACTCCCCCCTGGTCCCTCACCCCGGTTGGCACCCCGGATCTCGCGTATCGATTACTGGTGCACCTTCTCGTGGTACTGAAATAACGGTATATTCCACTCTAAGTGAGATACATGCCCCCGATGACCTCCTCCATTCTGATTCTATCTAACATGTGTAGCGTTACCCTGGCAGAACCACACCACCATACGCCGTCAGTAACAGTAGTAAATACGTCTAAGTAGTAGCTGCGATGCGGGTTCATCCCGTGTCGAGTGACTCGATGGTAACGTTTGTAACAGGGGGTGTAGCAGTGGGTGCGGCACTGAGGAGTTTGACGGTGGGTGGCTGTGAGTTGATGCTGGGGGTGGCCTGCTGTACGCTGGTGGCCTGTTGGCGGGGCTGTAGCACCACCTGCTGCCCCTGCTGCTTGGCCTGCTGCAGCAGCAGTTGTTGGGCAGCGCTGGGCTGCAGGATTACCTGCTGCGGCTGTTTACCCGGCTGGTGTACGATAAACTGCTGTGGGTGCCGTATGATGGTCTGTCTCACCGGGGTCACTGCCCCAGCCTGCCGCGGGGCTAAGGTAAAGTTAGTGCCTCCTTGTTGTATGGCGCGTATAGCCTGCAGCCCGCCGGCCGTGCGGCCTTGTAAGGCTGATATGGGGACTGTGATAGTCTGGGGGCGGGTGGCGGTGACAGACCCGGTGGTGACGGTGTGTGCTGCAGCAGCGGTGGAGGAGGAGGCGGGGGGGCGTGGTACGGCCATGCTGGCTACCTGAGACCTGGCCTGCAGGCTCTGTAGTGTGGCCAGACTGATGGTGCCCCCTGTCCCCCCGGTCAGGGTCTGTATGGGAACCAGCACCTGCTGCCCCCCCTGCCGCGTGTGGATGTACACCTGTTGGGGGCGCGTGGCCCCCCCGCCCGCTGCCCCCCCCGGCCCCTGGGTGCGGATATACACCTGCTGGGGGCGCGCCCCGGCCGTCACCACCTTAGCCGGCTGCTGTACCACCGACTGCTGCTGCTGCTGTTGGGGCCGTGACTGGACGATGATGATCTGCTGGGGCCGGGTGGTGGGAACCCCCCCGGGGGCGGTCTGTACTGTGCTGTACCCCCCCTGTAGCTGCATGGCCATCTTCTCCAGGATGGGCACCGTGTTGCTGCTCGGGTTGGTCGCTGCCACGTTCATCGCCACGTTATTGATGCTCGACATCTGGCTCGCCATTTTCTCTAGGATTGGCACCGTGTTGTTCGGGTTGGACACCTGGGCGATGGCTCCGGTCGAGGTGCGGTACACCTTAGGACTGCCGGAGACCAGAACCATCCCAGGCTTGCCATTGGCGGACACAACAGAGTTGGGGCTCTGGACGAGCCGGATGGTACCACCTGATGTCGTGGCGATAGTTCTGGTGGTGAGTAAAGTAGAGGCTCCGGGATTGACCCGCACTTGTTGGTTCACGGGACTAACCCGCACCTGCTGCCCCCCTGCACTCACCCGCACCTGTTGGACCTGCTGGTTGGGTGCACTCACACGCACTTGCTGTACTTGCTGAGTTCCTGCACTCACTCTGACTTGTTGTATTTGCTGCACTTGCTGGTTTCCTGTGCTCACCCTAACTTGCTGCACTTGCTGGTTTCCTGTGCTCACCCTCACTTGCTGCACTGGCTGGTTTCCTGTGCTCACCCTCACTTGCTGCACTTGCTGGTTCACTGGGCTAACCCTCACTTGTTGGGTGCCTGCACTAACCCGCACTTGTTGGCTTCCAACTGTTCCTGAAGACGCAATAACATTGCCTTGTGAGGAGAACACTACGTTAGTTTTTACACCGGTACTGGCGACAACAGGGCGTATAATGCTGCCAGCGGTGTTGACTATACTGACATTGCCCACACTATTCAGCACATTGATGCCACCAGCACTGTTTATAACGCTGACTGCCCCTGAGCCCGAGTTAATGGTCCTCATGAGGGGTGAAGTACTGACTGTACTCCTAGCCCCTACTACAGAGCTCAGTGGCACCTTGATGGCCTTAGGTGCTGCGCTGGTGATGACCACCGGTGAGGTTGCAGCTGCCGCCTGGGGTGCCCCTGCCGTCTGTTCTACAACCCTGCTCACCACCTGGGATGCTGCCGTGGTAGGACTCTCCCCTGGAGGCCGCCCGACCGGCTTCTTAGCCTCCTTGGCTGATGCACGTCGGGTGCGGATAACCAGGTTGGGTTTGGACCAGGGTTGGGGTACAATAGGACTCACTGTGGGCGGTGTGCAGATGGACCTGTTGAGCGGTGTTCCCGGGGTGGTGGCCTTGGGTGTACTGGTATCCTTCCTGGTGATGTGTACGGCGTTGGGAGTGGGCGTGGAGGGAGCAGCGACTGGTGCCGCCTTACTCTTGGGACTGGTGGGTGTTGCCATGACGAGGCGTTGTTTGGGACTGGTCACCATGGGCAGGGACACCAAGCCGTGGTCACTGTGGATGTTAATGGCCAGTGGTTTACGCAGCATCATGCCCGTTGGTGTTTTTGATAGGACCTCACCTGAGAGATTCCTCGCCCGCGTCATGATCTTCTTCTCCTCACTCGGTGACAGGAATTGTCCAACTTCCACTTTCATGTCTCCCGAGTGTCGCCTCACCCCTCCTTCCAGCTTAATCTTCTTTCCACTTTTCTCACCCTTCACCCGTTGTTTCATGTCGCCTCTAACTTTGAGGCCACTGCCAGGTTTCCTCCCTTTGAGTGGAGAGTCCCGTTTGACCCGTGGTTCCCCCTTTACGCGGGGTGTGGAGTGGTTCTTCACTTTGCGTGCAGCCTTGGCATTTGATGGTGTGGTACCTGGCCCGTTGAGCCTTACCCCTGCCTCATCCCCACTAACACTAAGTCCATCCCCATCCCCTTTCTCCCGTTTCCCCACCCGCTCTACCTTAACCTTACCTTCCTCCTTCACCCGCCCCGACCTACTCGACCCAACACTTGTTGAGCTCGTCTGACTATTAATACTGGAGCGACGCGATTGCGTCCGAGACGACTTTCTCGAGGACTCACTCTCGGGACTACTGCCCATACTGTACTCACTAGTCACACTCATGGACTTATTGCTGCCTTTAGCCACCTGGGGGCTTTGGGTCAGGGACGTCATGGGTGACTTATCCTTTTTTAGAGCATTCTTTTTGGGCTTTTTCTTCACCTGGTTGTAGGCGTCATGTCGTGAGTAGGTGAAGAGCATCTCATCCTCCTCCAGCTCTGCTCGGCGTTCCTCCTCCTGACGTAGGGCCTTGAGGCGCGTTAACTCCCATTCCTCCTTCGCCAGTGTAACTTCCTCCTGTTAGCGAAAAAAACAAACCCTTAACTTGTTAGATAAGATAATCCCTCAAAAATATTCAGAGAATTTCGTTTTCAATCTTACACTTTCAGTTTCTTAAATACAATCATGATTTGCTGTGCTTGAATTAATCAAAGATTCAATTTCTACATTAATTTGCCGTATTGAGATAATTTATTTAAGCGTATTCCTATTGACTGGTGTGTAAATACTTGCTGTGTACCACCAAATGCCATACCTCAGCTCTCTCTAGCTCCTCCTGTAGCGGCGACATCTGTCCCTCCATGAAGACAACTGCGTACCGCTCCACAGACGTCAGCTACAACACACAACAGTAGGACGTGTAGGAATACTGAACACTGGGGATGTATGCATATACCACACTTAGGTGGAAAGACGAAACAAACTGCCCAGGGTTTTCCCCACACTGCAATGACACCGGCGGGCCGCCGGCGTCTAAATGACCCCCAAATCACAGCCGGTGTCATTTTAGCTATCTATAGGTTTTTGTAATCCATCAATTATTAAAGAAGTTATTAGCATTTTAGTACTTTTCTATCCAATGTGTTTTAAGTGGCAGATGGGGTCTGGAAGTTGCTATTTTAGTACTGTACAGTAGTAGCAAAAACCCTGTGCCTTGTATTAGCCACATCCCATTTTAGGAGAACGCTATAAGTTGCACCGGGGTTTTTGACTCTCATACAAGCCGCGGTTTCTACGCAGGGTTTACGGTGGGATTTTTGAGTATGGAGAACCCTGCTGCCTGCCTGTATAATACGTACTAAAGGTGACAAAACAATCACCACAGTGAGTGGCATAAGTCAGTTAAAACACCCCTAGACTGAGGATATAGGCTTTGTCACGGCTGACCACACTCGTCTGCGACTTGTGATCAGCCTTGACTGTCCTTCAATATCCTCAGTACAGGGATCTGGCTGTGCTATAACGACAATGTACTTGGGTGTTGTAACAATTGTTATTTACGGTTGCCAAGGTCAGATACTATCTATGCAAACTATTCGTCACAAGACAAAGCTTCCAGTTCAGAGTTTTCCATCATACCGTGGCATCTAAAACAACACCGCCTTCCCCCCCCCCCCCCCCCCCCCACCCATATCACTAAAAGTTGGTCAGCGTCATTGAACTATGGCGCTTTCCTCCTTGTTAACATAGTGACTAAATTTACGCTAGTGTCATTGAGTTGGGTTACTACGTAGGAAATTCAAGAAGTAAAGAAACCTGCTAGACATGTGTGTGATGCACAGTGCCGGCAATTGTTGCGATGATTGCTACAATTTTATATCAGATAGTCACTAATAATTATTTTTCCTGAACCAGGTCAGATACTATCTATGCAAACTATTCGTCACGAGACAAAAGCTTCCAGTTCAGACTTTTCCATCATACCCTGGCATTATTTTATGATTTATGAAATAATCCCTACGGTACCCCATCTACAGATATTACATGATGTATCTCAATGAAAAATTGTACTTTCAGTCTTTGGATGATATAATATACCGATGAGATATATTGTGCTACAATTTCAGATCATAACTGATTATATATAATATCCCTTTGCCAGGGTCAGATACTATCTAGGCGAACTATTCGTCATCAGACAAAAGCTTCCAGTTCAGATCTTTCCATCATACCATGGCATTATATCAACTCTTTCATACCATGCCCCCCCCCCTCAACCATCTCAAGATATTTTAGAGTCTGCATTGTACGAGACTGTTTCTAACTATCCCATCATATCTTTTGTGGATATACTATCTTGGATTGCCGAAATATCAAGATGCAAAGTATTTCTAATTTTTTTGAAAGATGTTTTCCTCTGTTAACATTTCCCACAGAGATGTGTAGTTGATATACCGAGGATTGATCGATTGCATGAGTAGTTTAACGTCCATTGGGGCCTATCTAGACAAACCAGACTTTAACTGTACCGGCAGTAGGACGTGCTATATAAACTATGCACATCATCACTGATATGTTCACTCTCTTCTCTGTGCCAAGATCAGATACTATCTAGGCGAACTATTCGTCATGAGACAAAAGCTTCCAGTTCAAACCTTTCCATCATATCTTGGCATGGAGAGTCAAATATCCATAAGCCCCCCTCACCGACCCGAATTTCCAGAAACTCTTATATTCTGTAAAGCTAGCGTTCCAGTTTCAACAATTATCTATATTTAGTCATCCCTTGGTATGCAGACCTAAGTCACGGAAATACTATTCTAATTTGACCTCATGTACTACGTTGTCACATTTACTCAATGTATCTATCTTATGCCAAGTTCAGATACTATCTAGGCGAACTATTCGTCATAAGACGAAGCTTCCAGTTCAGTTTTTCCATCACACCATGGCAATAAACCTATTTTTTTTTCCATCTCCAAATAAACTTCCTAGGGGCTAAGGGCCCGAGCCAGCAACCAGACAACTATTACATTTACACTTTCTTACCTCCTTTTCCAGCATGGCTAGCTCCTGTTCCAGTTTTGACTCGTCCTGTTCTTCTCGGCGGTTGGCTTCCTCCCGCTCGTCCCAGGGGATGTTTTCATCAAACTCGGCTAGTTCTGCCTTCTGTTCGGCAGCCACCACCTGGGTGGCCTGTACGTCCGTCTCGTCCTCGGCCTTAGCTAGCGCCTCCTCTATTTGTTCTTGTGTCATGGACGTGTTGAGGGCTTCCTTGTCTTGTTGTTTCTTCTCCTGTTGCTGTTTGAGTTGTTCCTCCCTGAGTTGTCGCTCGCGCTGCTCGGCCCGGGCCTGCTCCTGCCCCTTGTCCTTGGCCAGTTCGTGCAGACCGGACGGTTCAGCAAACAGATCCTTCATCGTGTTCTCCTTCTCTGTGAACAGTTCCTTGATGGTTTTGTCCTGGAAGTAGGCGGTGGTGAAGTTGCCGCCTTCGATGGCCACATCCCCCAGTAGCCGCTTCTGGTTAGCCTTCTTCAGGATGTTCTCCTCTACTGTCCGCTCACTGATCAAACTGCAACGGGACAGTTAAAGTTTTTAACCTAACCGTCAATCTTTTTGTTAGTTTGTGTAGTTTAACGTCCCACTGACTATGCAGGTGAGACTTACTCAAGTTTCAGTTTTTCACAAGTAAGAAGGTAGGCCGATCGTATCCAGGATGATCGAATCTATGAGATGAGCCAAAAGATAGAAATCCCGCTCCTACACATTTACCGAAGCAAGGGTTCTTTAACCTCCGACACCACATAGACAATAACCGTCAATCACTTTTTTATTTTTCTCCCCCTCTCTTCTGACATCTTCTACCCTAAGCATAACTGAAGTCAGAGATTACAATCTTGGCCAATTTTCTGTAGGAATTAACCATAATTTAATACAGAAATCCAAGCCAAAAAGTAGGAATTCCTGAAAAAGTAGGAAAAGTGGCATCTCTGTGAAGTGAATATCAATTTTCTTACCTTAGATTCACTTTTTGATTTTGACATTCAGAATGTATTTGTTTTTGTTTGCTAAGGCCACACACAAAAAAAAAGTTGGTCTACGGATTTTGTCTTCCAAAAATAGGTGCGGTAGGGCGAATTTTTTTTTTTTTTTTTCCAATTTTTTTTTTGTCAATGGATTTCAGCCTTGAAATAGGGGGCGGGCGAATTTTTTTTTTTTTTTTTTCCTGAAGGAAAATCTTTTTTTAGATTTAACAAATATATTTTCTGGCTAACGATGCAGAAAACGCCACCAAAAAAATAAAAAATCCAATTTTTCAGAAAATGATGCGGGCGCTGTCCGTAGACTTTTTTTTTTTCAAAAAAAACAACAAAATTTACATTTTGAAAAATATGGTTCGGGAAATCCGTAGACCAACTTTTTTTTTTGGTGTGGCCTAAAGTTACTGGGTTTTTTGTTTTTTTTTACTATGTTCCTTTTGCCAAGGTCAGATACTATCTATGCAAACTATTCGTCATAAGACAAAAGCTTCCAGTTCTGAGCTTTCCATCATACCATGGCAAGAGGTAGACCCGACTGTCAATCACTGTGAAATCGCACGTATAAGCTTATAGAATCGGCGCAGGGTCAGGGTGGGGCTTATACGCGAGTTTTTGCCACTATGATACAGTGCTAAAATCAGCACATTCAGATCGTCAGTGCGGCTTATAGGATTGGCTGTAACTCAGGGTGCGGTTTATACAAGAGTTAGCTTATAAGCGAGGTTTTACGGCACACTTAATTTCAACATGGTTCTGTAACATTTCTTTTTAATTAGAAAAAAAAAACACCTTTATCATACACTTCCGTCTCATAACTTCATAATTGATACAATATTGAGACCAAAGGTCTAGTTTTACATTTAAATTTGACCAAGCAGCATTAATACAGCGAGTGCCCATTACTTACCGATAGATGTGAACATCTCTCGTCTGTCCGATACGATGGCAACGATCTTGTGCCTGTGCATCCATGGTAGGGTTCCAATCGCTGTCGTAGAACACGACGGTATCAGCACCGGTGAGGTTAACCCCGATGCCTCCTGAGCGTGTGGACAGGATGAAGACAAAGATGCGTTTGTCCATGTTGAACCTGTCCATGAGGATCTGTCTCTGCTCTATGTGGGTGGTGCCGTCCAGACGCAGGTAGCGGTGGCCGTGGTAGTTGAGGAACGCCTCCAGGACGTCCAGCATCTTGGTCATCTGGGTGAAGATGAGCACTCGGTGCTGGCCGGACTTCAGCTCACGGAGGAGTAAGTCCAACGTCTGTAGTTTGCCTGCAACATGGTACCATTTTATATAACATTGTTTTTTTGACCCTTTATTAAATACCAAATGTCGCTATTAAAAGGTGAAATTTGTTGTCATGATGCACCAAACGCAGCGGTGCTACATTAATTAATGCATCATGCCGCCCCTCCGGGGGGTGTCTCAACTCCAGAGAGCATGATGCATTAAGGCATCATACCGTCCTTTAAGGATTAATATGCATTGCCCTGCAAGATTTGTGGAGGGGGGGGGGGAGCCTATGAACATATTGAAATAAAATCTGGTAAAATATTGGTACTAAACTCTTAACCTCCTCAAATTAAGTTGGGTAGGAATATTGCTTGCATCAGATTAGTTTTGGCTTATTTCGCACAGTATCTTCATATGTCGATACGATGGGGAAAAAATGATCATCATTGCAAGCTAAATATGTACTCTATCATATCATTATAGAAATCTTGATGATGACCCAACATTAAGACAGCGTGGGCACGTGGGAATATTCATAAGGAACTTACCCAGGGATGAAAGTGACCCATCTCAAAAAACTTCAAATGTTCAATTAATACCCCTGAATGAAGGGCCTCTATAGCTTACTGTAAATATAGATATATTCGTGTCCAAATTTTCGCGAATTTGCTAAGGACATTTTCGCCGGTACTAAAATTCGCGAATTTCCGACATTTGGCTATTCAATTCAATACTGTATAAATATTCGCTCTGTACATATTTTCACGGATATTTAAAAATCGCGAAAATATCTATGTTTACAGTAGTACGGGTCTGCGTGTAATATAAAGAAACAACCTTGAAAATCAGGAGAAAACTGCTTACCACAATCATACTGTATAAGTCGTGCCTCAGGACACTGTAGCTTCATGTTGGTGGCGATGGGGTGTAGTAGGGCCGTCTTGGGGGACAGGTCGTGGTGTAGCCGGTGCTCCAGGGTCCTCCAGGCATTGAGTAGGGACGGGGGCGGGTGGGAGGCGTGCATCCGCAGACACGGGGCCGTCACAGTAGGAATGTAGAACACAAATCTGAAACACAAACCAACTGTTTACACAGGGAATCCATGGTCGATAAACGTAGGAAAGTGGCATCTCTGATGGCAGCAGCAGATGCCACTCCCTGGTCCTGGACAACAAGAGGTAGGAAATCCAGGGTTAAAGCAAAGTCTTAGAAATCTTAAAGATTGTATTTTAACTAATACACTTCCCAAACCTTTTCCTCAAAAGGGATGCCATGGGTTCCATTATTATTTTAGTTGATACACAGTACCCAATATTTGCAAAATATTTGTTTACAATACATGATTTGCGATTGATAACAATGTAGCTTATTCACCTCATTGACTCAGGCACTCCTCCAGGTCAGTATAGGGGGAACTAACCTGATAGAGAATGCACTGAGCCATGCAGTATCAAAATATATCGAGTTTCAGTGTCGACCAGCAGTTAAAATTATGGCACTGCATATGCTACTTTTATAGCTTTAGACACTTTCAATCATTTTATATTAGTATTTATAGGAGACTCTATACAAGAGCAATATGTCATGATTAAAAATTCACAGAATTTTAGCTGACATACTGTCTTTAAAATGTTCAAATGATGGGCCATGCTTATCAATACGCGCCCTTGACATTCAGGGAAAGACTGATTTTTTCCAATGGAAATATTACAATTTCGCAGAAATTTATATTGGAAATTAACAGCTGCGTTGAATGCTTGCATCAGATTTGTTTTGGCTTATTTCGCACATTATCGTCATGTTTCGGGGAAAAAGACATCATCATTACAAGCACCAAGCACGTCTGGACGTCATCATGGAAATAAAGAATCATGCGTACCCTATATCTCTACCGGAAACCTTTTATGCACATAGGCCAATGTGGCCTGTGTAGCGAGATCTTACCAAACTCCATCGAATAATGGTTACATGTCATATATTCGCTCCTAATAGGACTATCTGAAAAATTCTTTCACTGATGGGAAAGCTAGGGTCATGGCCGGCCATTGTTGCCAATGGCGGATGGCCTCACATCATCCATTACGATTCTATATATCGGCAAATGGCAATGCGCCGGCGTCATTTCGGCTTGTACATGTGTCTACTCACCTCTTGAGGGTGTCTTTGATGCTGTGGAGGTATTGTTCGGGGGTGTGTACAATCTTGTCCAGCGCGTGTGTTTGGCGCCAGAACTGGTCGGCCACGCTGGGCGCTGACACATGGACATCCTGGCAGTGGAGGTAACCCAGACTCTTCCACCGCGTTTTATCACAGTTACGGTTATAGTCTGTATAGATATTCACAGCCTTAAACAGGTCCTGCCCATACACGGGCTTCACTTCACAGTGTCTTTTGTTTTGGTTTGCTATTCGCTCTAACGTATCCTCTCGTCTCTGGGTTCGCTTTTCATATAGCTCCTCCTGGAAGGACGACACAGATTTGCATTAACTCAACATACACATGATGATGGAAAATGAAGAAGGACTTGTTGCTGGTTTGACTCAATAAAGTTGATACCATGGGTTCACTTCGCTGTAGCCGAAACTGTTATTTAGAAATGGCACAGGAAATCTACATTAATTTCCCATGTAGAAAAAACAGACTACGACTAGGTTTTGATACCAAACAGGTCTATATAGGGTGCGGCTTACATATAATTAAGTGTCTCAAGTATATTACAGCACTGAATTATAATTTTTTCAAAACTGTGTGGCTTGTGGAATCTGCTCAAGTTGGTGGTTTTTATTACACGATAATTAACGGTATCAGTAGGTCTGTGACCAGGTAACTTTCATAAGTTTTTTGCATGTGTAATAGATCAATTGTATGCTCGAGGACTCACCAGAAAGAAGGGAGACTGTCTTAGTTTTTCTAAGGTCTTTGAGCTGTGTAGAGGCCTCACTGTGGCCGTGTTGGGTGTGGACCCTGAACTGTCGGTGGTGGCTGTAGAAGCACCATGCGTCTTGACGACTGAGGTAGTGGCAGAGGTGGTGGTGGCTGCTGTCGTAGACTGCGCGAGGGGAGACACTCGCACCATGGGCTTCCCTCCTAATGACGTCACAGACGACGTCGGCAGGTTGAGAGACGTGCCTGGTCTCGACGGTGTGGTTGTTCTAACAACCTGCACGGTCGTGGTAGGCAAGTTTGTTGGCGAGGCAGTGGAGAGGGTGGTTATTGTAGGGCCATTTGTTACTGAAACGGTTAACAAACATGTTTTTGTATTTATAATTGATATTGCCCCTACTTACTGGTATATTTACTACAGGTGTCTACTGCCAGGGTTTTTTTCAGAAATGAAATTCTAAAAAGTTACCGGTACTCGTTAACCATGAATGTAGCTTTAGCGCGGGGATCGTCAGATCCGATGTTCTTCTATTTATATTTTTCGTATTTTTATCTTTATCGTCGTTTTGGTAATTCCTGTAATGCTATTGCATTATGTATGCTATTTACTCCTTCAATTATACCATATAAGCCCAAATTTCTCCACTCAAACGCACATTAAAAGGGGAGCTCACTACCAAGTTATTGTTTCTTTTATGGCAGAGAAATCTATATTACAAATGTCCCTTGCATGAGGTGTCCGTGACAGCACTGGTTATGGTGCACAGAGCATACGTCAAGGTGTTGGTCTACGAGAGCATTTAGCATCATGTTTATCACAATCAGACACACAGATGACTCTATGCCTCGACACACAAACATTTTCACTGAAGTCTAAGTAGTCTGACTCAGGGTTCTCACAAAAATTTCAGACAATTTGGGACAATTCCATGACAAAAATCTCGATTTTCCATGACATTTATTACATTTTCCAGGGGGTTAAGGGGCTTGGCCCCTGAAAAAAATCCTGAAATCCAGACGGGATATGGTACATTCGCAGACATTTTGTAATATTAATTCTATTATTTTCCATTTCCATGACACTTTATTGACATGACACGCAGCAAATTCTTACAAAATTCCATGACATTCCATGACACGTGGGAACCCTGCTGACTCTCTTGACCTACTTACCAGGTTGGCCGACAGTAGTTGCTTGTACAACCTGCCCCGCAGGGGTCGGTTGTTGTGTTGCTATTAATTGGGGTCCATTCGGAGTCTGCACGATTTGAAGAAATCCGGCTGTAAATAACAAAGGAAAATAGCTTGATACCGTTTGTCAAGTAAACCAACATTTTTCATCCCATTTTTTATAGCCGACGAGTGGCATTAATTAGTATACAAAAGTGTCCTTAACAGACTAAATATGCTGAAGTATGATCATGTTAGAACTCCATATAGAGCGCTATATGATATGTATATTCCCTTTAAACCGCTTAGGCATTCAACATGCTATGGCAGTTGTTGTCATGATGCAAGATTGCATCTCTGGTTTGCAGATACTGGTGAGCTATTGAGTACGGTCATAGTGCACTAAACCCCTATGCGGCGTAACCCTTTAACGATGCAGGCTTTGATGCAGCCCTGGGAGTAACTCGCCAGTGCTGCATTCAAGCACCATGCCGACCAAACAGGTTTGAGACACTCCGAAGGGGCGACTTGGTGTACTAACCACTGGCAAGCTACTTCCACAAGTTGGTGCATTGTAACGCAAATGTTCTGTTTTAGCAACATGCCGTCTCAGGGTTGCCACCGACGAGGTAGATTCAAATTCCCTGACTTATATCAAATTTCTGACAATCGCGACATAACCCAATTTGTTTTTGATATTTCAAAGATTTTCCCTGACGAAAAAGTTTTTTCCCTGACATTTTCAGAAAATATCACTTTCCCTGACATCTTGCCCAAAAATCTGAAATTCCCTAAC
The DNA here is from genome assembly GCA_947462335.1 of Harmothoe impar. Taxonomy (NCBI): domain Eukaryota; kingdom Metazoa; phylum Annelida; class Polychaeta; order Phyllodocida; family Polynoidae; genus Harmothoe; species Harmothoe impar. Next base: position 57,187,962 of record OX381720.1, on the reverse strand, counting down.
CTGGAGGAAATTTTTCCCCCCCTGACAGTGGCAACCCTGCGTCTTTTAAAGAGTTAACGAGTAGAGTGGGTTGTGTCCTACCTGGTAGCTGTGAGAGCTGGCCTGAGGGGATCATGAGGCGCGTGCCGGCCTGTGTCTGGTGGATCTGGACGGTGATTGGCATCGACTGAGTCATGCCACCCGGGGACGACGTCACCAGCGCCAACGCTGCAACAAGCAACACAGCCTCATTAGTCTACTGTTAGGGTACCAAAAACCAGTAACATGTACCGTAAAACCTCGGCTATAAGCGGAATTTTATTTGGCGTTTTTATTTGCTATAAGCCGAATTGTAAGCCCCAAACTCCCATTCGGCTTATAGGCGAGGTTTTAATAATGTCAGGGTTCCCACAAAAAAATCAGATTGAATTCCATGACATTCCATGACAAAAATCTCAATTTTCCATGACATTTTTGCAGAGGTTCAGGGCTTGGCCCGCGAGAAAATTTCAAAAATCTTAAAAGCAAATGTTACATTCTAGGAGATTATGTAATATTAATTCCATTATTTTCAAATTCCATGACATTCCATGACACACAGCAATTTTTTTACAAAATTCCATGACATTCCATGACTTTCCAGACAACTATCAAATTCTATGACATTCCATGACACGTGGGAACCCTGAATGTAGAAACATAGTAAAAACATATTTCAAGCACTTTGGTTATAAGCCAAATTTTTACTCCCAAACTCACATTCGGCTTATAGCCAAGGCTTTACGGTACATCTAGTGTCCACATAGTGTTAATATTGGTAGTTTCTGAGCTATTGGTGTGACAACAACATTATGTTTCCATGTTATTCTGCTTGTTAAAGGTGAAACGCACTGCACTGATGCTTCATATGCTTTCATTTCAGACAAGGCAGACCTGACAAGATGATGCTGGGGCTGCATTCTTGAATTGTTGCGACACATGGTCAAGGCTGTAGATTGTTAAAAAAAATCCCCCCCAAAATATTAACATAAAAATGATATCGGCCGTTGTACACCACTTACTGCTTTGAGGTTGGGAGGTGACCATGCGTGCCTGTGCGAGGGAGGCGGTGGTGAGGGTGTGGCCCGGGAGCTGCACCAGCTGGGTTGTGGTCACGGCGGCCGGCGTCGTTACAGCACCTGTAGACGTGGTCATCACCTGCATGGGGGTCACTACCCGGGTGGGAGGGGCCACCGTGCGCGATGGGGCTGCAACGGGACACATCACTCAGGTTAGAATACAGGGCACAAACACATCTATTTACAAGGCTCATATCGTTCTGTGGCATCCCTACGCTTATCAACTTTGTTTGTTGGTGTAGTTTAACATCCCATTGAAGAGACCTTCTCAAGTTTAGGTTTCTCGCAAGAAAAGGTAGGCCTAGCTTGGATGATCGCATCCAGGATGATCAAATCTATGATATGAGACAGAAATCCCGCTTCCACATTTGGTCAGTGTTCTGTATTCCAGCACCATAGTAGGGATTCTTAGAAAAGTAGGTGACATCTTTCTACGTTCTTGAGAATGTTTCCCCTGCCCGATTACCACTAGATGGATTAAGTATGCATTATTATCTGCCCCGAACAGAAGTGCAAGCTAAATCTGACAATTTAGTAATTCAGGATTTTTACAGAACATTGCTCACGACTGTGCCCCATTACCGCCTGACTCATGTGGGTGAGTATGGGTGTCCGGGAAGTTGATCTCTGGTCAAGGCAACAACCAATCCACACAACAGTGGGTGGTCTTGGTAATTTGACCAATACGTTTTACAGCTACCATATCAGCTAATTTTAGGTGATTTTCCCACTTTAGGTTGATTACATGATGATTTGATCCTTATGAGTGTACGCAGGTAGGGAGTTCCTTTCGAGGCTTTCATTCATCATTTAGCATATTAAAACTATAATATATTGTCACAAATGAACAACTGTCGGCTCCCAGAAATCAATACATATACCATAAACAATGAGATCTAACACAAGGAAAATGGTCAATGAAAGCAATTGCAATGGTATTCCATAACTTAATGTTGGGGCGTTTAAACTGATATTGCATCTTTAAATGTCAGTAGCTGACTCACTTGTGGAGGTTTGTGTGGGTGGCGTGGCGGTGAGAGGCTTGACGATGGAGGATGTGGTGGGGGTTGATGCTCGCATGCCCGTCACCGGAGACCCAGGCCGTGAACTGGCTTTGGGCGATGATGTTTGACCCTGAAATTCACAAAGAAATCCAAATTTTCAGAACAGGAAATAGTGGTTTGGTACAGGCAGTGCATAAATTACAGGACAGCTTCATATCTCGCTTAAGTCATACATTTTAATTACTCGAGGTATGGCAGAAACTGGAATACTGAATGGCAATTTATGTTCTAACGAAGCCTGGCATGTAGAGCATATGAAGTTATATAGGTTTTGAAAGTTGTGATTCTGAGCTGTTGCAGTACATACCTGTACGAGGGGTGACTGACAGTGTGCTAGGTCCAGCTTCAGGGGCTTTACAAGAGCCCTGGGCCGGGGTGATGGTGGCGGTTGATGATCGACTTGTTTGATGAGAGTTCTGGGTGTTTGGAGTTTGCGGACACGGTGTGCAGCAAAGGCGGGTAGGGTGAGCTCCAAGTCGGCCAGGTTAGGATGAAGATGGTCGGGTGACAGATGCTGCAACAACAGGTTAGCCTTATCTTTATTAACGTCTCAAACAGGGTTCCCACAAAAATTTCAGATTGAAATTCCATGACACTTCCATGACATTCAATGACAAAAATCTCAATTTTCCATGACACTTATAATATTCTTGTGGGGGTCGGGGGGCTTTGCCCCTAAGAAAATTTCTAAAACGCTGAAAGCAAATGTGAGATTTTGAGGAGATTTTGTGATATTAATTCAGTTATTTTCATTTTCCATGACATATGGCAAATTTTTACAAAATTCCATGACATGTGGGAACCCTGCTCAAATCATCCCCAACAAGGGTTACCTCCCCTTAAAATATTGCTAGCAAACTTTTTCTTCGTCCCAAATATAAAAGAAAGAATTTTCTTGAGTTGGAAATTACGGATTCAAAAATATGGTGGGCTAAATCCAGACCAACTTTTTTCTAGCTCTGGCCAAAGGAAGTTTAACCTCAGGCCAAAAGAAAAGGGAAAAAGTTGTGTTCAGGCATCCCTAGCGACCTTTTTTTTAAAAAGGCATTTTTGAGTTTTTCTACCAAAAAATACTTTTATTCAACTGAAGTTTTTTTACTACTGAAATTATACGAAAATGGGAGGAATTTGTCTCGAAATCCACCCCCCCCCCCAAAAAGAAATTGGTAATTTTTATATTTTTTTAATCGACCTACCTACCCAATTTTTTTGGGCTATGTTATGATTATCTGAGCACAAGTATTCTTTAATTCTAAGCCTCAGACAAAGATCTGCTGTGAACTTGATTCAGAGTCGAGGTACTTACATCAAGTGCGTTCTTTTCCAGTCCGCGCAGGACGAGTGAGGCAGCAGTGTAGGAGAGGCCCTCCTGCTGGAAGGATGACATGACCGGGCGAGGGTCAAACAGGTTCGGGTGGTTGCACACTTTACGAAGCTGCATCAAGATGTTGATGACGCTCATGAAATGACCAGACGCCAGCGTCTCCTTGGTCCTACAAGACAGCAACACAAACCACGTTATTTCTACGAATATTTAACCCATATTAAATTTTGAAAATCTTGAAATTTACATTTTGTAAGTGCCGATAACCTAGTACCGGTAGAGGGGAATTTGTATTCTTGTCACATATTAAGTTGAGGACCCCCCCCCCCGGAAGGTCACATTGTAGGTAGGGTTTAGTAAACAATTTTAGTGGAGTTTTTATTTGTTTTTTAGAAGATTACCATATTCGACGTAATAAGCGCCCTGGGCGCTTATAAAATTATTTTTATGGCGATTTAAGTACTTAAGAGTTTAATTGTCTCCAAAATGGGGCAATTTGAGCCTTTGTTCTAGTCTATAAATGCCCCAAAAAGGGTAGGGGGCGCTTATTAGGGGGAGGGCGCTTATTACGTCGAATACGGTAATTGTTTTTTCTCAAAGTAGGCTTTGCGGACTGAGCCATTGTTTAACAGTAAATACTGTAATAGAATCAGTGTTTAACGCCATTTCAACAACTAGGCAGTAATAGAATCCAAACGCTACTTACTTTGATTGAGCCATGAAGTCATCGTACAGATATCTCTGCCGCTTCGACAAACGACACATCACCACATGCTCGTACTTCTTGGGCATTTGCTTCTCTACGTCTGCCTTGAGACGTCTCAGCAGGAAGGGTCGCAGCACCTTGTGCAGCCGCTTGATGAGACTCTCGTTGTACTCGCGGCTGCCCTCCACCATACCCGTCAGTGGGTTGGAGAACCACTCCTTAAACTCGCGGTGAGAGGCGAACACGTGTGGCATCAGGAAGTGCATGAGGGACCACAGCTCCATCAGAGAGTTCTGTAGCGGCGTCCCCGTCAGCAGCAAGCGCCGCTGTGACTGAAAGTTCAACAACGTCTGCCAACGCTGTGACTTGAAGTTTTTGATATTTTGAGCTTCGTCAAGAATGAAGTACTTCCATTTTTTCCGCCTGAAGGCCTGGTGGTCCTGGATGACCAGCTTGTACGAGGTGATGCACACGTGGAATGCATTGGTTTTTGTCCAACCCTGAAAACACAGAAATTAAGCTCTTTAGGTAAAGATCATGAAGCTACTTCATAATACGCGAGTGGTACTGGAAAGAAGACTTCATGAGAAATTTCCATGAGTAATGGTTGCTGCTTTTCACATTACGGAACTGTCAAGATTTTGAGACTCAGCAAATCATACTAACACATTTTGATTTTTCAACGGCAACAAAGCGACAGGTAAAATCTGTCAATCAAAATCCGAAAACTCACGGTTCGCTTGGCTTTGCGCTCCTTTTGGCTGCCGTAGTAGGTGAGGATCTTGAAGGCAGGACACCACTTTTTGAGCTCCATTTCCCAATTGAGCATGACGCTGGTGGGGACCACAATCAGATGCGGCCCCCACACACCCTTCTCACAGGCCAGGTGTGCGAGTAGCGCGATGGTTTGTATTGTCTTGCCGAGACCCATCTCGTCAGCGAGGATCCCGTTGAGCTTGCGGTCGTGCATGGTGGCGAGCCAGTCCAGTCCCACATGTTGGTACTCACGCAGAGAGCCCTTCAGCAGGAACGGCACCGGTGTGATCACCTGCAAACAACGTTTTACATATTTAGCAGGATAAATCTTAGCGAAAATCCGGCCCCACAGACAAGCAACTCAAAAACGTTTTACATATTTATGATAAATAAAAAACATAGATCAAAGGGGTACAAAGGTTTGTCCCAGTATTTTTTAATAATAAAAATAATTAATTAATTAATTAATTATTTATCACTTTAGATGTTTTAAGCTTTCAGATTATATAGGTCCGATATTTTAAAGACTGTTTCCTTAATTTTTATATGTAACCCTCTAAGGACGGTCGTAGGCTCTATGTACCATTTTGATTCATTGTCAAAGGGTTGGCATCATGCACCAAGCCGTTTCTTGGCTGACACTGCTTTGGTGCGGCACGGTGACTACTGTTTTAGAGATGACAGGAGTTGATCTAACACCCCAAGACGAGTTTCTTTCTACTGTGTGAGTACTTATATTCACGGGTGTAAATTTTCGCTGAGGTAGCAGAAAAGACTAATTCGCGGGTATTTATTCCATACTGTAGCATACAAACATTTCGCGGATTTTTCATTTCTGTGAATATAGCGAAAATATATACCCAGAGAAATGAAGTACGACCACAGTATTTGAAGTCGACCTACCCGTGTTGTTTCCAGTGTGTACCCGGTTGGCTGCAGGCTGAGGGCTGTGGCCGCGATGTCGGTGATGTCCTTGCCTGGACTCTTGTCTCCGGCCGCCTGAAACACAATACAACATCTAGAGGTCTACACAACATCAAAACCACAACATGACTCCTATGGATGATCGCCCCTTTGTAGGCTTCAAATTCTCCCAGACAAAGAGTCTGTTGTAATCACAGTAACCCCCCCCCCCGATTCTTCAACCATAAAATCGGGTTTGTAGACAGGGTTTACGGAACTTTAAGCTAGTACCACATTCTATGACTGTGTTCTCCAAGAACCCTTAGTAATGGACAGACTTTTTTTTAAAACTTTTTTTTTTTTAATCTAAAATTCATACCTTTCTAGGGGGATGTTTTTCTTTAATTTTTGTACACGGTTGTTAATACACAGAAATGAGAAGTACACTGAGGCCTACCTTAACGGGTGTGGCGGCTGCTACTGCTTGCTTTGGTTGTTCCTCCAGCTCCATTTTCTCCTCTATTTCAGGGTTGAACAAATACTCCACTCCGACTTCCTCCTCCTCGTCGTCTCCTTCATTGTCCTCCTCTTCTTCCTCCTCCTCTTCTTCAGTTTCTGTTTAAATTTAAAAGTAACATTTCAGTTACAAATCTCACATTCAATCAGTTCCAGTCATTTTTCCCCCTATGTATCCTCCCTCCATCCCCCATAGGATAAATCTGGATAAAATCGCAGTTCATCTTACCATCGGAAATAAATGTCCTGCCACTTATAGATTTGGAGGCCTGTCTAATTACCCCGGCGTTATATAAGACAGGCGTTTATTGAAGTTTCAGTTTTGGTGCTTGAGAGCTATTCCAAGCCATTTCTATCCCCGCTATTGCTCAAAACCAGGCGCTTGTATGCGACAATACAGTTCATCATCACTTGCAAATATGTAGGCCTGTCGAGCCATTTAAACATTTCACTGGATGCAGTTACTATCACTGATAAGATACACTCTGACTGGTACCTTGTCCCTGGGTAATCATCACTTCCAGGGACCCAGCCTATCAACTCTTTATCATAGGGGCCACGGCAACCAGCTCCATATGTGTAATTCATCCCTCACTTTACTTTCTGTCCTGCCATATATCCAATGCAGAGATGCCGCTTACAAAAAGTAGGAAATCTTGAAATCTTGCTCAACTATTTGTTCCTAAATTAACATAATTTATTACAGAACGCTGAAACATGCATTTCAGTGAGACCGTTAGTGGAAAAATAAATTTTACAAATTTATAACACATTACTGAAATTCTCCGCATGTTAAAATAAACAGTACCGGGAAAATATCAATTTATAATTTATTACAGAAATTCCAGTGGAAAAGTGGTATCTCTGCATTGAGTGCGACAATGTCCATGTAGCTAATGGTAACTCACCTTCATCGCTGTCTTCATCAGACTCTACATCAGTCGACTTGTCGGAGAGTTGTGCCTCAAAGTCGTCGCTGTATGCGGCGGCGTACTTCTTGTACAGCTCCTCCATGGTGAGGTTGCCGTCTGCCTCCAGGTCGGCCAGCTCCTCCTTGTGGTTCGTCTTACCGTCTCGCCGTTCTTGTGCCGCGATCGTGTCCTCGTCATCTTCCTCAGATTCATCAGAACCGTTGTACGCTTCATCCTTTACGCTAGACTGTAATGAAGAAATATGGTTTTAAAGTTATTCCAGCCATGATATTATTTATTTCAAAGATAGCTTATTATTTCAGTCACCATAGGTGGAAAGTAAATTTCAGCAAAATCCACTGGGATCAGAATGAACTTTTTTCTTCATTTCTTTATTTTTGTTGTTGTAGATTTATTGGATTAATCATTACGATCAATTCATAATTCTTTCAAATTTCGGCATGATTATACATACTATTACTAATCAAACGAGTTAGTGTTTACGAGGCATACCTGCTCTGATTGCTCGCTGTCCTGTTCACTGGGCTCGAGGCTGGCTGGTTTCTCCAGGATCTCCTTGGGGAGTGACTTGATTAACTCGTCTATTGGCATGGTACTCTCCCGCTCCAGTTCTGTGAGTTCCTCCTGTTGGGCTGACTCGTCCATGGCGATCTCCTGCTCGGCCTTTGCTATCGTCTCCTCATCGTCACTTTCACTGTGGTCTGGCTGGAAATCTCCATCTGGTGATAAAACATGGAAGTATTTATTAGTCTTTTTTTTGTGAATGATAACCATAGTATTTGAACAGGTTTATTAGATTTTTTTCCGTTTTAAATATTTTAGTTTGAGATTCTTCAGATTCATGTCCCTTGCATGAGGTGTCCGTGACAGCACTGGTTATGGTGCACAGAGCATACGTCAAGGTGTTCCTCTACGAGAGCATTTAGCATCATGTATACCACAGGCAGACAGACAGATGACTCTATGCCTCGACTAAAGCTTTCCCTCTTATTCAATCTCTGATGCGAACGATTACTAGTTTAAGCTGTAAATTTCCATCTCTGATAAGAACAGTTACTATTTTAAGTTGTAAATTTCTACTCAATGCGGCAAGATAAAACTTGGCAATATCCAATTAAATTTTGCTAAAGCAGATACAAAACTAACCCACAAATATCAGCATCGTACTCACCATCTGGCATAGAACGGGGACTTGCAGGAACAGAAGACGAAGCAATACTAGAGTGTCCGCCCCCGGCCTGTAAGCCTTCCGTCAACCAGGACGAGTACTTCTCCGTCTGATCCACAATGAAGCTGAGGTGTAGATCAAGGGCCTTCTTCCTCTTCTCCTCCAGTCGGCTCTGCTGCTTATACTGCACTACCTTCTCGATGTTGGACCAGAACTCCTTCACCATTTTGGCCATGTTGGAGGCGATGCGTCTCGTGCGGCCCGCCTCCTCCTTCTCTGCTCGCAGTTCCTTCTGCTGCAGCTCTGCCCAGTACTTGGTGATCATACGTGCAATCTGATATTTAACAAGACAAACTTTCGGTTAGATTAGTGTTCACTCTTATTCCCGCCTGTTTTGTTTATTTTTGAGTGTAATTGTGACGTTTAAGCCCATGATGCAGAGATGCCATTCAGTAGGAAAAAGTAGGAAATCTTACGGGGTAAGTAGGAAAAGTGGCATCAGTAATGCTACTTTTGGCGTGCCTGAATTAAGTTATACAGTTACACTGAATATGCTTACATCTATGTTTGACTATAAAATTATGTTTCATATGGCTACAGCATTGGACGAAGCCTAAACCATAGAATAGTTTGTTTTTTTAAAGTAATTTTGCAGAACATATTCACATTTTTTGTAAAGATGCTGATAATTGTAACCTGGATCATTGCCACACGTGGTATTATAGGACCGATATGGAAGCACACAGGTTGGATTGTTCTGGCCACTTTCTGATGTGAGCAGTCTTAAAACAAAGATACTCAATGATATGATAAAGTGGCTTTCTTAGATCATTGTATTATTAGCTGAATGCTTAGAAGCCCTGTGCTAAAAGCAGTGAGTTAACCAATACAGATCAGTCTGTTTGTCTAATTTGAAAAACAGATAGCTAGACGGTTGACATATCTGCCCTTTCCTCCATTTTGAGACTGTTAGATTGGCAGAACTAAGAAGATTCACAGAGAAATGCTTGTAACCTGGATCATTGCCACATGTGGTATTAAAGGACCGATATGGAAGCACACAGGTTGGATTGTTCTCGCCACTTTGTAATGTGAGCAGTCTTAAAAGATGAAGCTACGCAATAATATGAAAAAGTGGCAATATAAACTAACAGACTTTAGAACACAAGCCATTTTCAACGTTTTATGAATAACCAGTATTATATATTATCACTCAAAGCAGAAAAGCTCTATACTTGTATAAGTATGTGACACTAGAAAAACTGGTTCAGGACAGAACAGCTTTGTGGGTGCTAGTAGGGGAGGATACATATACACCCTAGTGATTTTAGTCGTTTTTGGAGAAATGTTAACTTAATATACTGATTTATGGATCTGTAACCTGGATCATTGCCACACGTGGTATTATAGGACCGATATGGAAGCACACAGGTTGGATTGTTCTGGCCACTTTATGATGTGAGCAGTCTTAAAAGAAAGATACTCAGTGATATGTGATAAAGTGGCTTTATTCAATAGATTATTGTATTATTAGCTCAGGGTTCCCACAAAATTTTCCGACGGAAATCCCATGACATTTCCATGACAAAAATCTCAATTTTCCATGACGTTTATAATATTTTTGTGGGGGTCTGCGGCATGGCCCACAAGAACATTTCTAAAATCAAGAAAGCAAATCGGAGATTTCTAGGAGATTTTGTGATATTAATTCCATTATTTTCAAATTCCATGACATTCCATGACACATGGCAAATTTTTACAAAATTCCATGACTTTCCAGACAGCTTTCAAATTCCATGACTTTCCATGACACGTGGGAACCCTGTTAGCTGAATGCTTAGAAGCCCTGTGCTAAAATCTGTGAGTTTAACAATACAAGGTAGTCTTGTTTGTCTAATTTGAAGACAGACACCTAGATAGACGGTTGACCTTTCCTCAATTTCGAGACATTGTTAAATGGGCATAACAAAGGTTTAAAGAGAAATGCTTGTAACCTGGATCATTGCCACACGTGGTATTATAGGACCGATATGGAAGCACACAGGTTGGATTGTTCTTGCCACTTTCTGATGTGAGGAACCTACAAGTAAGGCTCTCACTATATGATGTCCAGTGGCAACCCCAACACTAATCTATACAGTTAAGGTGACCGAAACAGTCGCATTAAAATTCTCAAAATGTTCAAAACCATTTTTTGCTAACCACACTTACCTGCCAGAAAGCAGTCAAATTGGTGCTCTTTAATTTGAGGGTCTTAATCAGTGTTCTACTAGACTCCCCATAACTTTCCCCGACCTACGAGGATGTCCCGTCTGAATTGCAATAAGATATACCACGCACCTTTTTAGCACCAGTTTTCTTCCACTTGCGTTCCTGTGCGAAGTCTGCAGCGAGCCACTGCATCTCTTCCAGTAGGTAGTCCCAGTGGGCTTTGTTCCGGGGAGGCTCCTGCACCTTAGGCAGCCGTCTGGACGACCACAGACCCTCCTTACGCAGCTCTGCCACTCGCTGCATCACTTGGGCCTCCTACGAAGCAAATAGAAAGGTGTTACATTAAAGAATGTGATGACGCTTAATCTGAAATGCCACTCTCTACGCGACAAAAAGCAGGAAATCTTAGGATTTTGGTAAACACTATGCAGGAAACTAACACAAATTGATACAGAACTTGTAGTGAAAAAGCAAATGTAGCAAAAGTGACATCTCTGCTTAATGACTACAAGTTAGATTATATTTGCTTGGATTCTTGGTACTAGTTTTCTTTTCAAATCCCGACTAAATATTAGATATTGGTGAGATGCACCATATGGCAAAGTATGCGTATGGCAATAAATTTCTGTTGGCACAATCATCACTAGTTTACGATAGTGATATTTTTCGTTGGCACAAATTGAGACTATAAAGTCAACATCATTTAAAATCTATGCTGTTGATTGTGTTCTCACCTGCTTCGCGCGCTCTACGATAGCCTCTTGAGATCCCAGTGCTCCCTCATAACCGGAGATGGAATGTTGTCGTGCGGCAGCTAACCTGTTGGCATGCGTGCCGGTGACGGGGCGGGAGGGTGACTTGATGGCGGGTAGACTGCCGGAGGCGGTACTGGAAGGGGTGGTGTTGGTAGCTGTGGTGGCGCCCGGGGTGGAGGTAGCAGCCACACTCTGTAGCACTGACTTGGTGGCCGTGACGGTGGTGGTCACGGTGGTGGCTACTGCTGTGGGGGCCGGGACAGGGGCCTCGGCCATCACCTTAGCAAGTTGGCTGGTGAGGCTGGAGGAGGTGGTAACGGGGGTGGGAGTGGGGGTGGGAGTGGGGGACTGGGTAGCGGTGGTGGTCTTGGTGAGTGCGGCCATGGTGGCGGCGGCAGTGGTCACGTTGACTGTAGCGGCTGAGGTAGACTGTACCACCAGACTGAACGTAGACTGGGGTGTGGACACCGGGGTGGTCGGTGACGACAACACCGCCGCTGTACCTGCAACAACCACGAATTAATATAGTTTTTTCAGCAGTAACTTGATAGAACATGCAAAGTTTTTCGTTGATAGATTGATACGATTCTATAATTATTAACTATTGTGATTGTACATTATTGGCATTTACTGAGTGCTCTTATTGACTTAAGCGCTGCCAAAAACTTTTGGTTGTCGCATAACCGTAAAGCGGCAGTCTAGGTAATGTTGTTTGTCATATAAAGCAGACTCTGTAAAACCCAGAAGTCTTGGTAAGTACCGTATTCGACGTAATAAGCGCACACCCCCTAATAAGCGCACACCCCCTGTTTTGGGGCGATTTTTAAGCTAGAAATAACCAAAAATATCTCAATTTTTTACCACAACTAAACTCTTAACTACTAAAAGGTGTCCAGAATATTTTTTTAAGCGCACTGTCGAATACGGTATTAATATTCTTTGCCGCTGCCCCAATTTATGAATGAGTACTCACCCCTAGCTGATAACTGTGGTAACGTCTGTTGTACGGTACTAGGCTGCACATGGCCAAACACCATGCCATGCCGACCGCCAAGCTTCTTCCCGGGGTCGGTGTTCCCTGCAAGTAACAAGTACACTTACAGGACTTGTAGATACACAGCCCTCAGTCAGTCACCTTATATATGTGTCCATCTTCTAGCATTAACAGCCACCCCATCCCTCAACTTTGGCTACCGTTTGGATATTTATATAATATACTTCGGTTGCGTGTAGCCATTGATAACTACTTATTTCAACAGAATCTATGCCCTTTTATTCTAGCGTAAGAGTTATACCGTAATAAGGCAACACCAAAATCTACAGACAGGCACAAAGACATTTAGACGATTATATTCGACGAGTGAACACTAAATGAGTTAAAAATATAAGCCGGTTTAGAGTCGAAACGCTAAACATGCCAAACTGATCAACATGCATTAACTACAAATCCTACTCTTTACTTCCTCATTTTGAGAGTTTAGAAAGCTACAACGTTTATAATGATAAAGGAAGTGGTCTGCAAACAAAAAGCACTAACATATCATTGCTTAAACATCTTATAACTAAAACAATTTCTTCTTACTGCCAGGAGTTATTCTGCAAAGGTAAAATCTTAAATATCGTCGACATAAATTTCTTTGGTGAAATGAAGTCACTCCCGCTTTGAAATCAAGTCAAGTACTTTTAATTTGCAGTAGGTTCAAAATTTAGAACATTGTTTAATATTTATTATTGGAGTAATCAAAAGTTCTCTGAGAAAGCAAATCTGATATTTCTGGACTGTTTAGGCAATGAAAGCATATTTTGCAAATGAAAAGTTATGACTAAATATCACATAACTTACAAGGCAAACGAGTTTGACGTGTGCGTTTATCTAGTCAGACTGTCTAGAACAGTGTCAGAGTCTACACATGGCATGGGCAACGCACCTCACACTGCTGTCTCTACTCTTTATTAAGGGAGTGGTCATTTTTTAACAACAGGGGGGGAGGTGGATTTTCGTGGGAGTGGGTCAAATTTTTTCGGTCCCCCCCATGGGAGGGGTCGAATTCTTTTTGGTTCCCCCCCCCTCAGGCAACTTGAAATTGAGCGCGGCCGCAAAAAAAAGGGGTGCAAATTTTATGGTCCACCCCTAAAGAGGGGTCCACATTTTTTTGCCCCCCCGCCCCTTCAAGGAGTCCAAATTTTTTTGCTCCCCCCCAATCCACCAACCCCCCGGTTGTTAAAAAATGACCACTCCCTAAGACTGCTTAGAATTTTCGCATTTCCTTACTACCCACACTGTGGATACATATCTTTAAATAAATTTAAAAAAACTTCCCCTCAAAGTCGGGGAAGATGGGATAAAATAGTTTTCTGTGATAAGAATTACTGGTATGATCTTTTTCCAGCAAATTTTGGCGGTTTTCCCGGACGGTACAAGACAAGTACCCACAGCCATGCAAATTTTGTGGTCAGGACGGGGTGGTATTTACAGCGACAACACGGGGTTACATCTGGACAATCTGCACGGTTTTATATTGCCATGTCCGCCAAAGACACAAAGCGCCCTATATGAACCAGCACCCAACACCAGAAAGAGAAAGGGGTCAACGCCGGCCGGCAACACAATGCGTTAGTCAAGTTCATCTAGGGCAGCCTTGTGTTTGTTAGTCGACATAGCTCAATTTAATCGCCCGTGGGGTCGAAAGTTAAATCGATGCAGGCTGCCGGATAGTATGAAAATTTTGACGGGACTGCGAGTATACACGGTACATATGGAGAGTGGAATATCAGAACAGGACAAGTGCCTAGAATAATGGTCATCATCATGTAGTAGTAGTAGTAGGGGATATATATGGTGGTGGTAGAGTAGTAATAATGGTGATATAAGTCATGAATGAATGGTCTAAACATCATCACACTGCAGCAGTCAGTACCGTGTGGATTGGTCAGGTCTAGTGTAGGCAGAAGCTGTAGTTGTGAGGTGGGCTGCCTCCGTACCACCTCCCCCCAGTCCACAGCGGAAGGAGTGACAGAGGTGGGCGGGGCGGTGGCGGGTGGCGCCACCTTCAGGGGGCGCGGGATACTCCCACGCGGCCCCTGAGGCGGTTGGGTTGGCGTGGCAGGGAGAGCGAACACCGCAATACCTTGTTGCTGCATAGCCGTGATGGCTGGCGGCAGTGTCGTGGAGATGGCCACAGGGGTGGCAAGGGGAATGGTGCCACCGCTCGTCGTAATCACCTTCACCTGCCGAAACACAGACCAGATCAGTCTCAAGCCAGGAGAGCCACACACGGACCCCTGCCGCTGCCAAAGGGACACACCTTCTGCTGCTTCCACCTCTGTATCAGGCTGCTTTAACACTGTAAGGGCCGCATTGTGCTTTAATGCACCACGCCTTAGTATCGTCACCATACAGGCTCATACATGACACAGCCTCCATAGGACTGCCTTCATGTATTGTGACGATAACCGGGCCGGTCCGTTGAAGCACTACACTACCCATACAGGATTAAATCAATTAAAATAGTGTAAAAAAAAGCAACTAAATAATTTCAGTTGAAAAATTTGAATTTTGAGTGCAGAAGGAGTGTTGGTATTTGGGTGCGGCAGCGTTCACGAGACGTAGAGGGGACGTTGTGTTGGGGTTCGACGTGCTGCACCGACCGTCAGCTGTGGATGGAGGAGCTGCACAGGGAGAGAAGGGTTAGGGTATGGGTGAGTAGCGCCACTATACCTAGGGTAATACCTTGAGGCTCGCTGGTAGAGCATGAAGGAGAATGCACCGACGTCGGGGAGGCCAGAGCCTTGATGCCGGTAAGGACCGTTTTCTTCTGCAAGAGGTAGTACAGTCAGTCATACTGCTCTCTAAGTCACCGCAGCAGAACACAAGTCAGGCATCAAGGTTCCACAGTATCAGAGACTCAACATGGAAACACCACCCTTTACTTCATAATATTATTCCCATAATACTTGTGTTCTTTATTTTATTCCTGGCCCCATGAGTTGTTAAAAGAAAGAACAATTGAATAAAAGCAAAACTAACTAGTTCTCATGCACATAAATGTCAACTACAGGTTATTAAATACTTATTAAAAGTTATCGCTCCCTAGCCGACTATATAATCTATTTTGGGGTCCATAGTTTTGTCTACCAAATATTTTGGTAAATAATTACAAGATCTACTTAAATGGCGTAAGCAACCGCCGTTGAATCATTAAGGAAACTATTTATTTTTGTTAAAGAGTTATACATGTATTTAAACAGACAGTGCATGGACATGAATATATATGGTGTGAATATTACGTCTCTTACCTCGTCATTGATCTTCGTTTCCGTCCCTACTGGGATCTCTTCATCGTCATCACTGTCTAGATTCCCTGATTTCAAGAAATGTAATAATTGGACAGTGGGGCGCTTTTTACACGCATGGTAATCCATACTATTGCCCCCGTTCTGCAGGAAAAACAGTTCCGTTAGATGCTCATTGTAATTCTCCTTGATCTCTTTCATTTGTCGTATCTTCTCGTCACATATCAGCTTCCGATGGTTTGCGACATCGGTGGTGGATGGCGGTACCTCTTCTAGCTTGATACGTTTCCGCACTCGTTCGGGGCTCTGCATCGGGCTTGTCCGCTGTGAGCCTTGAAACTGACCAAAGGCCAGTAGAGGACTGGTTCTTTGTGGACTCACTCCGGGACTCAGACTGCCGACTGAGCTCAGTCTGCGGATGGTGGTTTGCTGCCCCTGCTGTACGGCTGCTGTACTACTGCCGCCCCCGGCCCCGGTCAGCAGCTGGCTGCTGGTGGGGGCCGTGACGACAGCCGGGGACGTGCTGGGGGTCTGGGGGGAGGGACTGGCCCCACTAGCTGCTGCCAGTTGCTGTTGTAGATTCATACTTGCCATGAGGTTCTGCTGTGAGGGCTGGTGTTGAACTGGATTGGCCAGAGGCGGTATGCCGCCCCTGGTTGGGCTCCGACCGTGGTGGTGTATGGTACCACCGGACGCACTCACCGTACTGGTGGCTGCAACAACAACAACACCTCGTCAAACACAGACTTTTACCGTTGAATTTTTCAAAAAGCTTTATTGTCGGTAAGTTTACATACTGCAGTCTCTACTAAAATGTCAGATCAAAATTACTTGACACATTTACTGTAATAGTTATTTTTGACAAGGCTAGGGGTAGGGGGTCTACTGCACGATGCAACCACTGCTAAAAAAAAAATATTTTAATTAATTTTTTATTTTTTTACTGTTATACCCTCGAGTCTTCTCCCCCAGCCTAAATGTAGTCGATTTTGCTTAATTTTTTCCATTTGCCCTGCTTTCCGCCTTCCCGACAGCCAACAAAATGTCATGTCACTTTCCTTGACCTAATCCAGAGATACCCCTGGTCAAACGAAAGTAGGAAATCTTGCAATATTTGTTTACAGTCTACAGGTTATAGATACCGTATTCGACGTAATAAGCGCCCTGGGCGCTTAAAAGATTATTTTAAGGGGGAAAATCAGCCCCAAATGATCATTCTAATAAGCGCCCCCCATGGCTGTTGTATACAGGCCTCAGTGGCCTCTACAAGGCTTCTACACACCCCTATCACTTCACACTTAGCTTGGCCTTAACACCTGCACAGGTGTGAAGTGCTCCATGTTACATACAGGTTTGAAAATCACTAACAAAATCGGAGGAACACATTAAAAATCTGGGAAAAAATCTGAAAAAGGGGGGGGGGGGCGCTTATTAGGGGGAGGGCACTTATTACGTCGAATACGGTATATCGTCAAGTTTCGAGATGTAGCGGAGTAATGTTGACTTACGGACATCCGGTGGGGCCTGCGTCAGAAGGAGAGTGGTGGTGGCACCGTGTCCACTGGTTGACAAGGCGGGGTTGTGGCTCACCACCTGCTGGAATCCTGCTGTAGGACTCAGCTGGGGCACCACCATCATCCCTGCTACAACACAACATACGGCCACTTAAGAGTTGCGAACAAAATCTTACAATTTTGGACTAATTTCTGCAGGAAGTTAAAATAATTTGATTCAGAAATTCCAGCCAAAAAGTAGGAAATCTTAAAATGTTGGTAAAAAAATAATAATTTAATTCAGAAATTCCAGCCAAAAAGTGAGGAAATCTTACAATTTTGGTCAAATTTCCAGCCAAAAAGTAGAAATTCCTACAAAGTAGGAAAAGTAACATGTCTACTATATAGCTTCTTCCCACCAGTGCTTTGCTATATATCAGTAGTAAATGCAGCATATGTTACACTAAGCTGTATTCTACAGCTCTATTAACATGGTATGTCACTAGGTTTGTCAATCCCCATAATACTGTACACATTAATCAAGCAATTCACTTTTACAGAACTCACAACAACTACATGCTGTAATATTAAAATAATATTCAAATTATTTGCAGACTTCTTTAAAACTTTGAGCAAAGCAGTTCGGGGTAACAAAAACACATTTCCAATGCTATTTACAATGAATTTTGTGATATCCTTGAATGAATTTTGTGATATCATTTGAGCTGTGTACCGCGTCCCCCTTCTAAACAAGGGGACTTCGATTATCAGACCAATATATAAAACAAACTAAAATAAAAGAGAGGTGACAAGATGTATTAGGGGTTAGTGCAAGAACTGAGAAGGAGTTTGACAAGAGCACAGGATGATAGGGGTGCACAGGAGTGGGTTGGTCACAACACTGAATCAAATACTTCACAGAAGTCACATCGTTAGGGAGGTACACGTATGTCCCTAATTTTGAATCGATACTGTATCGGAACTTATTTTAAGCGTTTTATTGTACAATTGTTGTAAAATAAATAAAATTCATTACAACAAATACCGTGCTCAGCCACTGGTCGTTCCGTAACACGGGCATCACCGCGAAAAGGCACATAAAAATCTGCAGCCAATTTCCGGATAGTGCTTGTAGGAAACGTAGGGACAAAAGGGTCGACCAGAACTCGAGCGACAGCCAATTGCAACGACAGTTCAATAGCCAGGCATGGGATTAGGTTTTGAAGAAAAATCCAAAAAGCAGCCAAAAGGCGTGCTCTGGGGGGCATTTTGTATGATTTGCTTGGCATGAAGCCCTCTAGAGGCTAAGACCCCCCCCCCTATTAATGTTAAAATATTTTTTCATTGGATCTGCACAAATCACAGGGATGACATTTTTGGCCTTAAAAATCCGGAAATCCGGATAAATCCGGAAGAATCCCATGCCTGATAGCATAAATTGTATAGCAAATGGAGAGCAATGCCGTTTTTGATTGTGCAAAGAAGCCACTCACTAGTCAACAAAAAGTAGGTAATCTTGAGTTTTAGTCTGTAGGAAATTACCATATTTCATTACAGAAATGCCAGTGAAAAGGTAGGAATTCCTTCAAAAGTAGGAAAAGTGGCATCTCTGATTGCATCATTTATGACATTTGCTGACATAGAATTCCTGGCTCCAACTTTTGAACTGGTTGCAATAGGCTGTGTGACTGGGGTGCGGGTCGGGCGGCACATTGAGTAGAGCGGGGAGGGGGACACGGGGCTCACCTGTACTAGGTGCAAGGTGGCGTTGCAGGGAGTGCCCCCCAGTGGCGACCTGTTGTAACTGGCCACCACCGGGGGCCATGACGGCGGCGGTGGTGACGGTGGTGGCGTAGAGCCGGTTCAGGGCCTGGGTGGTCAGTCCGTGCTGGGTGAGCACGGCAGCAGCACCGGGGGTCAGGCCGAAGGGCAGAGCTGGGGCAGTAGCAGTGTTACTGGTGGTGGGACTAGTTTTAGCGCTACTATCAGAGTGACTGGTGGTATGACTGGTGGTACTAGTGGTAGCCGCGTGGCCCACCATTGGCAGCCGCAGTCCCTGTATGTGTGCTGAAACACATGGAGGTAGGTGAGGCGGGCGGCACACCGAGTGGGGCACCAGACGCCTCCACCGGCCACATAGTGCTCTAATGCCTTACACCCTATCATTAGGCCACACCAAAAAAAAAAGTTGGTCAATGCATTTTGGGCACCTTGCTGGATTTCTTTTCTATTTGGAAAAAAATATATAATTTTTACCGTAATTATATTAATTGGAAAAAAAAAGAAGGATTTCGCTCGTCTCATTTTTGGAAAATAAATTTTCTTTAAAACACTTTCTCTCATTGATTCTCCCAGATGAACCAATTAATATTGTCATCGAAGATTCACTGTGAACTTTTGTTGGAGGCTGGGTGAAAAAAAATTGTCGCTCGCTCCAATTTACATCTATAAAATAATCCACTGACAAAAATAAGTTCGCTCTCGCACCATTTTTTGAAAAGCGAAATCCATTGACCAATTTTTGTTTTCCGTGTGGCCTTATATGATGCATCAATGCAGCCCTGGCAATTAACTCATGCATCATGCAGACACTTGAAGAGTATCAACCATGTAGGGTCAGCATGATGCACGAGTCAAGCAGCCCTGGTGAGTTACACATCAGAGCTGCAATCATACATCACAATGATAAAACGCATAGCGAATCAGAGCCCTCTGCGGCCCAGGAAAGGTTCATGTAGAGCTGCAACTTTCTCCTCATAAGGCCACACCAAAAAAAAAGTTGGTCAATGGATTTCAAATTTGAAAAAAATGGTGCGAGCGAGTGAACTCTTTTCTTTTTTTTTCAAAGATTTTTTTTTGTCAATGGATTTTGTCTGTGGAAAACTGGAGCGAGCGACAATTTTTTTTCTTCTAAACCAGCCTCCGACGAGAGTTCTTAGCGGACCCCTAACATAAAATGTTATTGGTTGATCTGGGGGAATTTGAAAAAAAATGAAAAAAAGAATTCTCAATTTTGAAAAAAATTAGGCGAGCAAAATCCATTGAAAAAAAATTCCATTTTCGAAAATAAGGTGCGCGAAATCATTGACCAACTCTTTTTTTTTGGTCTGGCCTAACGCAAAACTGTGTGTTGGAATCGTATTAAACTTCTCTGATATGCTCCATAGCATTTTAGATACAAGAGACTGTTTCCAACAACGCATTGTTCAGGGTTAATTGCATGCTTGTTATACCAATGGCCTTTCTGTTAGATATTTACTTCCTTGTCCGCCCGCATATGATACATGGTTCTGACGGACTAGTCACAAAACTTCGGAATACCTACGCTAGGATTGTGATAACTGTAGTGGCAGTATCAAAATCATCGGCATGCTTACCATAGAAATAGGAGCCAATCGTTCAATCTCACATGGTGCAATTTAATGGTAGCCATCTATTCAATAACCTGTGTATAATTCAGTGTAATTTCCAGGCAAGTTCAAAATGATGGACGGATCTGATAGTTTCAAATATTGGTCATAGTAATCACTTCTCTAATACTAATAGTGAGTAATACTCCATTTTGAAGAGAGAAAAAAAACACGCGTAAACAGTTGGCTATCATTGCAAGATGTTACAGTGCGGTTCTTATCCACTAACACACTAAGTTATCAATGCAGAGGGAGTCTATCGGTGGGAGGTGCTGGGTGAGCTGTTTGTAGGAGGAGAGTCGGAGGAACCAGCTGCAGAGAAACCCCACCACAGGGTCGTGTCAGTAAAGGGCGGCTCAGCGCTCAGACAACTTACCGAGCAACTGGTGGGGCTGTCCAGCGCGGGCAGACGTGACTTGCTGTGGGTTTGCGAGCGTCACATTCTGTACTTGTACTTGCTGAACCTGCGTGTTAAAGTAAACTGCGTTATTAAACCTTTCTTTTTTTTTTTGGCCCAGAAAACAATGTTGAAAGGAGTGAATTCATGCAGCAATAGAATTACTAGTTTTGTGAATTGAAATATTTCAAAACAGTTGCAAGATCTAGAGATGTAGGTCGGGTATTAACAAAATTCCTGAAATTCCAATATTTTCAGGGAAATATCTGACCACTTAAATCTTCTATAAAATACAGAATGTGCTTGTATGTGCACTTAACTATTCTTTTTCTTATGGGGGTCCTCGTTGCAGTTATGCCATGAATCTTCCAGAAAGTGTGTCTTTACCTGTCCGGTGACCATGAAGTGCTGCAGTGGGCTCTGCGTAAGCTGTGCTACTGCCGGTGACTGCTGTGGGACGGGCGTCACCTCACCAGCACCGGCAACAACACCGGCACCCGGTGAAGTCCCCTCCACCACCTCTCCCGACTGGGCATTCTGCCGCTTCATTGCTTCTGTCAAGTCATTGCCTCTGTACATCCTGCCCTCCGAGGAGAGAGGACCTGCAACAAGCAATACAAGACGGTATTATAGACATGTATTACAGGGCTGTCAGATACCAAACAGTTTCTACGGAGGAGGTTTCTACGGAGGTACCCACAGTTGTGAGCGTGTCGCCTTGTTGATTTTTAGCAAGAAGGGCAGTGTCGTTGTGTCGATTTTTAGGTATGTAGAATAAACTGGGGCCTTATTTTTACCCCATGTAGATTGATTGATTGGGTTGTTTTACGTCCAAGTGTGCTATGACGCCTGGGACTTGCGCGGGTTTTTGGAGGCCAATGCCTTTCAACGCTTTTCAACCAAGAAACATTGCACCTGTGCTTGTATGTGCACTAAAATGAATGGTATATGTGATATATATCACATATGAACCAGGGCTTTTTTTGCAATACTGTTGTTTTCATTTAGTTTTCTTTTTTTCACTGTATTTATCTATAATGTTTAAAATGAAAACGAAATGTAAGCAAAGATTGCATATGTGATTAACATCGCAAACGACTCAGGGTCAGGTTGATAAAGGGATTGAATTGATGGACTAAATGACTTAATCGATGAATTTTATTTCAGGAACAATGAACTATTTGTCAATTCTGAGAGCAGGAATGTATTCCTGGGTCAAAACTACCCTCAAATCATGTGTCACACTAGTATGTTATCATATTTCAACTGTGCAGGTGGGTGTGGGCGAGCCGGTGGGTGTGGGCAAGCCGGTGGGTGTGGACGAGCTGGTGGGCGTGGGCGACAGTTGCAGGCTGCAGGCATGTACCGCCTTTTGTCCCTATCAAAAAGCAAGTTGATCGTACGATAAACGGCGGAGATACGGTGTCGATGACGCTGTGGGACTGTTGTGATGTTTCGTTGACTTCTTGTGGAGTACGAGAACTGCGACCTGAAAGTATATACCTACTCCTGAGTCCGCCCCCATCACAGAGGGAAGCTCCCCCGCCTTACCCTGCCCCCCCCCCCCCCCGACACCTCCCCCTGCCCTATCCCTCACTTTTCTTAGATAGGTGTCTCAGCTCACCTCTGTTACAACGAGCACTTGCTTACAACGAGGTTATTACAGTGGCTGCAGGTACCTCGTTGTAACCAAGTTTTACTGTAATTATAACGAGTGCCTATTAGCGCTCGCGAACCGATCGATATTCTGTGTATTTCGATCATGTTCTGTGTAAAGTGGTGCCTTATCTTCATTTTCATGAAGGTTAGCTGATGTATATCCAACTTTCTGCCCACAGAGCGTCTCAAAAAGCGTCTCACCTGATTTTTTTATAGGAACAAAGAGCATTCTGTGTAAAGGGACACTTTCAGAAGGTCTGTGGTTTACCTGAAAGCCCATACTTTAGCATTGAGCTCAAAAAGTTAGTTTTATGCTGTTTCAGTGACCTCTTTTTAAACTTAATTTTATACATGAAAAATACCTTTTTTTGTTTCAATATTCGATGGCATAGATTGGCATTGATCAAAACTTGTGTGCAGCAGTATTTAAATATTTTATTTCTCAATGTCAGACAGGAAAATTAGGCGGAGAACATGTTGCATTTTTCGGACCAAAAATGCAAAAATACCTGTCTCTAAAGAACCTGGCACAACTGTGCCCTGGTTCAAATATCATTTCATTCACATGTACATTCGAATTTCATATCTAAATGCTTAAATTTGAATAAATATATTGTACAAAGTTGTCAAAAGTGTACCACTTCCTCTTTTATAAATAGTTAACTTTTTTTCTCAGTGGATTTAGATGAATCACAGGAATGGTACTGTGGGACACACCTGTTGCTATGTTGTTTACAATAAACTAAAGTTATCATTACCAGATGTCAAGTTTGACGAATCTGTGTATGACATAAGCTGCAGATTCAACTAAATCAAGATGAAAACTGATCGTTTAGATCTGGTAGTTTTGTTGTTGTTGTTAAAACCGACAGGAGCACACAAGCTGACAAGTATGTTTGAACCATTTTCAGAATCTCACCATCTTAACCATTCTTCTCAGAAATCAAAAATGCTGTGGAATGCAAGTAATACAATCAATAAAGGTTATGTATTTCCTCAGGATAAAAATAAACGAATTAACAACAACATCTGCTAAAAGACCAAGGGCCACTTTCGGGTGACAAGTTGTGAATGGAAACAGGTCAACTTTAATCCGCTCTCCTTTACTTTATTGCATTCAATGTGTCTACCAGCTATTTATACAGCATTAAAGGCCCAGAGGCCTGTTGGTGGCTACATGCATGGAACTGGATCTTGAAGAAAAATCCAAAACGGCACCACAACCCAAACTTTGGGTGTTATGTGACTCGTATATTACTATGGGATGAGCCGCTCCAGACACTAAGAACACCCCCCCCCCCCTTCCACCATTTTGGGCCATTATAAATGTTAAAATGTTCTGAGTGGTGATCCTTTCGGCCTTCAAAAATCCTAATTTCTGGGAAAACCCCACGCCTGTACCCTAACTGTCTATTCACCAAAGTAACAAACTTCGTATGACAAGGGGCTTACTAAAGGTGAGTGAGCTGTGTACACAAGGGACCCTAGTGGTACTGGTAGTGGTAGAGGCCAGTCCCTTGTTCTCAACCCAGAACAGACCAAACAACAGCCGTGAGTCATTACAGGGTTAACCTAATGTCAGGGTCAGATCCATGGTTCCTTCTTCTACCCCCCCCCCCCCCATCTCCCATACGTGTGGGTACAGTGTTATCTTGGCTTTTTAGAAAATGGTCATCAGTATTCAATTATGTTGTGGACCTAGTCCTAGAAGTATGTCCATGTCACATCAGTTTTCACCTCACGCCCCCCCCCCTTTTTTTTTAAAAAAGAATTGACAATTTATAAATGGTCAATACTGCAAGAATAAGATGTTTTGTTTTTATAAACTGTATGGATGTGCCCCCTTTGAACAGCTTGATTCCCGCCACTTTCTACACTATTACATAATGTATTGTCCTGCATATTAAATCATGACATTTTGAATATTGTGCATGTAGCGAGTCTAATACACCCCTCCCTCTTATCGATAACAATGCTGCAGCTTAGTACAGACAGTTCGACATCAAAATAGATCAACACTATGTCCAGTATTGGACAAAAGCCGACTACCCTGCTCCCTACTAGTGCCAGCAGCTGTGACTGACTGTCAGTGAGTCATGGGCCGATTTGACATACACAAACACAGTAGATGTGCCATAAATTCAAGCCCACGTCAGTCAAGTAAGGACATGTTTACATAATTTGAAATATGGGTCTCTTATACTGTAACATATCGACTTTATCGTAGATGCATTTCAACTGGAAGGAACAGAACATGCACGAAGTCTGATGCAGGAATAGAAATTAGAATACTAGATTTAGGGATAACACACCAAAATCATTTTTCCGGTATATTAAAATTACATTTATGTATCTGAAAGTACAGATCTTGAGAAAGACAATGCACTTTACATCATAGAAAAGGACCTTATAGAAGCCAAGCTATGCACTTTTAAAGTAAAGAAGTTTGTAAGATTTTCCTTTTTTTCTGTCAGTTTTTATGCAGCAAGTAGCCTACTTAGTAGGCCTTATCACTGTGTACACACTGCCATGCAGGCTGCAGCAGGGATGGGCAGTTTTTGTATTTCATTTCATATAAATAGTCATAACTGAGCCCTAAATTGGAATAGGGAAAATCCAATGATACCATTAAAGAGAGAACACCTTAAGGATTGATATGCTATGTTTTCAGAAAAAAATGACCAGGTGGGTATTTTTTATCACAGTGGAAAGTCAAAGTGTTGTGATTGCTCCATATTCTACATGCCTCAATTTCTTGCATTTTCAGCTGAAATGTAGCTCTTTTATATTGGCTTGTGCCAAGTTGTGCTAGCAGATAGAATTAAAATAAAACCAGAACTCAAAAGTAAACATATGAACCAACGTTCTGTAAACGTGTGAGAAAGTGTGAGAAATTATAAGTAAAAAAATAATAGGTCCAAAGTTAAAACCCTTAAGAATTTGCTACAATTTGCAAATAGATTCCATTTTTTCTTTCCTCATATTGAACATCAGGTTTTAACCTTTAAATAGAGGGGTTAAACTTTAAAATCGACCAAGTATTAAGCAAGATATTAACATATCATATTTTGATGTAATTACAAAAATGTATCGGTATGCCCATCAATACCCCTTCGGAAATGATACCCTATTTCCGTAACCGTTAGACATGGAGTAAAATAACTCACATATTCTGAATCCTTGGTCATTTCTGCATGAGATAACCAAATATGGATAAATTTGACCAAGGGAAAGGACCCGAAAATAGCTAATAAAAATGTTGCGTTTACTATGGTGACAGATAGGGCTCCGCGGACGTAGGCGCTGGGGTGTTATCCCTACTAGATTAATCGGCGCTGTCAAATCTTATTGAAATGTCATGGCAATATGGCTAAAACATGCAATACACGTCCAATGAGGTTGAAAACACAGTTTGCATAGTGTCTTTGATAGTAAACTTCAACTTGGTACATCAACTAAATCCACAATGGATGTTCAACTAAAAGACTAAACAGTTATTAAATGACCAATCTCAATCTGCAACATCATTCGGCATTTTACAAACAAATCATTGCACAATGCAATGCCAATGGTATGTGTAGACCATTACTTTTATCAATAATACAATAACTTTAACCATACCGGTACTTATAATTCAATTATTGAATACACAAGTGACAGCTTTCATTCAAAAGTGACAACACTGAATCTGAAAGTAATACCAGTTTTGGACCCAAGTTTTGTTTGTGTATTCGAGGTGAAATCTATGATGACAGGCAATCACCTGCCACATATTGAAGTAGATGATCACTGATGACAGTTCTACTGTGTTTTTGTTTACAATTGTGTGCAATTTCAGTTGATTATCAATAAAAAGAGCAAAACAATGTTGGTACACAACCCGACCAGGGCCGTTATGAACTCCCAATGAATGACGCGCACTTGCCAGAGTCCCTTCGACAGTCTTCAACCGGCACAATTTATAACAATGTTGCAAGCAAAGTTCAACTGCAATGCAGATAGATTCATGTTACCTTGATGCAATTGGACTTCCCTTAAATAATGCAATGGTTGTCAAAGCGGAGCAAAATCAGTGTGCTACAAAAACTCTTTTTCTTTTCGGCAAACTGGGGCTGTCTCTAAAGTAGGTCACCGCTCCAAAACCGGCGCCGCCATATTCACTTCGGAAGAACAATCGTCCTACTTACCAGATTTGACTTACAGATTTGGCGATGAAAACCTATCCATCCGTGGTCAAAAACCCTCAATCCGTCAACATCAAGACCTTAAGCGAACATTTTGGTAGCGTGCGGCTTTTACAGGATAAGTTATTATTAAATTTTTCGCAACTTCAAACAGCCTTCCCGGCCATTGTAGACCAAGGAATTCGTGCTCAAAATGGCGGTCTGGGAAAATATGCACGGCGCATGCGCGCATAAATTTGCCTCGTTTGGGCCACCGGAAGTATTTTGTAAGCTTAATTTTGATTGGTTCTTGATGACCAAAACTTTGAGCACATGGCCGCGATGGACACGTTATCGCAAAAAGCTCGTTTAACTAAGATCAAAACACAATCTAAAGCGTTTCTAAATGACAGAAAGAACGCAAATAACCTCATCGATATTATTTCCTGTCTCGAGGTAGGTACTGACAGAATATTGGTCCCGGAACAATACTGTATGCAGTGTGAGTAGTGGCTTCACCACTGACAGTGTTTACTTATATTACTACACAGTAGTCTCTACAGACTACACTCTGCAGCACTGTCAGTCACACATAGCGATGACAGGCCAATCCCCGGGTGATGCGTATTGTATCTGCCACTATGCTAAACAGGTGTTTGTAAATTTGCCATAGGAAAGGCTCTATATGTCAGAATCACAAATAGGTTGCATGTACTTAAAGAGGAAATCCTGATCTATCTATTGCCAGTATTGGTGGGTGAAGTTTTATAGAAATAATTATCTAAAATATTTTTATAGAAATAATTATCTAAAAAATTGTTAAAAAATGATCACTCCCTAATAGGCTACAGTTTAAGACTAATTTGAGATAAATCTGCCAACATGTTCAGAAAATATGAGTATTTCAAGACTCATAAGTTTGAGACAATTTTTTTAGGGAAATATTTGTCCAAGAAGCCTGATGAACCTACAGGGCTCTTCTACATCATTTTTGGAATATGAAAAAGTTAGTTTTGTAAGGCTATAGTCCAGCGAAAATTAGCTAAACATGATTTGCCACAGTGAAAATCCGATTTTATTTTTCTAGTTTTTCACTTAAGTGGTGACTTCCTTGTGGAAATTAAGATATGAATCCCTCTAGTAATATAATGCCACTTATATATGTTAATCTGGTAATATTTAGCTTCAAGTAGGTATCATTGGTTTGTTGATAGGCCTTTTTCAATCAAATTCTATCAGTATTTATGTACAAAGTGGCAAATAAACAACGCGCACGGCGCATGGTTAAGTGTCAGTGTTATCTCAATATTTTGACAAAATATGCTGACCGAGAAATGGCAGAAACTATCTTACAATATTGATATTTAAAGTGCCATAGAATCTCTTCTAGTAGGAATTTTAACTTGCTTTAAAGTGCTATGAAAAGCTGCTTTCAAGGCCCTTCGTTTGAGCTACTCCTTGTGTAATTCTAGTGACATGCTATTTTTGGGCTGTCATCGCTACTGGTAGAGCACCTATCAGATTATATGCGATCATTGGTTGGGTAGGTCCATCTAAGGGCAGGGGCACTGCTGCTGCCTGCATCAGTCATTCAGTGAATGATTCAGTGCATACTGACTGCTCAGTCTAGCGATTAAAGGCTCATTCAAAAATTTCAGTTCACCCCACAAATGTATATATTTTCTGGAAGCTCTATGATATGCAGAGACTGTAACGTGAAGCAAAATGTTAAGCATTTAATACTATATTGTAACCTGCCGGAAATTCAGAGTGCTCGCAAAAGCTTTGAAGAAAAATATATTAAGTTTGCCACTGCTTATGATAAGCATCGCGACAATAGAAAGGTCTCTCAAATACTAGCTGTTGAACCTTATTGTATATCATCAAACAGGCCAGGAGCCATCAACTGTATATATTCCTATATAAAAACTCTGTATAATGCCATCAATGCTAACTCGGTGCTGACATAAATGTATCCTTACATTAGTCAATAAAGCCTTCTTGAATCTCTTGAATCGATGTCAGAGGAACCATATAAAAAAGGAATTAGCCACGTAGGTAGACTATTCAAGAAATTATTTACATTTGATATATTTAATAGCATTTTATTTATTTTCTGTCAGAATTATGCCTGGCAGGGGGTTAACAAATAATTTCAGGAAATTTCTAAAATGGTAAAGATGGACACTATAGGACTGAAGAAGTGGGAGAAATGTGTTTTTATCAGAGTATAAATGTATAAATGTAAATTTGATAGTTTAAATAGACCAGTTTCAGAGACTGCCTGTAACAGCTGGGCAGAAAGTTTTTAAGAGAGAGGACCATATTAAAATTACCTGACATATATCTACTTCCACTCAGAATTGAGCTCATACATTTTATCTGCAATTTCCAGGTGGATTTAACACGGTAGGGTCATTATCTTTTATGTGGGATTGCCTTATTTAGAGTGATCATATCATCTCTCCAAAATAGGGTGTTAGGCTATTCAAAAGCGCAAAAAAGCGCTGGTTTCAATCACTTTGAAACAAAATGATATGAATAGTAGACATGTTTCTGCATCCCTACATCTATGCGGAATTCTGAGGAACTAAATATCCTTTTGGTGAAATATGTCAGAAGTGAGCAATTCACATTTTCAATTGAGCAACTCATTGTTGCTCACTGAGCTGACTTAGCTCCTCTAGGTCATTAGATACGGCTTGGTAAGGCTTTTCTACATCACATATCCAAATATTATGGTGATTGAAGGAAAATTGAGGGAGCTAGGTCAATTTCTATGAAGCTGCTCTAAAAAATACCAAGAAAATACTTTGCTGAATGTGAAACGGCCCATTCTGTATCACCCGCAATACATTGCGTTTTAGGCATCTTCCCATGATCACAGGTGGAAAATGAGAACAGATTCTGGATCGGCTTGAAGTTCTACATGTATGAGTGTATTTTTTAGTTTGGGGAAAATTTATTATCCCCCCTACTAGCCCAATTAGTAGAGGTAGTTTATCAGTGCTGACAGAATAGCAGAGTCGGAAATAGGCGCTGGCCTTGCATCGCTACTCAGTCACTCAAGTCAGTGCACTACGGTGACTACCCGGGACACTAGCACACGCCCACAGTCACAGTGCCTTAGTCTAAGGCCCGGTACTAAGGGAGTGATCATTTTTTAACAAGGGGGGGGGGGGTTTCTGCGAGGAACGTGCGATTTTTTTTTGTTTTACACTCTCCCTGGTCAAGGGGTCCAAATTTGTTTGGTCCCCCCCCCCCCCCAAATCCACCAACACCCCCCCCCCTGTTGTTAAAAAATGACCACTCCCTTAGTCAAAAGAGGTTGGATTTGTTTGACCCCCCCCCCCCCCAACAGGGGTCCAAATTCCCCCCCCCCCGGCCAAGGGGTACACATTTTTTTGCCCCCCTCCCCCCGTTGATAAAAAATGATCACTCCCTTATATGGCACTAACACTTACAAGTTACAGCCACTGTCACTCAGTGCAGACTAGTCAGGTCTTTTCTATGTTAGAGCTACAATATGAGATGATAATTCCCTTTACAGGGTGACAATGAAGAAGTCATACTGGCCGCGGTGCGCGCCCTCAACAGGATATTCTGCACACTGATCACGGGCAAGCAGATGTACCTAGAGAAACCCCCGACGGAAGAGGCAGACTTTCAAGGTACACACATTTCAGATGAACATATTATCTATCTTTTAAAATTATGATTTTCCATTATTTGTCTTGGGCTTGAAAATAATTAGCTTGTTTAATGCATGGAGAAAACATTTGTTATTTTTCTATGTTTATGTATCTTTCTCAAAGAAGGTTATTGAACCAGGGCACAGTAGTGCCAGGTTCTTTAGAGACAGGTATTTTTCGACTTTTTGTCAAAAAAGTCCCTTGCTTTCTGTCCCTTTTTTTCCTGTGAAACATTTGGAAATAAAATATTTAAATGCTGCCACAAACAAGTTTTGATCAATGCCAATCCATGCCATCAAAGATTGAAACCAAAAAAGCAATATTTCATACATAAAATTGATATTGAAAAAGGGTCACTAAAATAGCACAAAACCAACTTTTTCGGCGCAATGCTAAAGGGTGGGGTTTCAAGTAAAGCACAGACCTTCGTAAAGTGTCCCTTTACACAGAATCCTCTTTGTTCTTATATAAAAACAGGGTGAGACGCTTTTTGAGATGCTCTGTGGGCTGAATATTGCATGTACCTTCGGTAACCTTCATGAAAACAAAGGTAAAGCACTACTTTACACAGAACATGACCGAAAAACACCAAAAATCATCAGGGTGGCCTGTTGACAAAAGCTGAAATTCTTTATTTCTGTAACATATGAAGGGAAGTACAGATGCCCTGGTTCACATTCATAGCCTTAATATATCAGATCTATGCAAACATGATCCACTGATCAGCAGTGGATTAAAACAGTGAAATACTACTTCAAAACAGACAAATTTCACCGGTAGCGTGCTGGATGGAATGAAATACATGCTGCGCTAACTATTGCGCATGCTCAGGTGGACTACACAAGCGAGCAACACAGTGCAGACCGCAGTTTCTCGTCGGAGATGGTGTCGCTGCTGACGCTCTGATCGACTCGCTTTTCAGCTGAGACGTAAAACGGCGGTTGCGCCGACGGGCGCTGACGTCCACAGCCACCTGCTTACCTAGACGCACTTGCTCACCCACACATCACCAGCTCACCCACACCCACCGGCTCGCCCACACCCACTGGCTCGCCCACACCCACCGGCTCGCCCACACCCACCTGCTATAACATACTAGTGTGACACATGATTTGAGGGTAGTTTTGACCCAGGAATACATTCCTGCTCTCAGAATTGACAAATAATTCATTGTTCCTGAAATAAAAATGCCCTGGTTCACATGTGATATATATCACATACACCATTCATTGTTCAAAATGTGAGTCTATATAACAGTTGTAAATAAATATTGATTCTCCGTTTATAGTGTCGGGAGTAAGCGGGGGAAAGGGGCGTGGTCCTTGTGACTTAATAGTCTAGGCCAAAACAATTTTTCCACCAGCATACCTTTTTTGAGCCTTACAGTAATTTATGTGAAGCTGCCATGTAACCACAGGGATGTGATTCCTCCTACAGTTGTAGGATTTCCTGCACTTTTGAGCAAAAAAGTCCACCCTTGTGATTTGTCTAGATCCATTGAGATATTTTGTCACAGGGTGAGCAGAATATACGACAGAATGCAGCAAATGGCTTATAGATTTTCAAAATTTTCAATGCCCATGTCCCAGACCCCCCTTGGATTTATCGCTGTGTTGCGCTTGCAACTATTCGAAACCAATATTACTTGAGGGCTTCATATACAGTATTTAGAGATACCTTATATTGAGAATTAAAAATTCTCCTACACTTTTACAAATTTCAAACCACATCCCTGAACCACTTGCCCCTGTGTGTAGGTCTGAGTGTGGAGGAGAAGTACCGGGTGTGGTTACGGGAGCGGTACGCTGACAGCCGCAGCCGCCTGCTGGAGCTCCTGCTTCACGACAACAGCCAGATACAGGTAAGGCCACACTTTGTTTTATTCTTTGCGTTACGGGCCTGCCGCACTACCATGAAAACCCCCGCACTGAAAATAAATAGACAAAGGTGCACAAGTAGAGTTCCTCACTAAGGGTTATTTCATGAGGCAAAGCGGAGTGAAATAATCCCCAGTGAGGAACTCTACGAGTGTTCCTTTCTGTTTATTTCATGTGGTTATTAACCATATGAGTCAAAATTCCACTCTATTGCTCTCAATAAGCTAATTTATAGTGGTTAAATCAACAATTTGATGATTTGACAGGCCGTGAAATACGGGGAAGGGTTATTTCACGGAGGATGTTAAGTACGACCTTCCTTGGTTAAGTCAATGGGAGTGCCGTATTCACCATGAAATAAAATTGTGCAACTCCAATTAAATTGCTATAAGTTTTATGGCGTGTAAATCGGACCATTATTAAAGATTTTAGGTAGTAAAACGTGAAAGATAAACAGCACATAACATAGATACCAGTTTTTATTCATCACTTTTTCTTTGGGATCACTATATATCCAAATGTGCTCTTAAGGCCACATAAAAACACCATGAAAACAAATAAATATGAATCTCGAATAACTGATAAACTTTTCCAAATGGTTCACCCTACAGGAGCAGGCGCTGATCGCTCTCATGAAGTTTGTCGAGTCAGAGGGACACAGACCACTCAAGAAGATTGCCAAGAAGCACCTTGTCTTTCCCGTCGGCTTCCTAGAGGTAAGTTCTCAATACTATCAGACAATACAGTAAATACTGAGTAATCACACAATTAGGTATGAATCATTCACTTATACTTATTTAAAAAAACAGTAACAGTTCTGTAGTAATTCATCACCGGCTAATTGTAAGATACGAGACTCATTCTGGAAGGGGAGGAATAGAATAAAATTCAGCGTCGCAGGCCTTTATAATTTTTTATCTCAGCATAAACGATACATAGACAAATGCCAACGCCCATTGATACCGTCTCTGACTTATTTCACGAGTGGGGGCTGAGGCCATATCTCACGAAGCTTCAGGCTGAGTGGGATATACCCCAGCCCCCACAAGTGTACATATGGTAAGCATAGTGAATAAGCATAAGCAAAATGAAAACGATCATGTGCCAAAATGGGTTAATTTTAATGTTCATATCCAATTAAGTATGGTTAGTTGAGAGTGCAAACATCTGATGGCGTAAAGCTTAGGAAACTACATACGGAATGGCTGAAACATTGGCGGCGTTTTACTTTGTGTTGCAGCAAATTGTGCTGGTGTTGATAACCGACCAGCAGCGACTCCAAGATGTCATCGCCAGGTTTCAGGAGTTCCTGGAGTTTGACGATGTGCGATACTTCACCATGAAGCACGTCCACAAACACATCAAGGCCACCAAGGTAAGAGGGTTTGTTACTCAACATAGAAAATGGGGAATCCCTCATTACAACTACTAATAAAACAGTTCGCTACCCAGCGATGTACCGCGCCCCAAGCTGGCCCCATCATAAGTTCTACCTTGGATCCAGAGTTGGAGATTGAAAATGTTACGCCACTCTTGAGTAAGTCCCAGCACACTTGGGCGTAAAACAATCCCATCAATCAAGCCATTCCAACCCTATTTGCGATATGCTAAGGCATTCGCGCAATGTTGTATTGTAGGCCAGACGAACGCTGTCTCCACGATTTTCCCGCGCACTATCACCGGCAGCAGAGCTGCCAGTGCATATTATATGAAAAAATGTCGCATATATGCCATGTATGCGACATTTTTACAACACCCCACCCTCGGTGGACTTTCTTTTTTGCCACCATTCCTAGAAGATTAATTCAAAGACATATTGCCACCTCTATTTAAAGCTCTAAATAAATCACACCATCCCCCTACCCGGGCTGTTTTTGATACTGACCACACCTTAGGCCACTTAAAATTGATTATCAGCTTTGTGGACACTTTTCGGGAAAAAACAGTGAGGGAGCGAGGCTTTTTTTTAATACTTTTTTTGAAGATCACGAGGGGGGTTGCTTTTTTTAATTTTTAATTGACAGTCACTATCTTGCTATGAGCTTGATATTTGGCTTAGAACTTTGAATTAAACATGTATTTACAGGCAATTATGTCATTGGAATACGATAGGATCATTTAAAAGTGTGTATTTAGTATTTTTAATGGTGTAAATTGCCCTAAAATTATGGTGGAATTTTTTTTCCATTTTTTTAAATAACTTAATTACCCTGTAGGAGTGCAGCGAGGACCAGATTCTGAACGTGTTCTGGTGCTACAAGTGTATTATCTTGTTACTGTAGGAGTGTACAGAGGACCAGATGCTGAACGTGTTCTGGTGCTACATGTGTATTATCTTGTTACTGTAGGAGTGCAGAGAGGACCAGATGCTGAACGTGTTCTGGTGCTACATGTGTATTATCTTGTTACTGTAGGAGTGTACAGAGGACCAGATGCTGAATGTGTTCTGGTGCTACATGTGTATTATCTTGTTACTGTAGGAGTGTGCAGAGGACCAGATGCTGAACGTGTTCTGGTGCTACACGTGTATTATCTTGTTACTGTAGGAGTGTGCAGAGGACCAGATGCTGAACGTGTTCTGGTGCTACATGTGTCTTATCTTGTTACTGTAGGAGTGTACAGAGGACCAGATGCTGAACGTGTTCTGGTGCTACATGTGTATTATCTTGTTACCCTGTAGGGGCGCAGCGAGGACCAGATGCTGAACGTCTTCTGGTGCTACATGTGTATTACAGTAAAAATTGCCCTAAAATTATGGTGGAATTTTTTTTCCATTTTTTTAAATAACTTAATTACCCTGTAGGAGTGCAGCGAGGACCAGATTCTGAACGTGTTCTGGTGCTACAAGTGTATTATCTTGTTACTGTAGGAGTGTACAGAGGACCAGATGCTGAACGTGTTCTGGTGCTACATGTGTATTATCTTGTTACTGTAGGAGTGCCGCGAGGACCA
This sequence comes from Harmothoe impar, assembly GCA_947462335.1. Taxonomy (NCBI): domain Eukaryota; kingdom Metazoa; phylum Annelida; class Polychaeta; order Phyllodocida; family Polynoidae; genus Harmothoe; species Harmothoe impar. Next base: position 57,152,594 of record OX381720.1, on the reverse strand, counting down.
GATGCTGAACGTGTTCTGGTGCTACATGTGTATTATCTTGTTACTGTAGGAGTGTACAGAGGACCAGATGCTGAACGTGTTCTGGTGCTACATGTGTATTATCTTGTTACTGTAGGAGTGTACAGAGGACCAGATGCTGAACGTGTTCTGGTGCTAAACGTGTATTATCTTGTTACTGTAGGAGTGTACAGAGGACCAGATGCTGAACGTGTTCTGGTGCTACACGTGTATCATCTTGTTACCGTAGGAGTGTACACAGGACCAGATGCTGAACGTGTTCTGGTGCTACACGTGTATTATCTTGTTACTGTAGGAGTGTACAGAGGACCAGATGCTGAACGTGTTCTGGTGCTACACGTGTATTATCTTGTTACTGTAGGAGTGTACAGAGGACCAGATGCTGAACGTGTTCTGGTGCTACACGTGTATTATCTTGTTACTGTAGGAGTGTACAGAGGACCAGATGCTGAACGTGTTCTGGTGCTACATGTGTATTATCTTGTTACTGTAGGAGTGTACAGAGGACCAGATGCTGAACGTGTTCTGGTGCTACACGTGTATTATCTTGTTACTGTAGGAGTGTACAGAGGACCAGATGCTGAACGTGTTCTGGTGCTACATGTGTATTATCTTGTTACTGTAGGAGTGTACAGAGGACCAGATGCTGAACGTGTTCTGGTGCTACATGTGTATTATCTTGTTACTGTAGGAGTGTACAGAGGACCAGATGCTGAACGTGTTCTGGTGCTACATGTGTATTATCTTGTTACTGTAGGAGTGTACAGAGGACCAGATGCTGAACGTGTTCTGGTGCTACACGTGTATTATCTTGTTACTGTAGGAGTGTACAGAGGACCAGATGCTGAACGTGTTCTGGGTGCTGGAGAAGCTGAGTATGCCCGTCATGCCGCCACCAGACGGCGCCGCGCTCTCCAACCTCATCAGCCAGACCCCAGGTCAGACGCTACGCTTATTTAGGGAGTGATCATTTTTTAACAATGTGGGGGGGGGGATTTTCGCGCCACCGCCCTCCCCCCTCCCCCCTACGGGTCGAAAATCAGTGTGCACGCGGGCCCTTTGAAGCATAGTAACGCACAGGCTTTTTGGCCCAAAACAGGTAAAAAAATTTTGACCACCCCCCCCCCCCCCATTCAAGAGGAGTCCAATTTTTTTACACCACCCCCCCCCCCCCCCCGTCAAGGTGTCCAAAAATGTTTGCCCCCCCCCCCCCCGCAACCCACCCCCCCCCCCCCCTGTTGATAATAAATGATCACTCCCTAAGGACGGCATGATACCTTAATGCATCATACCCTTGGTCGTCATGATGCATGAATGTAGCACTGGCGAGTTTGAGTAACTAAATAAGCACCAATGCAGCCACGGCGAATTATTCAATGGGGCTGCATGTAATCATTTAGCCACATGTGTCCTAAAAGGACTAGCCCACTCACTATTTATAAAAGACGGCAGCATATATTCATTGAATACACTTTGCCTTTTTCTTAAGCAATGATGCATAGATGCAGCCCTAGCAAGTCACTCCCCAGTGTTGCATTTATATTTCGCAAACCCTAGGGGGTTTATGGGGTCGGCATGATGCACCAATGCAGCACTGACGGTATTTTAGGGCATTATGAAAAGAAATGAACAATTACATTTCATAGCAATCACAGCCCAACTATGACGGAAACAAAATTGTGATAAATAAATCACGTATTTAGCAGTGGGCGGTACTGCTTATTCTGCTTAATGTGTAAGGGGGTCCTTATTAATAAATCAATATGACCAAATTGATGCATTTTTGATATAATGTAGATCTATGATGAAATCTATATCCTTGCTGGTTATCAATTGATTTATTTTCATAAGAGCAACGCTCACTTTATTTCTGTAAAAGATATTTGGAGTACAATGTTCAATCAAGCGTCACAACATTTTTCGGTTATCAAATTTAATGGTCACGTGCACGCATTAATAATTTCCCGGTGGTCTTCTATTTCTCAGATTCTGAAGCAAACATAAAAATGACGTCATATAAGGAGCACAAGAAGCTGTTTACAACTCTCTGGTTAGAGTTTCTGCGCCAAAAGGTAAATTGAGCAGTTTCTTCATAGCATTATTTAATAGACTGGTCTCTTTAATAGAACATCAGGTGTAGTGGTATGCTATTAGAGTGCACACACAAATATTACACACTACCTGTGTGCAGTGTTAGGTTTATGGAGGTTTCTCAACCAAAAAAAGAAATATTAAAGAAAATTGACCTGTGATTTTTTTTAAACAGTCAAAAAAAAACTGTTGCTGAGTGGTTTGGGAAATTCGCTCATCTTATCCATAGACGAGCTAGCAAATTCACTACCGTACATTAGATGAAATTAAGGAGTATCTGTCATATTAAAAATGGACTTTTGTTGTTCATTTCAATGCACATTCATATGGATTGTATTTATTTGAGTTGAAAATGCCGCTATTGTTTGCAGAAAGCTACTGGGGTACTAAAAACTGAATTCGTTTCTAGCTTAACCCGGTACATAAATCAAAGTCAAACTTTATAAGAGTAATGTTTATTAACGTCCCAAAATGGTTAAACATTTGAGAATTGTGTGTCATTAATGTTTTTTTGTTTTTTTGATGAAACATCATCAGCTTTTATTACTGATGTTTTTCCTTCCGTCAATTGAAACCTACAAGCTGGCTTCCGATACACAGTGGACTTTTTAGTAGAATAACATTTGCTCTTGTTTTGATGTTATGGTACATATTGTCTCAGAAAATTAATGTGTTTTTCTCTTGGTGTCAGTTGTCGGGGAGCCTGTACAAGAAGGTGCTGGTGGTGTTACATGAGAAGGTGATGCCGCACATGTCTAACGCCCTGCTGCTGGCCGACTTCCTGACCACATCCTACAACATAGGTACGTGCTAACCCGCTAACGGCATAAGGCATTAATGTATCATGCCTTGGTCGTCATGATGCATGTCGTCATGATGCGAGTAACTCGCCAGGGCTGCATTCATGCATCATGCCGACTTTATGAGATTGAGACACCCCCGAAGGGTCGGCATGATAAACCAATGTAGCACCGGCGAGTTACTCGTCAGGGCTGCATTGGTGCATCATGACGACAAATGTCATCTTTTGGCGACATCTGTCCTTACAAAGGGCTTAGGGCCACATAGCACTACCGTATTCGACGTAATAAGCGCACACCCCCTAATAAGCGCACACCCCCGTTTTTGGCCGATTTTTAGACTATAAATAACATGGGATTTTTAGACTATAAATAAGTACATGGGAACCCTTTAAGGGCAGCATAGCGCTATAATGCACATGTCTAACGCCCTGCTGCTGGCCGATTTCCTTACTACATCATACAACATAGGTACGTGCTAACCTGCATAGCGCTATAATGTTCAATATAGGTACATTGTAACCATTTAAGGGCAGCATATCGCTATAATATACAACATAGGTACATATTTTCTCGGATTTTAAAATCCGCAAAAATATGTACAGCGCAACTATTTGTCCAATATAGTTGAACTACCGGTACTACCATACATCAAAATCCATGAATTTAAATTCGCTCAAAATGGTACTGAGCAAATCCATGAACATTTTAGCCCGCGAAAATATGTAGGTTTACAGTATGTTGTAAGTGTAAGTGTGTGTTTGTCCCCCCAGGTGGCGCCATCAGTCTGCTGGCACTAAACGGCATCTTCATCCTCGTCAACAACTTCAACCTGTGAGTCAGCCATTGGACAAGTCATGTCACAACACTACATGTAGTACAAAGTCAGAAACAGGGCTCCCATGGGTAAAAAAATAGCATTGGAAAAAAGAGGTCAGGGAAAATCAAGGGAATTTTACAGCGATTCAGGAAAAATTAATATTAAAAAAAATCATTATAAAAAAATCCACAAGTAGCGTGGGCTTAACACTCCATTGTGTTCAGGGCTGGGCAACTGTCGCAATGTCGCAAAAAATGTGCGACAGGGACCTTGAAAAATGCGACAGGGCATAAGGTACATTCTGGGCTTTCTAAATCTGAAAGAATTTTGTAAATATTCCAATTAGAACCAAAGTTAAAAGGGTTTTCAATAGCCTTCCTCTCCAAATGTTCTCAGAGCAATATTGTCATTACACATAGAGATAGAATTCTACACAGCAATATGCCCCAAAACACCACAGAACAAGCTAATTTAAGTTGACATTTCTAAATTTCCCTGGAGCAATATGTTCTGATATATATCAGAAGACATCAATTTGGCAATAAAATTTCTAGATTCTACCCAGTATAATCATGAGATAGAATTTCTAAATTGTCTTTTTGGATCATTCTCAGAGACTTAGCAGAATACATCAAGCTAAAAGGTAGAATTTCTAAATGTTCCTAGGGACCAATATGCCCAAAGGTCCCCAGAATACACCAATGTAACAGTAAATTTACAAGATTTTCTTGGACCAATATGTCCACAAAACCCTCAAGTTTACAAATCTAAAGATTTAATTTTAAGTTTTTTTCGGGAGCAATATGTCCCCAAAACTCCAGAGAACACCCTAAGGCCACTCAAAAAAAAAAGTGGTTTCTCATCACCAAGGTCTGAGAAATCTGACGAGTGAGCCTTTTTTTTTTTTTTACTCGTGGACCAAAATGAGTAGGAGAATTTATGTTTTTTGTGACCCAAAATTCAGATGTTATTGGTAAAGAATTAATTGATCTTTAAAAGTGGAGAAAATGTAAGTTTTGTCTATACCACTGCATTGCTGGCATTATAAGCTTTAATTTGATACCAAATATGACCAATTTTGTTCATTTCTATAAGGTTTTCCATCAAAATTTGGCAAAAAAAAAAAGTTTTCCTCAAAACCGAATTTTTATGATGCGCGCGGTGATGAGAAACCATTTTATTTTTTTGAGTGGCCTAATCTAAAGGTAGAATTTCTAAATTTTCCTGGACCAAGTATATCATGTTCAGAAGACACCAAATTAACAATAGAATTCCTAATATTTTGCAACAATATGCCCCCTACCCACAATATACAAATTGTAAAGGTACAATTTCAAAAATGTAGGCTGATGCAACATATTCACAGAAACATCAGAATACCGCAATCTAAAGGGTAGTATTTCAAATTTTCTCTAGACCAAATCCGTAGACTATACCAATTTATCAGTTTTCTTAGATCAGCATGCATGTCTCTAAACTCCTTGAAATTAAACCATTTTCTGATAAGAACTCCACAGAACCCATCATTTAAAAGGTAGAATTTCAAAAATGTCCAAAAACAATGTGCCAATATAGGGTACTTTCTCTATCATTATTTACCAGTAGTAATTATGCCTAAAAAGGCCATGGTCTTGTGAAAGTCTCAGAATTCTTTAGGATTTCACACACAAAATCTCCTTTGAGGAGATGGGGGAGGCCCCGGGGGGGGGGGGGTTGTTGCTAATGTCTGCCCTCCTGAAATACTTTGCTCCAGCGATTTCTAGGTTTGCTCCAGCATATAACTACATGCCCAGCCCTGGTGGAATGTCGCGGCACACAGTAGAAAAGGTTATCATACATAAGCATGTTTCCAGTTTTGAGTTCAGTATTGAAACCATGTGATTATATTTAGCTACATAATGTAGAAGTAACATAGGACCTTCGACAGTTTTATACAAACAATCTGAACGTATCAACACACGCACCAATTTGTATATTCTATTGTACTGCATTGTAGTACTGCATTGTAGAATGGTGCCATGTTTTGTTGCAGAGATTACCCCGACTTTTACACCAAGCTGTACGCGCTACTGGAGCCGTCCGTCTTCTTCGTCAAATACCGAGCACGATTCTTCTTCCTCACAGATCTCTTCCTCACATCCAGGTAAGGCCTACATATTAAAGGAATCTCCTTTATAAATAACATTTCCCCTTTACTGTTGGAGAACTATTATCTTTCAAATGATGTATATCAAAATGCAGGATTTTGAGGTTATATCTGTACAATTATTGGTCAGCCTTCATACTTATTCAAGAACATTATTGACAACTTTTCTATAAAGTCACCCTTTTTTGCTGCATTGCTATAGCTGGAATTTAGGAGGAAAATTAGATTCATGTGCATCAGAATCTCCCTCCTAACCCACAGTGTCCTTCGTATTCCACATACGCCACAAAATGATGTTACAGAAAATAATATAAGGGGCTTTTGCCATTCTTAAAAGAACTTTTAAGAAACACATTCCTTCTTTACAGAATAGAATAGTATAGGGCCAAATTAAAAAAAAGGTTTGTTTCAGGTAACATGGGATGAAAATGTAGGGTCGGTAGGTCGGATTTTTTTTTTTTTGTACTTTTTTCTTTTTTACAGCCCCTCTACGATACCGAAAAAGTATAAAAATGAGGGGGAAAATTCACAATTTTTGTGAACCTAAAATTGACCCCCAAAAAGTGAAAAAATATAAAAATTTCTTCAAAATTGGATTAAAAAGAAGGAGGGTCGGCTCTGTTTTGATAGGGTCGGTCGGGTGACCTGAAACAAACCTTTTTTTTATATTTTGGCCTAGGTATATAGCCTACAGGATAGGCACCCACGGAATCGGAAAGGATAATGCATGGTTTACAAACAATATTTATCGCTTTTTTTTTATGCTGATAAATTATCAATTGGTTGTGACTACATGTATTACATTTAAAAAAACAGTACACATTTTGTTGCTTGGTGTTTTGCCTGCTTGATCTTATAATTATAGGTTATAATTTCGTCATGATGCATTTACAATTAATGTATGAATATTAGATCAGAGACAGAATTATAATGGAGTTAAAATAATTCACATTTCAGTCATTTACCAGCCTACCTAATAGCTGCGTTTGCTAAGAAGTTGTCGCGGCTTGCGTTGACGGCCCCACCGAGTGGACTCACGGTCATCATCCCCTTTGTCTACAACCTCATCAACAGACATCCCAACTGCAAGGCTCTCCTCCACGACCCTGCCGGCCCACAAGGTACGCACCCCGCCACTTAAACCTTAAGATCGGTATTTCGCTAAAAGATGACATTTGTCATCATAATGCACCATTGCAGCACCGGCGAGTAACTCGTCGGTGCTGCAATGGTGCATCATGCCGACCCTTCAGGACTGTCTCAACCCTGTGGGGTCGGCATGATGCTTGAATACACCACTGGCGAGTATCATGGACTAATGGAGCACCTGAATCCATGCATAGTGAAGACCAAGAGCATGATGCATTAAGGTATCATGCCATCCTTAAAGGGTTAAACTGTCCACCACAGAAAGAACATTGTGCACACGGGATACAATGTATAGCCTTATGGGACTACATAGTACCACCGCTTGTTCATATCTTGTGATAAGAGCGAGACTCCGTATAAAATGAGTGTATTTAAAACTATAAGTGTGTTTTAATCTTCCAAACAGACTTAGCGACAGATCCCTATGACATCACAGAAAAGGACCCGGTCAAGTGTAAAGCCCTGGAGAGTTCACTGTGGGAACTCAAGGTAGGTTTATAGCACAATGATACTACACAATAATACATGTGCTAATGACCTTTCATACAATACCTTAGATTTCCCTTATCTAAAAAGACATGTGTGTAGGACAATGATACTACACGATCATACATGTGTAAGCTAATGATGTTTCATACAATACCTAGAGAGATGTCCCGTATGTAAGTCTAAATAGACCTCGTCCATGATCGAATATACTGTAAACATACTGAATTTCGCGCTGTACATATTTTCGTGATTTTTCGCAGAATTGAAAATCCGCGAAAATAAGTACAGAGCGAATATTTATCCAGTGTAGTTATAGAACCACCATATTCCAAAATTCAAGAATTTAAATATGCGCGAAATTGTACTTTGTGGCGAATTCGCGAAAATATACATGCACAAAAATATATACATTTACAGTATTATAAAAATAATACAAAAATATTGATACAAATGCCCCTTTAGTAAAGGTACAATGTCTGTAGATAATGCCATTATGGGTGGGTGCAGCCCACCGGGTTGATACACTCCCGCAGGACCGGCATGATGCACCAAATTCGCCGGTATCATGACGATGCGTGAACTTTTTGGTTTTCGGTTTGCAGTCACTACAGAACCATTACCACCACTCGGTGTCGATGGAAGCCAAGAAGATTGAACGTCCGCTTCAACCAAATGAGATCGACCTCAGTGAACTTCTGGAAACCACAGTAGACGGCGTAAGTACCGAAACATGCACATTACTTGGGATCAATAATTAGCCAATAATTAATTAACTGTTATCATTCATCAATGAAAAATAAAAAATCACATTCAGATAAGTTACTGTCAATTTTCCTAGGTTTTTAGGAATGTAAACCTTTTCGCTGAGATTTCGGCGTTGATTCGCTATCAAATTTAATTTACCGCCATAACTGGCATAAGATTAATCTAAAATCTAAGATTTCCCACTCTTTATCTTTGAGTAGTAGAACTGTCCGACCTGTTTTAGAAATAGTCACGTAGTGATTTGATTGGACCTGCGATTTACTGTCAGAACCTGGAGAGAAATATAATGATAAAAGATGATACAAGACAAAAGAAAAGTGATGCAAAGTGATATAAAGTTTACTAAGGTTTACACCCAACATCCACCTAAACACTCCTCAGTGTCAGATTAAATATCAAGTTACAGGCGCCTTCTTTTCTACCACGGACCATTCTTAGAAAAGATAAAGAGAATATCTCTGGTCAAAATCAACAGTTTGTAAATGTTATATTTCAGCTGTTCAAGAAGGAGATAAAGAAGAAGATGAAGACGATGCCGGTCACCTTTGAGGCCCCTAAGGGTTTGTTTGGCAGCAAGGACGACCGTGTGGCCGAACTCTGGTGTCTGGAGTAACCCACTACTCTAATATAGGATATATACAATGCTGTTATCGACTATTATCTCAATAAAAGTGATATATTTTATTACTTTGTTCTGGTTTTCATGTTCATGTTTTATAGGAAATAGTCTCCCCCTCCTCGTACCCCTTATAAAACCCACAGCTAGACATATTACCGTATTCGACGTGCTTATAAAATGATTTTTATGGCGTTTTAGTAATTTAGTTTGATTATCTCCTGAAATTTGAGCCTTTGTTGTAGTCTAAAAATGCCCCAAAAGGGGGTGGGGTGGGAGGGGCGCTTATAATAACGTCGAATACGGTAATAGGATTCCCAGGGGGTAAACACCAACTTTTTCAGCCACAGTGATATTTTCTTTCAAACGACATAAAACATGATTGTTGGTATACACACATGATACAGGGTTCCCACCCGTCAATTGAAATTTGGACCTTTTTCGTACGAGACATGCTGATAAGTTCATTATTGCCTTTTCACTTCCCTACAGATGAAAAGAAAACATAAATTCAACACTAACACAGATGGCGTGTAGCCTACTCGTTTTTATTTCCTAAGAAATGTCAACTTGTCATATAATCTATATAATGTCGGTGTAAGCTGACTGGACCTGTATGTGACGTGCCGTGACGTCTGTCATGTTCTACCCGCACCAATACGTCATGCTGAACGGTACCGCCATGTTGTGGCGACCAGCGACAGGGAAGGTGGGAAGTCACTCAGAATTTCTGCTGACTCATGCAGCATCTTGGGGCACCATCAGATTAAGAGATAGGACCTGCGTAGAGCTAGCAAACATTCCTTACTTCTTTCAATAACTTATACTTTATACCGGGGTATAACAAATTTTGCTATATATACAAATTACAATTTCTCAAGGACGTCCATCTTTAGTGTTAGACCATTTTGACAATTTTCTACTTAAAGACTTTGTCAGATTTTGTATAATATTCAAAATACATATTATAATAGTCAATATACAAGAGGTAGCTAACAGGACAAGGATACAGGGAAAGGTTCTATTTTATCTCAACTTTTACAAGTTTTTAAATTCTGTCCAGTACCAAAGAGAACATATTTGAACATATTAGTAAATGTCTCCAGCCAGGAGTTTAAATGTCTGTTAGACAAACAGACATGCTGTATTTTCTGCATACTCATACATTCTGAATAATATTAACAACCAGTTTGATTTTTGCCCTAGAACATGAGTTTGTTCCCTGTGTGTATTCTGTCTGGTAGAACATGTCGGTGGGGTTTCTACATTAGGTGTAGTATACTAGCATACCTTACTTACTGACTAGAATGATATCAACAGTCTAGTATTACTTACATGTGTATCTAAGTAGTCTCACCCCTACGGTACCCTTTAAGGACTACATAACGGCCCATGTGTCGTCATGATGCACCAATGCAGCCGTTGTAAGTGACTCTGGTTCTGCCGCGGTGCATCATACCGACCATTCAGGAGTGCATTAACCCTGTACAATCTCCATGATGCATGAATGCAGCACTGGCGAGTTTCTCACCAGTGCTGCATTCATGCATCATCACGACAAATGATGCAATAAACACTATGCGGTCCTTAAAGGGTTAATTATACTATCAGTAGCTTCAATGTCAATGTGGTATTAATGACGTACATATCTAACAACCCTATGGTGATAACAGTGAAGTATGAACACTATGATAACACTAACCTCAGTCACACTTAGGGAGTGTTCACTTAGCAATTACAGGTGGTGGTGGGCGGGGAGTTAAAATCATTTTTTTTAGGCCACTGTGCACAATTTTTCGCCCTTCTCGCAGAAGGTACCCCTCCCATTGAACTATTATAATAACACGCAGGCTTTTTCTTCTAAAAAGGGGCATACTTTTTAAGCCCGCCCCCGCCAGAGGGGTCAGAGATTTTACGCTCCCCTTAAGAAGGATCAGAATTACCCCCGCCCCTGTGATTATCAAATGAACACTCCCTTACACTAGTAAACCTTATCTACCTAGTCATAGACACGTGCTACATCGTTATGGTATCCCACGCAGTTGTCGACACATGTACACTACAACAGACGCGCTCTCGGCTCCTATCAAAATGATATGTTATATGTTCCATATTTAAATATGTGGCACTGAATTGAGTCCTCTCGTCCTACAAACATTTACCCGGTAGCCTTTTTACAACTTACGGACTTAACCCTTTAGGGACAGCATAGTGCTTTAATGCACTGTTGTCAGCATGACGCTTTAATGCAGCCCTGGCGAATAACTCACCAGTGCTGCATTCATGCATCCTGCCAAGCCCCTACATAAAGAGTCGGTACTATGCACTAGGCACGCCCGTGATAGCTCTCCTAGGTGCGCGGACAAATGTTAACAGCGCAATCTTAACACAGAATTAAGATTGTCTTAATTATCTTAAAATTAGTCTTAATCTCATCTTAACCTATTTTAATCCTGTCTTAAACTACACAGTCCATTGTAGGATAGGCTAGTCGACTAGTATGTGAAGGAGGGTTCTGCCCCCCCCCAACCCCTGTTTTTTCTTTTTTTATCTTTCTGGGTAGACTTAGACATTTTAAGATGTAAGATTAAGATTGCGCTGTTAACGTTTGCCTGCGCACTTGGGAAAGCTATCCCTCATTTGCATGCACTAGCGCAGTGCTGCCGGTGAGTTATTCGCCGACACTGACATAACGACCATGGGCATGACCCGGTCCTTAAAGGGTTAGTGCATTGGGCATCATAGGATGGTTGAGCAATGCTACATGACCAAGCTGTGTTCGATATTCAATGTGGTTCTGTCCACCACCCACTTGTGCTTCTGATACAGTGACAATTAGCCTTGAGCTTAGGCCTGACAAAAAAAGAGTTGTGTTCAGGTAACATGGCCAAAAAAATGTATGTCGATTTTTATTTTATCTTCGCCACATTATTTTCAGGGTTATGAAACGTAACCCCTTTTCTTATTGTTTCAATATAAACATCACTAATTAGAGCCTAGAAATGTCATCTAGAAATTTATTACAAATGAAAAATAGGGTCAGGCCAAAAAAGATAGGGTTGGTCGGGATACCTGAACACAACAATTTTATGGCCTTAAAAACAGTATCGTAGTTACAGAGGGCGAGGTAAAGGGTACAGTACACTAACAGTCTACTATTGTAGAAATGCCACTTTCCTACTTTCTCATATGAAATTTTGTATTGAATTATTTGTGTTTTGAATGCAAGAAGTTGACCAAGATGGTAAGATTTCCTGCATTCTGTCTCCCGGGGAGATAGTGGCAACATGCATGTCCATAATATAGGATGATTACACTTGTGACCTTGGACAGAGAGAACTTTTTATATATTATATTTTCCTCGCTTTCTTTTTATATCTGTATAATGGCTTAGGTCCTATATCAATAGTTTAGCCAAGAGCCTTTTCTAATAAGAGTAAGCTGCCCTCACTGCATAGTTTACACGCTACACTAACGACTCATGGTGTATTATGAGCTAAGGCCACACCAAATTAAAAAGTTGGTCTACGGATTTCCCGCACCATATTTTCGAAAATGCAAATCTTATCTTTTTTTTGAAAAAAATTGTGTCTATGGACTGCGCCCGCATCATTTTCTAAAATTGGAATTTTTCTTTTTGGTGACCTTTTCTGTCACGTTAGCCAGAAAATATCAGTTTGTACAATTAAAAAAAAAAAGATATTCCCTGAGGAAAAAAAAAGCCCGCCCACCTAATTTAAGGTTGAAATCCGTAGACAAGGGGAAAAAAATAAATAAAAATAAAATCGCCCTACCGCACCTATTTTTGGAAAACAAAATCCGTAGACCAACTTTTTTTTTGGTGTGGCCTAAGCTTGTACAGTACGTACGCTATGGCTATACAGTCTAAGCCTAGGAAGAAGATAAACAGAGAAGAGCGAAAGTGGAAGGAGGGGGGAAAAAGATAAAATTTGCAGATAGAATGAATTAGAACAAGCAAGTTCTGACTCGGTTCTGACTCTGTCCAGCACATTGGTAATAGGTATCATTGACACTATAGCCTTGTAATAGTGATTTAATAGAAAACCACAAAGCTTATGCTACACCTGAAAAGGAGTATTGGGGAATAATGTAAGTTCCCTCTCCTTTATATAACTTATATAACCATTACAAATACAAAGTATAACCTTGATAATGAATGAATAGGTTTCCCCATTTGGTTTTACCCTTTTGTTATACTTATAGCTCCTGGGGACACACCTAACATTTATATCGAGGTGATACGTTTTTCGGCAACATAGAACCACAAATCCATCACAATGTTTACCATTGAATCTACTACTAGATTTGTGTAGTGAGAGGGGTTGTTTAAATATGTAGCCATTTTAGCTGTGTCGAGATAAAAGTTACAGATATTGACAACAAGAATGAATGTAGTATATTCGCCCCTAAGTAATCACATTAAACATATCTAAGATGATAAGGTCAAATAAAAAAAAAGGTTTGTTTCAGGTAACATAGGGAGAAACTCTAGGGTCGGTAGGTCGGATTTTTTTTTTTACTTTTCTTTTTTTAACAGCCCCTCTACATACCCTAAAATTGACCCCAAAAAGTGTAAAAATGGGAAGATATTTTCTTAATTTTTGTAAACCTAAAATTTACCCCCGAAAAGTGTAAAAATATTAAAAATTCTTTAAAATTGCTTAAAAAAACGTAGGGTCGGGTCTGTTTAGATAGAGTCGGTCGGGTGACCTGAAACAAACCTTTTTTATTATTGGTCTAAGTCACCAAAGATTCAGATCATAATTATAAGCTCCAACAACACTTTCTATATACAAAACAATATTAACACCTTAAGGGCAGCATAATGCATTAAAGCGCTGTCCTTGTGGAGCGATGCATGAATGCAGCCCTGGCGAATAACTCACCACTGCTCCAACGGACATGAAACACTAATGCAGCGATGGCGAGTTACTCACCGGTGCAGCGGTAATGCACCATTACAGCAACTAAACATTAGGCATTATGTGGACCTTAGAGGTTTAACGGTAACAAAGCCTCTAGAACTAGCACCCTACTTCGCCATTTCTTATAATTACATTTATACCTGAGTAAACGTAAGCAATGTTGATGAAAACATTGAAATGAATATGGCATTGCTTTGGTCCACTTACAAATGAACATTGCTTTCTTGAATCTTCCTCTGGACTAGGCCTTGCAGGAAATGATTATGCACACAAAATGCTTATATATACTAATGAAATGTGCTCAAAAGGCATCAGACTCGTCAATTAGCGTTATCCAACTGAATCTGATCAAATCATTCTATTGGCAAGTCTCGCTTTAACAGTCGTACTGATTATTTGCTTTTGGTTTTCAGAGGCTTCTGATAAGCCATAGTGAGATACGATAATTTACAAAATAATTCCTTAACAGGTAAAGGAATGGAATCTCAATATACATGACGCTATTTTGAATTTGCCATTGCAAATGTAAGGGTATAGTTAACATAATATACAGTCCATGAAAGGCAAGGGATTGTATCTACAACAATTCGGGAGGGAAGAGGAGGGGGGGGGTTGCAGAATTCATAATGAAGATGGCATTTGATTCAAAGCCATGTCCTAACCTACCAACCATATATACCTATATTAAGTGGTGAGGGTTGTCAAGTTTTCTTGAACACAGCACCCACATTGGTTTTTCTCTCATAAATTAAATGCTCTCGGGTATCATCAATTTGTCCTTATGGTTAACATAAAACGGGATATCTATATGTGGATGAATAAGGAAAGGAAAATAGGTAAAATATACATGTATATACCACATCGACTTGTGTCACATAATATGGAGTCAACGTTCTCAATTTGTTTTTCAATACAATTGTAGAGAGAGAGCTGTAATTCTTCAATCACTTCCTTCCGTGTATTACGTTCAGAATCATGTTAACCTCAGTGACCTCACATTCGGAACAATTGTCAGAAGTCATATTGATATCCATACTGAAAACTGAGACAGATTGCAAAATGAATTAAGTCCCATTTAAGTGCACAAAAAGTCGTTACATGTAAACATGGTTATTCTGTGCACAAATACAGCGATATTCAAAATGTTTAAAAATCGCTTTTTCATATGTTTAGGGTACAACTCATAGTGTATAGGAATATACTCATCCTTCTACTAATAGTATTGGTTGTATCACGCATACCTGTACTTATAGCATTAATCATCTAAGTATTTCAACATTTGCTGACAGATCTGAGTTATTAAGTTGATAGGTCCATCATGTACACATTTATGAATGATATACACCTGTCAATGAAACAAGATAAACTAATACTTTAATAGAATGATATCTACATGCATTTATACTATTTTTGCCAGGTTGTAGTCAAATGTTTTCATTCCAATGACTCTGGAATCTTTGCCTCAAGCGGAGAATACCCACTGAGGTATACTTCACTGGGGTAGAATGCTCCACCGTAATGGAATATATATCGGTATGAATTAAGACAAAAATTAATCAATGCAGTACATGAAATAAATCATCAGTAATGTATAGATAGAATCCAAACAGTAGAGCCCATGACTGTAGCATTGAGGAGCATAATGTGCCCACTAATGGGCTCGTCCCTAACATAGGAGTGTCATCGATACCCCCTAAATCGATACATCAACATTTACGGAATTCCGATTATCGCATCGACAAAACCATTATATCGATACACCCATTTTAGTACAATTAGAACCAGAATTTATCTTTCCAAATCTGAAAGAATTTTGTAAGAATTCCAGCTAGAACTGGACTTATTATCCAGTGAAAGAATGATACCCTTTGTTGGCCCAATTCTGATCGAATTACCTGTTGTCTGTATGATAGATTCCTATGGTTCAGTGATATTAACTGGTCATCCTATACATTTATGTCTGACTATAGAAATATTATGAGTCATAACAAAAAAATAATCATAATAATAGCTCTTATACAAGAAAGTTTTAACTAGATTAGCATTGCAATATATCAATATAATCGAAAAATAGAGACCAAAATAGTGATAATCGAAATCGAAATAAATTGGATATCAATGACACTCCTACCCTAACATGGAAATGGCGGGTGATGTGGCCCCTTAAAACAGGTGCAGAAACAGACTAAACCAGTAGGTGCACACTTACATTGATCTTTTCAGACAAAATCAATTAACCTAACATTTTAAGGGCCGCATAGTGTTTTGATATGCTATGGGATTTGTCGTTATAATCCATGAATGCAGTCCTGGCGAGTAATTCGCTAGGGATGTATCCATGCATCATGATGACCTTTCGAGAGTGCATCAACCCCAGGGTCAGCATGATTCACGAATGCAATCTTGGCGAGTTACTCACCAGGGTTGTATTCATGCATCATGACGATAATGCACCATAAAGCAGGAAACCTACAGGGTGCGTAAACGTCTACATGGGACATTTCTCACGCACTACACGCCCGTCACCATAGCAACTCCCCGTCAGGGCATAGAACACGCGCCCTGTCTGTTTTGGCCTCAACGCTAAAGAACATAATGCATTAAATCGCTATGCGGCCCTTAAAGGGCTATGTATGTGTACCTGTAAGTACTACTGTATACACTTTATAAATAGTTTATTTACGTTTGACTTCACTATTAAAGTCGTATACGGGACTAGCGCATCCTGGTACCTGAGGTAGTCGGGGGCTAAACCCCATCTCCTTATCAGGATAATCCCCTCTCCTCACACCTTGAACAAAGGAGCTGATAAGAAATTCTCCCATGATGCACTGCTGTGGAGTCGGGGGCCTAACCACAATGCATTGCTCTGAGCCAAGATGGCGGCCCCCATAGACTAATGCACTAGTCCTGTATATAGTTAGGGTCCTACAGCTACATGGAAGAGACTGACCTAGAGTGTATCTCACCGTGTCCTCCATAGGCTGAACCCACACACTGAGTGAACAGAGTAATGCGGCAACAACTGTGGGTGCCTGTCTAATGAATATCTACCACTCTGCTGCTCGGTATCCCTTTAAGGACGGCACACCGCTGCGGCGCGCCATCTCCATTTAACGTCATGCTGCACCATACCGACGAGTAACTCGCTGGTACTACATTGGTGCATCATGCAGGCCCTTCAGGAGTGTATTAACCCCATAGGGTCGGCATGATGCTTGAATGCAGCACTGGCGAGTTACTAGACAGTGTTACATACATGCATCTTGCCGACCCTTCAGGAGTGCATCAGCCCCATGAGGTCTTCATAATGCATGAATGCAGCCCTGGTGAGTAACTCGCCAGGGCTGCATTCATGCATTATGACGACAAAGGACCTGGTAGATTGCAGCAGTCTGTGGCCGGGTTATTCCCGTGTTTATTCCCGGGTGTTGGAGGCGTGTTTATTCCCAGGTGTTGGAGCAGTGTTTATTCCCAGGTGTCGGCGGAGTGTTTATTCCCGGTGGTGGCGGCGTGTTTATTCCCGGGTGTCGGCGGCGTGTTTATTCTCCGTAGGAGACTTGTTTCTGCATGATGAGGTCTGACTCCTTGTACTGTAGGAATACCACCACCTGAAACACAACACGAGTTGAAGTTTAGGTTTTTATTTGGCAATAATAAGGCCAGGAAAAATATGGTTTGTTTCAGGTGACATGGGCAGAAAATACGGTCGGTAGGTCCGATTGTTTTTTTTAAACTTTTTTTTTTAACATGAAAAAGTCAGCCGGTCCGAAGACCCTAAAATTGACAAAAAAGGGTAAAAATACGGAAATTTCTTCAAAATTGCATAAAAAACGTAGGGTCGGTCAGGTGACCTGAAACAAACCTTTTTTTTACATGTCGTGGGGCATGTATGAATTAGGCCACTCCAAATAATATTCTTGTTTCTCATCAGCGCGCGCATCACCAAAATCATGCTTTGGAGATTAGATTTTAAAAAAGGGCATATTTGGTATCAAATTGAAGGTTACTGTACTGCGAATACAATGGGCCAGAGGAAATATACCTTTTCCAAACGTAGATCATTAATTTCTTAATCATTAAAATGTGAATACGAAGTTTGCAGAGAGCCTAGATTCCCTTACCTATTTGGTCTTCAGGAAAAAATTCTTATGGCATAGCGATGAGAAACAAGTATATTATCTGGAGTGGCCTTAGTGCGCAATTAATTTATACATGGACCTCATCATGATGGGGACACATCAGGATGGCATCAATAGACAAAGGATCTAGAAGGTTCTACACTACTCACCATGTCCCTGAGTTGCTGACAGAGCTGTGGTCCCAGGGTGAGGAAGGTTCTAGAAGGTTCTAGAAGGTTCTACACTACTCACCATGTCCCTGAGTTGCTGACAGAGCTGTAGCCCCAGAGTGAGGAAGGTTCTAGAAGGTTCTAGAAGGTTCTACACTACTCACCTTGTCCCTGAGTTGCTAACAGAGCTGTAGTCCCAGGGTGAGGAAGGTTCTAGAAGGTTCTAGATGATTCTACACTACTCACCTTGTCCCTGAGTTGCTGACAGAGCTGTAGTCCCAGGGTGAGGAAGGTTCTAGAAGGTTCTAGATGATTCTACACCACTCACCTTGTCCCTGAGTTGCTGACAGAGCTGTAGCCCCAGGGTGAGGAAGGTTCTAGAAGGTTCTAGATGATTCTACACTACTCACCTTGTCCCTGAGTTGCTGACAGAGCTGTAGTCCCAGGGTGAGGAAGGTTCTAGAAGGTTCTAGAAGGTTCTACACCACTCACCTTGTCCCTGAGTTGCTGACAGAGCTGTAGCCCCAGGGTGAGGAAGGTTCTAGAAGGTTCTAGATGATTCTACACTACTCACCTTGTCCCTGAGTTGCTGACAGAGCTGTAGTCCCAGGGTGAGGAAGGTTCTAGAAGGTTCTAGAAGGTTCTACACTACTCACCTTGTCCCTGAGTTGCTGACAGAGCTGTAGCCCCAGGGTGAGGAAGGTTCTAGAAGGTTCTAGATGATTCTACACTACTCACCTTGTCCCTGAGTTGCTGACAGAGCTGTAGTCCCAGGGTGAGGAAGGTTCTAGAAGGTTCTAGAAGGTTCTACACTACTCACCTTGTCCCTGAGTTGCTGACAGAGCTGTAGTCCCAGGGTGAGGAAGGTTCTAGAAGGTTCTACACTACTCACCATGTCCCTGAGTTGCTGACAGAGCTGTAGCCCCAGAGTGAGGAAGGTTCTAGAAGGTTCTAGAAGGTTCTACACTACTCACCTTGTCCCTGAGTTGCTAACAGAGCTGTAGTCCCAGGGTGAGGAAGGTTCTATAAGGTTCTAGATGATTCTACACTACTCACCTTGTCCCTGAGTTGCTGACAGAGCTGTAGTCCCAGGGTGAGGAAGGTTCTAGAAGGTTCTAGATGATTCTACACCACTCACCTTGTCCCTGAGTTGCTGACAGAGCTGTAGCCCCAGGGTGAGGAAGGTTCTAGAAGGTTCTAGATGATTCTAAACTACTCACCTTGTCCCTGAGTTGCTGACAGAGCTGTAGCCCCAGGGTGAGGAAGGCGAGGGTGTCGTTGAGCCAGGGGACGGCACACTCTGCCTGGTAGCGCGTGGCGATGTCGAGTTTCTGAGCGGGGTTCACGTAGAGGTGGTACACGGCCAGCACTAACTTCTGTGCCTGCACGTAGTAACTCAGCACCGCGTCACTCGGTAAGGTCGGCTTGAACGCTTTCTGAAGACGCAAACAGAGCGATGAGGGGTTCAATGATGATATTAAATTTATCATGGCAGTTTTTAAATTTTGAGAAATCCTGATTAAATAAAAGATGGTCCAGTATTTCCAAAATCACTCAGGTACATAGTTGAATAATCTAGGATAGGCACCAGTAGGTATACCGTATTCGACCTAATAAGCGCACACCCCCCGTTTTTGGCCAATTCTTATACTAGAAATAACCAAAAATATCTCAATTTTTTACCCCAATTAAACTCTTAACTACTAGAAGGTGTCCATAACAATTTTCTAAGCGCACTGTGCGCTTATTACGTTGAATACGGTATTTTCTTTTATAGGATTTTATTTTTATTTTTATCTAGGACTTAGTAGAAAGTATAATGTAATTGATTTATATGTGGCATTGCCGGTCTGCAAAACATATCGACTCGCAAACCCTGGTGTCAACTCTGGGACATTCAAATCTTCTCTTAATGCCCCAAAATAGTACGGTCTGGGAGCCTTAAACACACCTTTTTTTGGCCTTATATCAAGCCGTGTAATTAATGAATAGGAGGTTGTAATAAATAATTGACCACTGACCATACTGACGTTCTTGATTAATTCCTCCAGCGTCTTCTTCTTGGGTAGCGCTAGCGAGGACCGTGCATGGTTTAATGACATCATTATGCTATCCAGCAGCTGCAAAGGGATAAAATACCTCTTAGTAGTGATAATAGGGGGGCCAGGGTGTCAGATTTGAAATAGAAACATCCTCTAATTTTTTTAATTTTTTTTTGCAAAAGCAATCACATACAATTGCTATATAGGCCTGGGAAGCTCTCCCCCCCCCCCCCCCGGGCTTATAAAATACTGCCGCATATTCAAGATCCTAATTTGGGGCTTAAGAAACATTTCAAAACCTTCTATTCTATCTCTTTATATGAGGCTCTTCTGAATTCCTGCGCTTAGCTCTGACATTACGGTACTTTAGGGATAATTCTCACAGGAAAGATATTATTGAATTTTATCTTAACAATTCACATGGATAAACTATACTAAGTGGGACCAATAGAGAAATCATATATCATAGAATAATTCCTATGAGTGAACCTGTGAGCATGTCATGCCCTACCTTAATGACTTGTAGCGCGGTGGTGAATTTGTAGTCGGTCTCTCGACTCTCTACAATGGTCAATGCCTGACAAAGGTGGTTTCCAGCATCCTGGATCTGCAAAGATAAAACACAAACTCAGTAACTTCGGTTAGATAATGTGTTTGGCATGGGTTCAATGGGAACTACCGGTATTTTAGAAGTAAACTCATAGACCAGCTTCTTGCCTTATGTACATCTGAACAGTCGTATTGATAAAAGTACATCTTTGGATCTTTGCATCTTCTTTTAACTGAGAAAATATCAATGGAGTTTGCTCGGTTCTGTTTGAAACAATTTTTATCTTTGATATGTTTCGCAATTTTAAAAAGACATGCCCGTACATTTCTTAATCAAAATCTCAGTTGACTGACCTAGCGACATGCAATTGAAGTACCGGTACTGTAAAACCTCTTTGATAAGCCGACCTGACTTATAAGCCGTCCCCCCAGTTTGAACAACATTTATAAGCCTAATTTGGACCCATTTAAACATCGTTTAACCTTAATTCACTTGCTTAAATACCTCCCTTATAAGCTGACCCCCACCCTTTAAGAGAATGCTATAAGCCGAATTATTCAGGGCTGGGCATGTTGGGATATGCTGGAGCAAACCTAGAAATCTTTGGAGCAAAGTATTTCAGACGGATCCACATAGACTAAATGTGTTTTTGTGTAGCGGGTACCCCCCCCTCGACCATCTCCTCGAGGTGAATTTCGCGTGTGAAATAAAGGAGAATTTTGATATTTCTGTCTTTAGTTTGTATTTAGATGTATTCTGATAATCTTGGAAGTTTGTTGCTCCAGGAAAATTTTGAAAATCAACCTTTAAATTGGTGCATTTGTGGTGTTTTGGGGGCATATTGTTCCAGAAGAAATTTAGAATTCTATCTGTAGATTGGTATATTTTGAGGGGATTGTGAGACAATGTTCTAAGAAATTTGAGAAAATTTACTTTTAGATCAGTGTATAGTTTCTGGGCATGTTGCACCAAAGGATATGAGTATTTTACTCTCAGATTGGTGCATTCTGTGGGCATGTTGGGCCACTTAAAATTGATTATCAGCTTTGCAGACACCGCGCGCATCCTCTAAAAAGGGCCGCATTGGTCTTTTTTTTTCACCTTTTAAAAAAAAAAAGGCCAAAAAAGGGCGCATCTAAAAAAGAATCAGAAGACATGTTGCAAAGATTTCAATATCTCAGCTGATAATAGGGGTAGAAACGAAGTTTAAAGGGCATTTTAGACCTTATTTATATGTGCAGACCATCAATTTATACAAAAAAAGAAGAAAAAAGGCCCTCCTGCACCTCCAAGAAAAGGTATATCAAAAAAAAAAAAGCCTCCCTCCCTCCCTCACCGATTTTTTTCCAAAAAGTGTCCGCAAAGCTGATAATCAATTTTAAGTGGTCTTGGTCTGGGAAAAGTTTGGAATTCTTCATTGAGATTGGTGTAATACTGTATTCTGAGGGGTTTGCAGGTGTATATATCTAAGAAAATTTTGAAAACCCATTGCTCAATGGGTGTATGCTGAGGGGTTATGGGGAATATTTCACTGGGAGATGAAATCTATTGAAATAGTCCTAACTTTGGTTCTAATTGGAATATTTACAAAATTCTTTCAGCTTTAGAAAGCCAAGACTTTCCCTAATGTCCCTGTCGCATTTTTCAAGACACCTGTCGCACATATTTTGCGACATTGCGACAGCTGCCCAGCCCTGTTATTAAAGCTGCAAGTCACAAAACGTGGTCGGCATGTCAGAGAGGTTTTACGGTATATTATTAAAAAGGCGTTATTCATATCTGTTGCATACCTGTTGTATTTTCCACGGTATGTCTGGGTAGATGCTGGACCTGAAGGGCGTGGGTTTCTCCTTGTGTATCCGCAGCGTGACATCCTGAAATGGGGAGCGATATTCCAATTTTCACTTTCTTTTTAATAGTTTATTTAAGGCCGAAAGGCCCCGGAGGGGCCCTGGTGGTGAGCTTGCGAACTACCAGGTTGAGGCATTATATTGTTTTCATTTGACAGGAAGTCAGTACGGGTGCCGCCATTTTGTTTTGAGGGGTGCCGCCATTTTGTTTTAAGGTGTCACAACACAAATTTATGCATATAATGATAAAATTAATATCAATCAACCTTCGATCCTGAGGTTGATCACAATCATACCTATACCCCCTAACATGGACCCTAGGAATTCAATGGTTCTATTGGTTTGTCTCTAAGACAGCTGGTTGCCTAGCAACAGCTTTTCTAATTGTTTATCTGCCTAGCAACACCCATTTCCATGCTCCTGAGGTTGATTATAATCGTACCTACCCCCCCTAACATGGCCCAAGGAATTCAATGATTCTATTATTTTGTTGCTAAGACAGCTGGTTGCCTAGCAACAGCTATTCTAATTGTTTATCTGCCTAGCAACACACATTTCCATGCTCCTGAGGTTGATTATAATCGTACCTACCCCCCCCCCTAACATGGACCCAAGTGATTCAATGGTTCTATCATTTTGTTGCTAAGACAGCTCGTTGCCTAGCAACAGCTATTCTAATTGTTTATCTGCCTAGCAACACCCATTTCCATGCTCCTGAGGTTGATTATAATCGTACCAACCCCCCCTAACATGGACCCAAGGAATTCAATGGTTCTATCATTTTGTTGCTAAGACAGCTGGTTGCCTAGCAACAGCTATTCTAATTGTTTATCTGCCTAGCAATACCCATTTCCATGCTCCTGAGGTTGATTATGATTGCACCTACCCCCCTAACATGGCCCCAAGGAATTCAATGGTTCTATTAGTTTGTTGCTAAGTCAGCTGGTTGCCTAGCAACAGCTATTCTAATTGTTTATCTGCCTAGCAACACCCATTTCCATGCTCCTGAGGTTGATTATAATCATACTAACCCCCCCTAACATGGACCCGAGAAATCAACGGTTTTATTGGTTTTTATTAAGACAGCTGGTTGCCTAGCAACAGCTATTCTAATTGTTTATCTGCCTAGCAACACACATTTCCATGCCCCTGAGGTTGATTATAATTATACCTACCCCCCTAACATTGACCAAAGGAATTCAATGGTTCTATTAGTGCTGCTGCACTGGTGGCCACCTAGTGGCTGTATATTACACTAAATCTCTGTAATGGCACGTTTTCCCCTGTTGTGTCACATCTGTCAATTATACCATCCTCTCGCCCTGTTTATATAGTGTCTTGAATGGGTCTCCTACAAATATACCAACCATGTAGACATTATGTTCCTTCAAATGCAAGAATTGCGGTTGTTGCTGCGTATAAAAATGCCTGAGGCATTTTTTTACGCGGCAACAACCGCAATTCTTGTTTTACTGTTATATTTACCGGTATATCATTTATAGTTCTCAGAGAAGAACCATAGAACCAATTAGAAATCATTACGTTAAGCAACAAATGTTACATCCCTCATCCTCCCCACGCATTATTCATACTGCATCCCTGCTTGGAGAACGAAATAATCAGAGATGCCACTCCCTGGTTGCCAAAAAGAAGAAAAACTCATACTTTCGACAATATTTTTACAGGGAATTAACAATTTTCAATACAGATATTTAAGTGAATATGCAGTAATTTCTGCAAAAGCAGGAAAAATCGCACATCTGAATAATTGATGAAGGTGATATTTATTCTGGAGGTGTACAATAGGTTTACGATAGACATGAGAATTCTCCTGGCCGAAGCCGGCAATATAGGACCTGGCATCACTCAGGTGTAAGTGTGTCCCCACAGTCGTCAATGTAGATTACACTCACTGTATTAATCTTAATCAATACACGTGTGTTGAATGGTTTCTGTACAATCTTCCTGTGAGGGAGTGCTCATTTTTTAACAGCAGGGGGGAAGGTGGTGAGATTTCGCACGGAGGGCCCAAATTTTTTCACCCCCCCCCCCCGAAATTTTTTACCCCCCCCCCCCCCAGGCCGAAAATCGCACGCGTTCGCGCTCATTTGTAGCATAGTAACGCGCGGCTTTTCCCCTCAAAACAGGTTGAATTCCCCCCCCCCCCACTCCCTGTTGTTAAAATGAGCACTCCCTTATGATAAGGTACTTACTGCTTCACAGATCGTGTCCCCCATCAACGTCACCATACACTTCACGTGTTGGGCACCGCTGCAACATTAACATATTGTCATGTCGTTAGGCAAAAAAAAAAGAAAAAAGGTGTTTCAGGTAGCATGGGAAGAAAGACTAGGGTCAGTAGGTCGGATATTTATTTTATTTTATCTTATTTTATTTTTTTAATATGAAAGTACTAGTCATCCTCCATTAAACCCTAAAAATGACCCAACAAGTGTAAAAATATAGGGTTTTCTTCAAAATTGCACAAAAAAACGCAGGGCCGGCCCTGTTTTTCTAGGGTCGGTCTGAAACAAATATTTTTTTTATTTGGCCTTAGTACTCCAACACCTTGGACATACACCTTGGTTAGAAGCCGAATGGGAGTTAGAGAGAAAAAATCGGTTTATAATAAAAGTGTTTGAAATACGTTTACACCATAATTATTCCTAAAGACACGTTACCTATAAGCCGAATAGGACTTTGGGGGTAAAGATTTGACTTATAGTGGGGACAAAAGTACATAAGAATCGGCTGATGGCCGAGGTTTTTACGGTGATGATTGCTGGGCCTTAGGCCACCTTTTTTTTGATAACTTGGATTACGGGCACTCAGAGCAAATAATTTGGAGGGCGGGAGGGGAGAAAAAGGTGCCCCTCAGTATTTTCCAGGGGCGGAGGGGGGAAAAAAGAAAAAAAAAAGAAGCATGCAAGTCTTCTTTTGGCTATTAAATGAAGGTATATTGAGAAATATTCCCAAATATTCCCAATTTTGAAGGCCCTAATTCTGGATGTTTGCTAGTCAGCATGTACTTAAATTTTTTGCTAAAATTCTCAAAAAATCCCATCGGAGGGTGGTAAAAAAAATAAAAATACTTTTTTTTTTTTTTTTTTGCAAAGTGCCAAAATTTCCATCGGCGGATCAGTAATCCAAGTTATCAGAATAACACGGCCATCAGGTGAGTTCATTTTATACAATGTTTAAGCTAACCCTTGAAGGGCCGCATAGCGCTTTAATGTAGTACCGTATTCGACGTAATAAGCACCCAGGGCGCTTATAAAATTATTTTTATGACGTTTTTAGTACTTATAGAGTTTAAATGTCCCCCAAATCGTGAAATTTGACCCTTTGTCCTAGTCTAAAAATGCCTCAAAAGGGGGGGCGCTTATTAGGGGGAGGGCGCTTATTACGTCGAATACGGTATGCCCTTTGGCATCACGATGCATGAATGCAGCCCTGGTGAGTTACTCGGCAGGACTGCATTCATGTACCATCACGACAAAGGGTATAACCCATTACAGCATCCTGCCACCCTCAAAGTGTTGATGGACCAATAACGGAGAGATACAGGATATTTTGGTACTATTTATCAATTTATATTCAATTTTTATCTGTATTCTTCACACTTTTTTGAGCCAGTATTCAGAGGAATTGGTTTCATTGAAAACCGTGGTATTCTAAAAGTGTACCTACTTTGGACTTGATAATAGGAACTTCTCCGGTTTGACTAGATTGTCATCACCTGTAAATAAATAAGAGATCAATTCATTAGGTTTGCCTTTGAACATCACATAAAATGGCGTCACAACTAGTACATGCAAAGGATAATTATAAACATCTAATCTATTGAGCTAATTTTAATTTCTAATTACTCAAAATTGATGAAATATTTTCTTAGAAGATAGGAGCGAACATCTAGAGAAATCCGGCGGCGGGAGGGTTGCCTAAAAGACCTGACATTTTAGAATGTTTTTACTACTACATGTATAGTACAGTACAAAAGTCACCATAATCAGACGGCCAGTGCGGCTTATAGGATCGGCCCAAAGTCGGGGTGTGGCTTATACGCGAGTTAGGCTTATTCGCAAGGTTTTACGGTTGCAGGCTTGTAATGTGTCATACGGTAGTCAGGTCAGTGACTCGTGAACAAAGGTATCACCAGGGCTACCATAGACCCTGGCATCCCCCCGAGACACGTGGGAGCAGTGTACATGGGAGTACTAATAGTACTACTAATGGACACACTCTACTCAGGCCTTACATCATACTGTTACATACTAGGGGCCTGTCAATGACATAATGTAAACATACTTTATTTCGAGCTGTACATATTTTTGCAATTTTCGCGGAAATGAAAATCTGCGAAATTAAGTACATCACGAATATTTATCCAGTATAGTTATATCTATAGAAGTATCATATTCCAAAATGTGTGAATTTAAATATGCCTGAACTTGTACTTTCAATATGGACAATTCGCGAAAATAACTATGCGCAAAAATATCTCTGTTTATACAGTACACAATATATTAACAGTGAGGAGTGGGGGGGGGGGGGGTTTTTTACACCCCCCCCGGTCAAGGGGTCAAATTTTTTTACCCCCCCCCCCCCCCTTAGGGTCGAAAATCGGCTCGCACACGGGCCCTTTGAAGCATAGTAACGCGCGGGCTTTTTGGCTCAAAACAGGTTAAATTTTGTTGCCCCCCCCCAAGAGGGGTCCAAATTCTTTTGCCCCCCCGGTCAAGCTCAAAATTGCTAATTGAGTACTGTAGTTAATTTTACTATAGAAAGGGCCGTATTCAATGCCCCCCATTGAATACAATGTGGCTGCATTCAATGGGCTAAGAAAAACCTGGATTTCTTCATTAAATATCTTCAAATCAAAAAATAAACGCAAATGCCAACTACATTGATATGTTTCACTCATGGGGGCTGGGGTATATCCCACTCAGCCTGCGGCTTCATGGGATATGGTCGCCAGCCCCCATGATAGGTACTTTGATAAAATATAGATTTTAAATACATTACAACTATTTTCATCACGTTTGATAAAGCGTAAAGAGACCTTTCTAAAGCTTTTGGAATTAGGTTTCTACCTGGTCTAGAATTTAATGTATGGTGTAATTAGTGCTCAGAATAATGAGCCTACTCACAATATAGAAATGGT
The DNA here is from genome assembly GCA_947462335.1 of Harmothoe impar. Taxonomy (NCBI): domain Eukaryota; kingdom Metazoa; phylum Annelida; class Polychaeta; order Phyllodocida; family Polynoidae; genus Harmothoe; species Harmothoe impar. Next base: position 57,124,857 of record OX381720.1, on the reverse strand, counting down.
AGAAGAGTGATTCAGTTTTTGTGATGTGGGTTCAACAGACTAAACCAACAGGGAGGCATGGGGACAAGGACCAGGGTGTGAGGGATGGCTCCAAGGTGTTACATGGGCGGCCCCTGCTGCCCCTGAGGCCGCCCATGTAACACCTGTGGGCTGTCCTCTGCACCCTGACCCTTGTGAAAAAAAATGTAAGATATTTTCACCCACCTCAAAATGGCACTGCACCAACTCACACATGCTTGAAAATGGGCACATATGTACTTTAATATGCCAAGTGTATGTGCGTTTTGGAATTTTTCATGTGCCTCAAAGTCTACTACTTTTATACAACTTTTAATTTGACTCAAACTTTGGATGACTCTAGCTTAGTCAATAATGCATATTTTCTCTCCCTGTTTTCGCTGAAGTGTAGTTTAAAATCAAATCTTTAAAATTAGCTATCATAATCATAAGGGGTCAGCATAATGGTGCCTGAAATCAGGATTCCCGCTGATGGGAAAATCGGGACCTCTCCTGCACCCCACTGAAACCGTATCACACCTCTGACAGCTTATCTGCCGGCCCACAGCAGCGTTATCAAAGTACCTACCCATGAGTGAAATACAGCAGAGACGGTATCAATGGACGTTGGCATTTGTCCATATACTAATAAAAAGCCTAGTATAAGCCACCCCCTACATAGGCATGCTTGGTATCAAATTCAAGTTGGTTCTGGCTTCTGTACAACTTGTCAAGCCACGGCTTCTACAGGAGAATTTACAGTATGCTCTGTAGTCATCGTGATGCATGAATACGGCGGTAGTGATCCTGACAATTTCAATTTCAATTCCAATTTGATGCCAAACGTGCACACAACCCACGCAGTTACACAGTGGACGGACAGCCGTATTTGAAGTGGTCATTTTTTATCCACGAGGGAGGGGTGGGGGGCAGATGTGGTAAAGATTTCAACCCCTGATGGTGGCGGGGTGCGCAGGATAAAAATTGTTGCCTATTTGAGTAAAAAAATGCTCATTACTTGTACAGTCAAAAGGGGTATGTGAAAATATTTCTACATGGGGGCGCCTGGTCTGTGGTAGTCATGCGTCTGCACAAAATGTCACCCCCTGTTGTTTAATAATGACACACAGTGGCCAGCGGTTGAGAGCCATACTTGACGTTATTATCTCATCACTCAGTGACACATATAGGGGTGACAATTGAATCCACAGCCCACAGCTGCCACGCCCCTCGTAGGGACGTCCCCACCCCGGTGCGTGGACACCGCGCCCCTCGTAGGGACGTCCCCACCCCGGTGCATGGACACCGCGCCCCTCGTAGGGACGTCCCCACCCCGGTGCGTGGACACCGCGCCCCTCGTCGGGACGTCCCCACCCCGGTGCATGGACACCGCGCCCCTCGTAGGGACGTCCCCACCCCGGTGCGTGGACACCGCGCCCCTCGTAGGGACGTCCCCACCCCGGTGCGTGGACACCGCGCCCCTCGTAGGGACGTCCCCACCCCGGTGCGTGGACACCGCGCCCCTCGTCGGGACGTCCCCACCCCGGAGCGTGGACACCGCGCCCCTCACAGGGACGTCCCCAACGTGGTGCGTGGACACCGCGCCCCTCGTCGGGACGTCCCCACCCCGGTGCGTGGACACCGCGCCCCTCGTCGGGACGTCCCCACCCCGGTGCGTGGACACCGCGCCCCTCGTCGGGACGTCCCCACCCCGGTGCGTGGACACCGCGCCCCTCGTAGGGACGTCCCCACCCCGGTGCGTGGACACCGCGCCCCTCGTAGGGACGTCCCCACCCCGGTGCGTGGACACCGCGCCCCTCGTAGGGACGTCCCCACCCCGGTGCGTGGACACCGCGCCCCTCGTCGGGACGTCCCCACCCCGGTGCGTGGACACCGCGCCCCTCGTAGGGACGTCCCCACCCCGGTGCGTGGACGCCCCGCCCCTCGTCGGGACGTCCCCACCCCGGTGCGTGGACACCACGCCCCTCGTCGGGACGTCCCCACCCCGGTGCGTGGACACCGCGCCCCTCGTAGGGACGTCCCCAACCCGGTGCGTGTTATCAGCCACTGTTCACACAACAATAGCCACAGATAGCCACAGAGGATATCACCTTATCCTCACTGTCTTAGGAGGTGAGAGTGAGAGTCTTAGCCTGATTGGGAGACAATGCACTGATGACACTCTGTCTGACTGACATGTAGTCACCCACAGAGATGCTCTTTTTCTCTGAGAAAAGTCAAGGCACCCTTTTCAGTTGGTTCTTTGTAGCCGCAGCCGTATGCTGTATGACAATACAACTCTCATATGGCAGCCTCGGCCAGCGACTATCCTACCAGTTGGATAGCCTGGGAGCAGGCCATCATCTCATCCCAATGCACATCTTTCAACTACCTCTGTCCATTATATATGTGTTAATTGTACAGTAGCCCCCAGGTACTTTTATTACCCCTTTGATATTGATTAGCGTCTCTCTGTACTTGGGTGTGTATTGACCAATACACACCCATTTGCGCCACCAAACTGGTGCAAATTGGTATCAAGTGAGATGAATGTCTGCTCCCAGACCATACACAGCAGAGGGAGCGGAGCAGTGTTGGTCTGGGAGTCCGAGACTGCTCATATGGAGACCTCACTGGGGACCTCCCCGAGGCATTGTCAGCTCAGTGTGTGTGTGTGTGTGTGTGGGGGGGGGGGGGGGGTTATTGGGAACCACTTCTCCAGGGACATTGGAAACGTTTCTATTCTATGTAAGCCCTGCTGGAGAGACATGATGAAAACTGGGGAGTCAGCAGATGATATATTGCCACGGACAACAGCCTGACAGCAGCCGCCTGAGGGTGTGTGTGTGTGGGGGTAGGGGGGGGGGGGGTGCAGAAATCAGAGGCCATGGCAGGCCAGGCCAGGCCATGAGGAAAGTGTCAGGTATGGAAAGTAATCAGAGGCTAGCGGACAGCAAGGGAGGGGGAGGGAGAGGGGGAGTCAGGTAGGGCAGGAATGAAGGTATCAGAGGTTATTATACTCATCGTGCTTTTTATGTGATATCCCCGTGCCGATATCTAGTGATATCAGCACGTTTCCGGGGGATATCATACCGTTTCCGGTGGTCCTGAGCCCGTGGAGGCGCTGGTAATAGAAGGGGGCGAAACACGGAGTCTATAGGGAGATTTTCAGCCTCGTAGGGCCATTATTTACCGACTTACAGAAGAAAAAGACATTTTTTGGTATAATTTCTTTGAAATTCTGTATTTTTTCATAAAAAAATTTTAATTATAGAAGTTGGACTTTACTTACTTGTTTGTTAAAATAATTCTAGGGACGTTTTTTCACATATATATAGGCACTTTAACGAGGTTGCTATGGGCGCAGATGGTGCAGCATCGCAGCAAGATCAGTTTCATTATGACAATTTTGCCTCACACATTCCTTCCTAAAAGGTCATGTGGACCTGCCTTGCCTGCTGGACGGGGGTCAGTAGGTTACTAACCTGGGCCTCTACCAAGGACGCTGTTCTAGCTCAATGCACCCCAAATAGCACTGCAGTGTGTAGCTGCATGAGGCTGGTGAGTGGAGTAGGGTCAGCGCCCACAGGTCTTTAAAGAGATCATGACATGATATTTTGACTATGAATATTTTTCCACTACTGTATAGTTTAGATGCAAGCGTCACTGTTAGTGTCTCTATTGAGTAGGCCAAACTAATGGATGCCACACACAGCCAGGCCCACCACTGCAGGTGCCACACAGAGCCACAGCAAACCTCTCCTGACAGGTTGCCACCGAGAGACTAACGGGGTGTAGGGGCCTCTTTAAAAACAATCGTTGAGGCCGTGTTTAGACCTGCTACCTCACCCTTATGAGTGGAGTAGTGTGGCCAGGGATAGACCTTTTGCACAGAATAGAGGTTTTTACACTTGGACCCTTGACTGTTGGTCAATGCAAAGTCTATGGAGGGTACACCTAAGGCAAAGTCAATGGGTCGTATGGGTGTAATTGATCAGTTCCCGGTACGATTCCCGGTACGATTCGACCCAGATTCGATCCGGGGACCTCTGGTGTGTGAGGCGAACCCGCTAGGGCCCAAGCATTTCTGGCCATGGTACATGGGGAGGGAAACGCTGCCTATATTGAAGTATACAGGGGAGCAGTTAGTAACCAAAATGGCAGGTGGCTACGCGGGAGTACAGTCGTATTCTTTAACATGGCGGAAGCAGCGTAAGAAAATAATGACCGCTCCCCGCGCCTAGCTCCATGTTCCTTACCTCCCCTACTGAAGATTTCCACAACATGGCGACTGCACCCTCTGTACAAGACGACTTAAATATCATTCAAAATGGCGAAATTAGGACGATTTTAAGGTAAATTTTTGCATTTGGATCGGATAATCGTATAAAAAACCTAATATTGTATGGCTAACAGGCTCACTGGGGGATGTATCGCTGGATATCCAGCGATACAACCCCTCGTGAGCCTGTTAGCCATACATTATTGGTTAAATACACGACAAGCGAGGGGAGGCTACAAGCATGGTAGGGGATGCAGGACAGGTGTGAAAGGGCAGGGGGGACAGGTCAGGACAGGGGAGACATGGCAGACAGGACAGGGGAGACATGGCAAACAGGACAGGGGAGACATGGCAGACAGGACAGGGGAGACATGGCAGACAGGACAGGGTAGACATGGCAGACAGGACAGGGGAGACATGGCAGACAGGACAGGGGGGACAGGGTAGGGGAGACAGGGGAGGAGAGGTACGGCAGGGGGGGACAGGGTAGGACAGACATGGCAGTGGGGCATGGCAAGGGAGGACAGGGCGGGGAGGCATGGCAAGGTGCAGGGCAGGGCAGGGCAGGGCAGGGTCGAGCAGAGCAAACAGGGCAAGGGTGGCAGGGCCCAGCAGACTAGGCAGAGCAGAGCAGACAAGGAGGCAGGGCAGGGAAGGCAGGGTGGCAGGGCAGGGGAGAAGGGCAGGAAGACATGGCATGGCATGGCAGGGAGGCATGGCATGGCATGGCAGGGGATGAGAGATATGGAGATATTGGGTGTTCATGGACAGAGGCAGTAGGTAGGAGGATACAGACACGTGTTAGCAGCTAGTGCCGGTAGGTGGCGTGGTGGTGGTGTCCCACACACAGGACACTCCGGCCTCATACAGTCTGTCCCATGTGACAGGTTAGCAATGGCAACACTCCTCTCACATCCCATTCCGGTAAGGGAGTGTTCATTTATTAATACAGGGGGGGGATGGTGAGATTTTGCGCAGAGGCACAAACATTTTTTACGCCCAACCACCCCCTCCGCACCCCCCGTCGAGAGCATGTGCAATGTTTTGTGCCCCCCTCGCTGAAGGCGACAAAAATCTTTTGCCTCCCCCCTTTGAACTATAGTAGCACCTCAGGAGGGGTCGAAAACTTTTACAGCCACCCCTGTAACTAATAAATGAACACTCTCTAACCCTTTTGTAGGGGTAGACACTAACTCTAGCCCGGGAGCCAATGGCCCCTACTTCTGGGTCTGGAGCTGCAGCTTTCTGGAAAATAACATTCCTACAAGCCCAGGTGACCCACAGGAGTATTTGGAAGCGGGTTTGGAAGACTCGCTGCCTGACATCTATGGTCATGCAATATATCGTTGGAAAGAGGGAAATGTGCCCAATTTAATCATATTGGTTGCACACTATCATAGAACAATCAGGAATATACTAGTTTTTCTCTTAAAGAAAACTTAATTTCGACTATGGCCCACAAATCTAGCTTTCAAGGGTGCTCTACCACTGAGACGTACAGTAGTAAATGGCTTAGAAATGACTGTATTCAGTTTCAGGGGTTTTGGGCCCACAGTATACTGCCCTGTGGATTTAACAATTATGGAGACTTCCCCAATTTGCATTGGGCAATTACCAATTGGCAATGATTGGCAATTTGCAATGGTGATTTAGAATTGGCAAGTCTCATTAGTGTTATGTAGGTGGTGTCTGACCCAGGGTTGCTGCATGGGCATGCTAAGGCCCAAAAAGAAGAAGGTTTGTTTCAGGTCACCCGACCGACCCTATCAAAAGAGGGCCGACCCTACGTTTTTTTATGCAATTTCGAAGACATTTCCTTATTTTTATCCTTTTTGGGTCAATTTTTGGGTCTTCGGAGAGGCCGGGTAGTACTTTCATTTAAAAAAATCAAAAATCAAAAATCAAAAAAAATCCGACCTACCGACCCTACATTTTCATGCCATGTTACCTGAAACAAACCTTTTTTCTTTGGCCTAACTACCGTAAATTCCTGTGTATAACCAGCTCCTCGCGTATAAACCGCACCCCGACTTTGGGAGAATCATATAACCCGCACCTGGAGTCTGAAAATTGTCATTTTAGTACTGTACTATACTGCCAAAAACCCTTGTATTACCCGCATCTAGACTGTGAGAATATTCTATAACCGGCACTTTAGGTTTTGTTCGCGCATAACCTGCGGATTATACGCTGGAATTTACGGTAGTTACCAGTAGTAGATCTACACTGTTGGGTCTTGTAGCAACCCTTTAAGGGCAACATAGTGAGTTAATTACTATAAAATTTCTCTGATAAGCCTGCCTCTCTTATAAGCCGACTCCCAACATTGAGAGAATATTATTCGCCGAATTTGAGCCCATTCAACTAGGGTTAAACTAAAATTCTTGGTAGTGCTGCATTCGTGCCGACCCTATCTTGTTGATACACTCCCAATAGTTCGGCATGATGCACTCATTTTATGTTGGCCACCCTCAAAGCAATTGGACATAAAACCTTGGGGCATCATGCCAATGATGATGTACAATGATAGTAGTTAAATGGAATGACAATATGCAATCAATCCAATGTCTTTTTATTGCAACTTTCAGCGGAATTTCAATGCGTTTGGTGGAAATGATGGCATGTGTTAATATGAGTAATGATCTTTGTTGGCAACAATTACAAGGGATTAGAGGCCAGTCAGAGGTGGAGGGTACAGGGAGACAATCCTGCTGGTCATCACTAAATAGACAGAGCTGCACGCCAAAGTGACTGAGGCAGTGGTTATTGCATGAGTGGTGCTTGGGCCATATTGCACGCTGGCTGTAGGCCTAGTGCAATATGGCCCAAGCACCACTCGTGCCGCTCTGTATTTATTTTTGTATTATGATGTAAATTAGATGAAAAGTCTATGTTTGTTTACTTCTGCAATGTTTGTTTACTTCCGCATTGTTTGTTTACTTACGTCGGCTGCCATTTTGAATTACGCACAGGTTACGTGACCCTCGGGAGCGTGCAATACGGCTACAGCATGCAATACGGCCACGGTATTGCACGCTTCCCTGGAAAACGGCCCTCCCATTGATTTAACATTGACAGTCCGTATCCACCATGAAATAGGCTAATTGATAGACTAGACCAGTGCAGAGGCTAAACAGCTAGGTTTCCACGGGAAGTGACTTTGAGTGGCATCGTCCGATTTATTCCATATTTTGAATTCTACTTAAATGAGTTCAAATTGCCATTATAATATCATATTTGCAGGATGGGGCTCAATAAATTATCATTGATGGTCAATAGGAGTGTCCCATAAACACAGGTATAGCCTTTTACAGGGCATTTTGCAATGAGTTGACTTATAGCGTGCACTCCAAAAGTCTTAAATTGAGCATAAAACTGATAATTAGCTGAAATCTAAGCTGAATTCTCGGGGGAAAAGTTTAATAAAGTAGGCAGGACATGAACTTTGGTCATATTGAACATTCTGGCTCATTTTTAGCAAAATTTATTATAGAGCCCTAATCATCGTGTAGAATTAGGTATTCTAGATAGGACTATGCCACTTTAAGCACCTGACATATGATGCCTCATCATGATGCACCAGTGCAGCACTGGTGAATAACTTGCTGTGGGACCTGCTGCCAATCCTTCAAGAGTGCATCAACCTTAGCAGCACCAGCAAGTAACTGTATGGCACTCCATTGGTGCATCTTTTCAACCCTTTGGGAGTGTACTAACCCCATTATTATGCATGAGTGCAGAACTGCAGAGTTACTGAGTTCTGAGTCACTGCTCTCAGACTTTCTGATGCATTAAAGCACTATGCTGCCCTTAACCCTTTAAGGACCGCATGATACCTTAATGCATCATGCCCTTGGTCGTCATGATGCATGATTGCAGCCCTGGCGAGTAACTCGCCAGTGCTGCATTCAAGCATCATGCCGACCCTATGGGATCGAGACCAATGCACCAACGCAGCACCGGCGAGTTACTCGCTGGGGCTGCATTGGTGCATTATGACGACAAATGTCATCTTTTAGTGACATCAGTCCTTAAAGGGTTAAAGGGTTAGTAGCTGAGGCTGGGTATCTAGGTCAGTGTCCAGCTCATGCTGCTGAGTCATCAGTCTCTGCACACCGGGAACAAGCTTGTTAGCAACCTGTTGCCATGGTAACCTCAGCCACCCCTTACCTGGGTCTATCAGAGAGCACCAATGGTGGACAAGATAGAAGAAAAGGAAGAACAGATGAAAACAAGAGGAAAAACAGGGCCAATTGTAGATGTGCGTGACTTAAGAAGACTTGGCTTAACCCAGTTGCTATTTTAAGAACAAGATTTTTTAAGAACAAGATTTTCTTTATTCACCAGAAAAGTTTGACCATTTGACGGATTGGTAATAACATATTACCTGTGAACAATGACAGCGATGATCAAATATCAATGCTTTCGACATTCAAATACACATAAGTGAAAACTTCATAAAAGTAGGGCGAATAAAGAAATGGTTGGGCCATCAGTAGTACTGTTGTTAGGGTCCAACCATATGTTTAAATATTTCTAGAGTTATCTAAGGTACATGTAATAACAGTTCTTGTATGGAAGAGGCGCTAAATGACAATTATACATCAATGTATTTAAAGCAATTAATGCTGATTATTTTTACCCCTTTTAAAATAAAAAATTGTTACAAAAAAAGTTCAGTTGTTACTCATCAATTTCAGGTATCGTATCCAGTAATGTCTTTTTGACCAGACTTTTAAAGGCAGAAAGCGTTTCAGTTAATCTAATGTGAGACTTAAGGCAATTCCAGCTTTGAGCACATGATACCTCAGGGCTATTTTCATAAGCAGAACAATGAATAGTAGAATATGAAAGCACTGGACCTTCGTTAAATCTAGTTTGTCTAACAGGCTTGACAATGAATTTATCTTGGCGAGATCTACGGTAGGCATAGATTTTTATATGAGCCTTGCGCCTTTCCACTAACATGGGTAAGTTAGCTAGAGCGTGGACCTGTTCGGTTGGAGTCAAAATATGCTTGTCTATGCAACTTCCCTTTTTGTAAATTATCTACTAATAAGGATGGGGAGGACCACATGTCCATTATACCAGATTGAATTGCATTTCAAGTTGATTATTGAGCATCATGATCATAACGACACAGGAAATAAGTTCAGAATATCGGAGTATCTATATACTTTTATAAATCCGACTGTTTGAACTATTTCCCCTATTTCCCAATGGGTCCTCCCTTAAGCGGTGTCAGTTATGTTTTGCCCTCGTGGTATGACTCACCTCCTTATTAATCCCATTTGTATCGGCTCCCTCCTAAAATTTATCATTTCCCACACCGAAAATGCAGTATAATGTACTATTCTTTCTCATTTTATGAGTCTGGAATTATATTTCATGAATATATTATATTTTATGAAGCCATGAGCTTTGTTCATATAAAATGCCCTTTCACATGCTTCAATGGTTACTCTCCTGCCTTCATATTCTCGATAGCTACTTTTCTATAGACAAAAATATATCACAGCTGCTCCCAAGTGACCTCGCATACTGAAACTGGTCTCTTCTACTTTACCCATTAAGCGGTCCAATTTATCAATGCCTTTCTCCTTGACCTCACTCAACCTTTACTTTACATCCAAGTTGACTATTATATATATCCCACATCTATCATAGTTTAGCCTCTCCATAATTGATTGGTTGTCTGAGTAGTTTGACCTCCTCAAACAGAGCCTGTCTAGGCAGTCCAGACCTTCACATGGTTAAAGCTTGACCGTCATGGTTGAAGTGAGGCCAAAAGCACTTTTGGATTTAGTTCAGTTTTCATTCACAAGAGGGCTCTTAAGGGCTGGGAGCTCAGCTCTTACAGGCACAAGATAGGGTGAATATGTTGTAGCTGGACAATGCTCATGGTCCCCTGTCCAAACACGGCTGCCCTCTGGTGGAACTGTTATTTTAGTCCATGTATGGAAAATGCTGAACTTATTCCCTGACGGCCCAGCTTTAAGGCTTTCTAACACAACAGGACTTCCTATAGATATAGTATATTAAACATTCAATTTTCCTTGTTTTAAGCATCTTACAAACCTTTTCACCCTTATGTTTTTTGATCAATTCCCATCTCACTGATATCATGACATTCAAATTATATAATCAAAATTATCTATAATCAAATTACCCCCCCCCCCTCCACACACACACCACCTATGACACCCATAGCTTCTACCACTACCACTGCCATGCCTGGAAAGTCAATCAGACCAAATCACCATCATTCAGAGATGTCGCATGTAATCACCGCCCATAGTCGGCCAGAAATCACAGGCATCCAGAAATGTCATCCCCAATCACACCCAGTGGTGTAGGATAACGTACAATCAATAGAGGATGTCACTGCACTAGATGCATGGTGCACCAATGTAGCCCTGGCGAGTAACTCGCCGGTGCTACATTGGTGCATCATGCCGACCCTTGTATAGTGTCTCACTCCCATTGGGTCGGCATGATGCTTGAATGCGAGTAACTCGCCAGTGCTGGATTCAAGCATCATGATGACCAAGGGCATGATGCATTAAGGTATCACGCCATCCACAAAGGGTTAGAGGGTTAGACCGGCGGCGTTTGATGTGTCCCCCGGTTGTCAGGCTGGATACAACGGAGGATGTCACTGCACCAGACGCACGGTGCAGTCTGCACCAGGCTATTCAAACTGGTTTTGCATTAGCCACAACGACAAGTGGCTCTTTTGAAAGATAGTCCCTAAGAAAGAAACTATTGCATTATCTAATGCTCCAAAGATGCCACTCTCTAGTCGACAAAAAGCTGGAAATCTTAAGATTTTGGAAAACACTCCACAGGAAATTAACATAATTTAATATAGAACCTTTAGGGAAAAGGCAGGAATTCCTGCAAAAGTAGAAAAAGAGGCATCCATGTTTACTACACTGTCCTATTTTGCTTTGGCAATTGGAACAGTTTCCCTAAGCCTCATGATCTCCTATACTGCTCATTGATCCATGCCCAAGGGTGGGTACAGACAAGTTTGAACTGAGCATTTGTGATATCAGAATCGAAAGGGTGCAACACACGATGTGTATGTATTATTGATTTGAGGTCCGGAGGAGTGTTGCTGCTTATCACAATCTAAACTGTGCCAATACTGTATCTACTCTACACAGCCATTGCCACTTATCACACCCAGTGCTACTCAACATGGTAATAGTCTTCACTTCTCTTGGGTTGTAGAATCATTCATATGCATGGCTCTCAAAGTTGATTAAAGAACCTTTAACTGGTTTCTACTGAATGGTAAAGCTATATTATTTTCCCCTTTTATTGATGCCATATCAGTTTTACATACGCACCCAACCGATTATTAAAATGGACTACTGTAAACTGTATTTTCGCGCATCTATATTTTCGCGAATTGACTACAAAGTGCAGTTTCATGTGTATTTAAATTCGCGGATTTTCGAGCATGGTAGTAGTTTGCCTATACAGGATAAATATTCGCTCTGTACATATTCGCTAAAATAAGTACAGCGCAAAATAAAGTACGGTAACAGTATTTCATGTCATTTCAATTTCTTGCATTCAAAAAGACTTGAAATTAAGTTAACTGGCACCATCACTATGAGTCTAAGGCAGAAACAGCCAAAAAGATACCGATAGAGGTTGAGCACTGCTCGAATTCGACTACCTACAATAATCAAATAATGTCGATAAAATACTACTATGGTTAATTGAACATAAGGGTGTAGACAGCCCAGGTGAGAAAACACAACCTGTGACGGCTGCGACTAGACTTGTGCGGTCTACTAATTTAGTTATTTTTATTTTTATGATAACCATGCTCTAAATCCCACAATAAACAATAAATGAGTGAGGTCTATACAAGTCTTTGCAGATCGATAAAAGCGGAGGATTTAAACATGGTTTGTATGCCTCGCTTTGTCTATACAGTGTAATGGTTACGACTACCAAGGTAGTCTAACCAATAATGCAATGCGTAAGGTACAATTAGACATGAGAATCTAGCACTGTATTCATGCTGGTGTCACAGCCCTGTGTATTTAGCAACCATCTCGATTAGCATCAGGCAATTACCAATTGGGAATAATTGCTAATTTGCAATGGTGAATTAGAATTGGAAAATTCCACTAGCTTTGTGCAGGTGGTGTCTGTTCCGTAGATGCAGCATGCTGATGCTAACTAGTGATTAGATTTACTGTCGGAAGTTGTCTCAACCCTTTAAGGTCAGCATAGTGTATTAATGTACTACATCCATAGTCATGATGCATGGATGCATACGTGGTGAGTGACTTACCAGTGCTGGATTTGAGCAGCACACAGATGCTACGGTGTTGATACTCGAAAAGTGTCAGCAAATGAACAACATGAAACCTTGGCACATGATCATGCCAATGATGATGTACAGTGATTATAGTTAAACGGAATGACAATGTGCAATCAATCTAACGTCTTTTTAATGGAACTTTCTGGGTAATTCCAAAGCTGTTTTGTGGAAATGATGCCATGCTATTATTATGGATGTGAGTGATGATCTCTGCTGGCAACAATTACAGGGGATTAGTGGTCAGTGAGGGGTGGAGGGTACAGGGAGACAACTATGTTGGTGGTCAGTCAGGTAGGCAGGTTGGTAGACCAGTGCACAGGCTACACAGCTATGTATTCAGGGGAGGTGACTTTAATACTTTAAGAATCTGATGATGCCTCAAGGTTGAGGTACATTTGTCGATCATTATTATGCACTGGTGATTAAGTTACTGGCATTCAATTGATGTATCTTTCCAACCCTTTGGGAGTGCACTAGCCTCACCATTATGCATGAGTGCAGCACTGGTAAGTTACTGAATTCAGAGCTACAGATTCTGAGTGCTTTAAAGCACTATGCAGCCCTTTTAGTAGCTGAGGGTGGGTATCTAGGTCAGTGTCCAGCTCATACTGCTGAGTCATCAGTCTCTGCACACCGGGAACAAGCTTGTTAGCAACCTGTTGCCATGGTAACCTCAGGATACCCCTTACTTAGGTCTAGCAGGGAACACTAATGTTGGACAAGATGAAGAAAATGTAGAACAGATGAAAAGAAAGGGGAGGGAACAGGACCAATTGCCGATGTGCATGACTAAAGAAGACTTGGCTTGACCCAGATGTGCTACAGCTACTGCTTTTCCTTTTTCAAATATTGTACTAATAAAAACGGGCGGGAGGATCATGTGTCCGTTCTGACTAGATTGAATTGAATTCCCCGTTGGTTACCAAGCATCATGACCATGCAGCCCACACAGGAACTATTTAAGTTTAAAATATCGCAGTGGTTTTATACATTTATATCCTTTTCTATCTGACCTTTACAACTAATCCCTCTGGCTTCTCCCATGAGAGGTGTCCTTTATGTTTTGACCTCATGGCATGGCTCTCCCGTCTTTTAACCTTATTTACATCGGCCCCCTTCAATACATGTATCTCATCTCATTTCCCACACTGGACATGTTATATAGTATAATGTATTAGCAAATCTTTCTTTGACATATTTGTAAATGGGGAGTTGACATATTCATACCACTATATTTTAAGAAGACATGAGCTTTGTTCACATATAGAGCCATTTAATGTGCTTGGTTGATATATTGTGCATTTACCTTCTTGATGTCTACATTTCTATAGGCAAAAATATATTATATCTGCTCCCAGGGCCAAGTGACCTGCCATATTGGGAACCTTTTTCATCTTTATTACTACAGCCTGCTAAGGCCAAAAAAAGGAGGTTTGTTTCAGGTCACCCGACCGACCCTATCTAAACAGGGCCGACCCTATGTTTTTTTATGCAATTTTGAAGAATTTTTCTTATTTTTATACTTTTAGGGGGGGTCAATTTTAGGTTTTCAAAATTTTGGAAAAAAAATCTCCCCCATTTTTACACTTTTTTGGGGTCAATTGTAGAGGGAAAGTATTTGGCCTAAGCGAACCAATCTACCACCGTCTTTGTATCTGACCTCATGCAACCTTCACTTCCAATCAAAGTTAACCATTATGCCCCAGTTCAGCCTGTCCACATAATCCCCATCTATTACAACCTTCCTCTCCTTAGATAAAGTATACATTTCACACATATTGGGTGTCTTTCCATCAGCCAAAACTTTTTTATGCCTATGTTTTGTCTCTTCTGTCTTCCTATCTCAATGATTTCAGAATTATATTACAAGATTATAGACTTAGTACAATTAATTCCCATGTATAACCTGCATCTCACATAAAACTTGCACTCCCGACTTTAAAATTGCGTATAAGCTGCACCTGAGCTGGGTCTGATTATGATTATATAACTACTGAACTGTACTTATAAATATGTTGATTATAACTCAACCCCAAGCTTGCACATCGAACTTTCCCCACTGCCACTGACATTGGGCGCTTATTACACTGAGATATCTAATCATTCTTCTATGTTAAGACTTCCTGAGGGGATTTAGTGCAATGAATCACATTTACATTTTACCATTATCTTCAATTATAGAGATTTGAATAAGTACATACCGTAAAACGTCGTGTATAAGCCTAACTCGCATATAAGCCGCACCCCGATTTTGGGCCGATCCTATAAGCCGCACCAGATATCTGACTATGGTGACTTTTAGTACTGTACCACAATAGCAAAAACTCACGTATAAGCCGCACCCTAACCCTCGCCAGATCATATAAACCGCACCGCCAATCTGACTCGCGTACTAGCCGCGGCTTGTACAGAAGGTTTTACGGAAGGTCTCGAAGTGTGGGTTTACCCCGTAGGTTGAAAGGTAATAGCTTATAGTCACTACCCTATAATCTACACATATATTGTATAGTTTCATCTACATTTATATAACGTTAACCTCTCCCACCTACAACAGGCATAGCTTCCCCACTACCACTGCCATGTCAATCAGACCAAATCACCATCATTCAGAGATGTTGCATGTAATCACCGCCCGTAGTCGGCCAGAAATCACAGTCATCCAGAAATGTCATCCCCAATCACACCCAGTGGTGTAGGATAACGTACAATCAATAGAGGATGTCACAGCACTAGACGCATGGTGTGCTACTTGCAGTCTGCATAAGCTGGCTTTGCAGCAACCACAGCGACAAGTGCAGTTGTGTTGCCAGATCTTGTAGAGCCTTGCTTATAACTAGCAACTAGACTTTAAGGAAATCCTATAACTTTCTTTACGCTTTTTTAAAAGGAATTTCCTTATTTTTACCCTTTTTTTGCTCAATCCTAGAGTCTTCGGAGAGGCTGGCTAGTACTTTCATGTTAAAAAAAGAAGGAAAAAAATTAAATCCGACCTACCGACCCTACATTTTCTACCCATGTTAGGGAGTGGTCATTTTTTAACAACAGGGGCGGGGGGGTTGGTGAATTTCCGCGCAAGCGGGTCGAAATTTTTTTGGTCCCCCCTGCGAGAGGGGTCGAAATTTTTTTGGTCCCCCCCTCCAGCAGGTTGAAATTGAGCGCGGTCGAACCCTTTGAGCTATAGTAATGCACGGGCTTTTCTGCTAAAAAGGGGTGTAATTTTTTTGGTCCCCCCCTCAAGAGGGGTCCAAATTTTTTTGGTCCCCCCCCCTTCAAGGGGTCCAAATTTTTTTGGCCCCCCCCCCAAATCCACCAACCCCCCCCTGTTGTTAAAAAATGACCACTCCCTTACCTAAAACAAACCATCTTTCTTTTGGCCTTAAAACTACTTTACGACTGTAGTACTTCCCAAAGCCCTCGTATAACCTACACAGTAGTACTTTAGAAATGTACATATTCATCTTATAATTTTACCATAAGGGTATAGCCAAAGACAAGATATGCACCAGACTGTCCTACTTCCCCTTTTAATAATTCCTACAGTTTCACAAAGCCTCATCATTCCTGTACTGCATTGATCCAAGGCCTAGGCTGGCTGCACCGTGTGGTAACCAAGTGTTCGTGATAACAGACACCCGTATGGTAAGGGGTGGCTTCTTTATTACAATACAGGGGGATTGGTAGATTTTCACATGCCAGCAATAATCTTTTTTACCCCTTTTGTCTACCCCTTTTAACCCCCTCAGCTTGAAGAAATATAAAACCTTCACCACCAACTAACGATTGGTCTTGGCAATGTGCCCAGTGTTGTTCCCCATGTTGTCCACTCCCCAGACTGTGATAAATAACTCATCCTTAAAGATTGAAAGCCTGCCGCACACGATGTGTATGTATTATTGATTTGAGGTCTGGAGGAGTGTTGCTGCTTATCACAATCTAAACTGTGCCAATACTGTATCTACTCTACACAGCCATTGCCACTTATCACACCCAGTGCTACTCAACATAGTCTTATCTTTTGATAAGGTTTAAACACAGCCCTAAATTGTTCTCTATGTGTGTTCTATCCCACACCTGTATGGAGCTTAATGTGCACTGAAAAAAACACTTAAAATGGTTTCTGTTTCTTGCCAAAAACTACACATGCTTTCATAGTACTATTGTTTATTTAGACTAAGAACTATCTAAAATTATAACAAGCAATGCCAGTTTATCATAAATCTCCCAAGAACTGCCCCTTTCCAGCAGCACCACAGTAACTCTATAGCAATAGCAGTTATAGGTAAGGCCAAAATAAAATAAAAAGGTTGGTTTCAGGTAACATGGTCTGAGAAAACAGGCCTGGCCGGTCGGATTTTTAAATTTTTTTAAATTGAAAAAAAAATTCTCATTCTTTATAATTGTCCGATTTACAAACCGTAAAAAAAAGAATTGGCAAAAAATTTGAGAAATCTAAAAAAAAAAGGGGGACCCGGCACTGTTTGACGAGACCCGGTCGGGTTACCGGAAACAAACCTTATTTTTATTTGGCCCAATGGAATGGACAAGACATGGAAAAACACAGCTATGCTGCGCCTATTATGATATGGGTGATGTTATCCCACAAGACACTGACCCCATACTGACCCCTCCTCAGGCCGCCTGTTCCCTTACATCCACAGATTGGGTTGTTATTGACCAACTACCCTACACAGAGCAGCTGCCTTCCTGGCCGCGCAAAAAGAGACGGTGGCTACCAATTTGTCATCCTTCGGGTTGCTATTTTGTGCTCTTGCAGTTGGCCTGAGTTCAATGGCCTTTATGGGACTAACAACTCGTGTTAGGGAGTGATAATTTTTTAACAACAGGGGGGGGGTCAGTGGATTTTGGGGGGTCGGTGGATTTTTGCACGCGTGGGTCGAAATTTTTTTGGTCCCCCCATCAGGCAAGTTGAAATTGAGTGCGGCCCACCCCTTTGAGCTATAGTAACGCGCGGGCTTTTTCGCTAAAAAGGGGTCCACCACCCCCCCACCCCCGTTAAAAAATGACCACTCCCTAACAACTCGTATTAGGAGGCAAATACAATGTTGGATGGAAGCATGGCTATGTTTAGGATTGTCTTTAATTGGTCTTTATTTTGAAGAAGGTATTATAGTGTAAACATACATATTTTAGCAGGTATAATTTTTCGCGATTTTTCTCAAAAGTAAATTTTCGGGTGTATTTAAATTAGTGATTGTTGGAATGTAGTAGTAGTATGATTATATTGGATAAATATTCATTCTGTACAATAATATTCTCAGGGATGTGATTTGAAAATTGTAAAACTGTAGGAGAATTTTTAGGTCTCAATATAAGGTATCTAAAAACACTAAATGCAGCCCTCGAGTGAAATGTTGCTTTCCAATCGTCGCAAGCGGGGGAGGGGGTGGGTTCTGGGGCATGGCCCTAAGAAAATTTTGAAAATCTAACAGCCAAATGTTGCATTCTGTCACATATTCTGCTCACCCTGTGACACACACCCTCAGAAAAAATAACTCAGTGGATCTGGACAAACCACGAGGGTGGACTTTTTTGCTCAGAAGTGTAGGAAATCCTAAAACTGTAGGAGGAATCACATCCCTGATTCTTGTGGATATCAAAATCTGTAAAATCCACGAAAATATATGTACAGCATGGAAATAAATATGTTTACAGTATGTAGCATTTATCATAGTCCTGATCTAAATTGTTCCTGATCCAAACTGTGAATAGTTCATTTTTTCTACTTCTATTCAGACACAGAAGATGCATGCAGCCTTTTAGTGATGCGTGATATATTGATCGGTGTCGTATCGCATCGTTCTCAATCTATATGGAATTGCCTTGGATGCTGACCCTGACTATCCTATACTCCGTTCCCGGTCTGGCAATGGTGCTTTGAGTCTTGAGGTTCATGCATGCACCATACACTGTTAAGAGTAAGTGGTATAGCTGCACAGTAGAGGATGAAGCATTTTTGGTTTCCAGCAGTATATACTGTAGGTTACACCACATTGTACTACAGCTGTAGGTCAATCCAAAGATCCTGGGTTCGAACCCCCCAAAAAAAATTCTTATTTAAAGAAAGAATTGTACATGGATCAGGAGCCCTGTGGACAATAAGCCCTATGGCGATTGGCCCTGAGGATGATAAGCCCAATGTCTCCGATAGCCCTGTGGTAGTTTGGTCCCATGATTAATGGCACCCTGGTTGAGTTATACCGGTCTACTCATGGTACCAACACACCAGCTAGTCACCTCATGGGCAGTCTACCCTAAGTACCCCCTAGGAGGTGCTACTCTGACTGGGGCAGGCCATTATGCGAAAGCACGGTGAAAGCTGTGGGAAAGTTCTAGTGGCTCTTATATTGGTCTCACGGTGACCATCATATGACCAGAATAGCAGGCCCAAGTGTACACTCGTTCCCAAACCCTTTCGAAGGAAGGCTCTGGTAACAGCCACATGACCATGAACTTGGGATTTTGCTGGGTTTGGGCAGTCCCTGTGGTTAGGCCGTTTTATTCTGATAACTTGGATTACGGATCCGCCGATGGGAATTTTGCCATTTTAGAAAAAAAAAGTTTTTTTAATTTTTTTTACCCCCCTCCGATGGGATTTTTTGAGAATTTTAGCTGACCAAAAAAGAAGAAAAAAGTACATGCTGACACCCAGAATTAGGCCTTCAAAATTGGGACTATATGGGGATATTTCACGATATACCTTCATTTAATAGCCAAAAGAAGACTTTTGCATGCTTTTTTTTTTGCTTTTTTTCCCTCAGCCCCCTGGAAAACTTTAGTACTGAGGGGCACCTTCTTTTTTTTTTTTTCCTCCCGCCCCCCAAAATATTTGCTCTGAGTGCCCGTAATCCAAGTTATCAAGAAAAGGTGGCCTTAGCTTGGAACCAGCGAACAGGAAGGGGAAATGGAACCGAAAACTATGATGGTAAAACTACTATCATGCATTCTGGTTCAAGTCCACTGGTTCCAACCTACTAGCAGGGATAACCCAAACCCAGCAAAGTCCCAAGTTCAAGGTCATGTGGCTGTTACCAGAGCCTTCTTTCAGAAGGATTTGGGAACGAGAGTAGCCCCAGTGTAGCAGGCAGCACTGTATGAACGCAGCTGCTGCTTCCCTCTACTACTACTGAATCTTTAATGTAGCATGGTCCGATTTCTTTTTTCATATCTTAAATTCTACTTAAATGTGTCCAAAGTGTCATTGCAATATAACATTTGGAGGATGGGGCACAATAAAATATCATTGATTGGCAATAAAAAGCAATTGAGAGGGTCCCATGAACACAGGTAGAGCCTTTTACAGTATATTTCCCATGGGTGGACATATAGCATGCAGTCCAAAAGTCTTAAAATAAGCATAAAACTGATCATTAGCTGAAATCTAAGCTGAATTCTGGGGAATAATGTTTAATTAAGTAGGTAGGACATGAAGTATGGACATTCTGGTTCATTTTTAGCAAAATTAATTTTTGAGCCCTAATCATCGGACTATACCACTTTAAGGGCTGTATAATGCTTCAAATTCATTTGTTTTCTTGATGCATCAATGCAGCGCCTGTGACTAACTCTGACACCGGCACTGCATTGGTACATCATGTTGGCCTCATGGAGTATGTGCTAAATATGCGCTGGGTTTACCGCTACTGGAGTGTATACCAAAGTAGGGTTTGCAAAATGCATGAATGCAGTCCAGCAAATTACTTGCAGGGCTACATTCATTCATCATGGGAACAAAAGGAGCATAGTGCATTAAAGTACTATGCTACCCATAACCCTTTAAGTATGGCATAATGCATTAATGTATCACACATTTAGTCGTCATGATGCATGAGGCTGATAATCCACCAGTGCTGCATCATGCAAACCCTACGGGATTAAAACACTCCGAAAGGGTCGGCAGGATGTACCAATGCAGCACCGGCGAGTTACTCACCGGGGCTTGGTGCATTGTTGTGCCTCTACATAGGTAAAAATCGACACAGGCGACACGGCAACACGGGGGGTTTAAAAATCGACATGGCAACACCGCCATCTTGCTAAAAATCGACACGGCGACACAGTCAATTATGTGGGTACCCATGTAGAGGCACATTGTTGCATCATATAGACAAATGTCATCTTTTAGCGACATGCCATCCTTAAAGGGTTATAGGGTTCTGCAGTAAGCAGGCCTGTGTGACAAGGAGACAACAGTGGGAAGGTCCTGGACGGTGCATAAAACATGACCAGTTGGCGGCCGCTAGCATCGATCCGCCCTGTCCTACAACATATCACCAATAATTGATCCTACTCCCAAACACATGTACCGCCTCCCATCCCTGCATACACTACCAAAGGAAAGTCCCTAACCCTTTAACGGCCCCATTGTGTTAACCCTTTAAGGACGGATGTCGCTAAAAGATTACATTTGTCGTCATTATGCACCAATGCAGCCCCGGCGAGTAACTTGCCAGTGCTACATTGATAAATCATGCCGACCCTTCGGAAGTGTTTCCATAGGGTCAGCATGATGGGTGGATGAAGCACTGGCGAGTTACTCACCAGGGCTGCATTCATTCATGCATCATGACGACCAAGATATGACACATTAATGCACTATGCCATCCTTAAAGGGTTAATGCATTATGCCCTTTGGTCGTCATGATAAATGCAGCACTGGCGAGTTACTCACCAGGGATGTATCCATGCATCTTAACGACCAAGGACCCCTCTGACATTGCCAACTCAATATCCCTGTTAGCTGCCAATTCTATAATTTACGAGATCAATCTGTTTGAACCTAAACACAGCAACAGCTCATTCACGTATACACAAAGTGAGTATCTCCTCATCCAGATCCACAACTGGTATCATGCCAAGCGTAGTCAGCCCAATCCTAAACTCACATTTCTTTTATTCTTTTTTAGGGGGGGGGGGGGGTCCCGCCAGTTACCCGCCAGGGCTGCATTCAGGCATCACGACGACAAGGGGCATATACTTTATCAATGCACTATGCAGCCCTTAAAGGGTTAAACCCAGTGGCAGGAGGGGGCTGTACTGACCCTGCTGCCACTAGGAGGACCAAGGGTTAATGTTTGAGGCCGCAGAGAAGGAGCTACACGTGTCCCACATGCCATTCTGCTACAGGATGGCACTTGTAGACACCACTATGACCTTGAACTTGAACTTTTGCTGGGTTTGGGCTGGGATTAGCTTGTAACCAGCGAACAGGAACCAGAGAGTAGGATGGGAGAACTCCCACTACACATTCTGTATCCTGTTCGCTGGTTCCAAGCTACCAGCCTGGAATGCCCAAACCCAGCGAAATCCAAGTTCAAGGTCATGGTGATAGTTACCAGCACAGGTTTTAACTAGATCTCAGCTTGGCGAGTGAGTAGGCCATATGGGGTAACATGGGAAGGTGTGCAACTAGAAGTCCACCCTGGTCTAAGGACGTGACATTTAGACTAGTACAGACCAGTAGTGTCCACAACATGCACTAGATGGTGCTAATGTATGCCCTGGTGCATGTTGTGGACACTACTGGTCTGTACTAGTCTAATTGTCACGTCCTTAGACCAGGGTGGACATCTAGTTGCACACCTTCCCATATTACCCAATACAGCTTACACACTCGCCAAGCTGAGATCTTGTTAAAACCTGTGGTTACCAGAGCTTCCTGCAGAAGGGGATGAGAGTAAGAGGGACCTTGCTATACTCCTTGTTTATCCCATGTTTGTTCTGTATCCACTGTCTTCCTCTGCTAAGGTCCACTGCCAGTTGCCGCCCGGACTGCTTATTTGGTTTACATCTTCTCAGTGTTTGCGCTGCTCAGTTTTCGCTGTCTGCCATATGAGGAATATCAGCGACATGTTGGCTAGGGACAGTATAGCCATCGCGCACAAGATTGCCAACAAATATTGGACCCACTTTTATGCTAACTCCTAATCTATAACCTCAATATTGGGCAGATGCAGCAGTCTACAGCAAAGGGGAGAACAGAAGGCCTCTCTGCACGATTCTAGTTTCTTACTTATGGGGTTGATACACTCTCAAAGGGTCGGCATGATGCTTAAATGAAGCTCTGGCCAGGACTGCATTCTATAAGTTTGACGATAAAGGGCATAATGCATGGAAGCACTGTGCGGCCCTATACAGGATAGCCTCCTGTCTAGTGTGTATGTGAGACATGGCAGCTGTCTATTTACTCAGTTGTCTGGTGTGTGTCTGAGACATGGCAGCTGTCTCTATTTGTCTGGTGTGTATCTGAGACATGGCAGCTGTCTATTTACTCAGGTGTCTGGTGTGTATGTGAGACATGGCAGCTGTCTATTTACTCAGGTGTCTGGTGTGTATCTGAGACATGGCAGCTGTCTATTTACTCAGGTGTCTGGTGTGTATCTGAGACATGGCAGCTGTCTATTTACTCAGGTGTCTGGTGTGTATGTGAGACATGGCAGCTGTCTATTTACTCAGGTGTCTGGTGTGTATCTGAGACATGGCAGCTGTCTATTTACTCAGGTGTCTGGTGTGTATGTGAGACATGGCAGCTGTCTATTTACTCAGGTGTCTGGTGTGTATCTGAGACATGGCAGCTGTCTATTTACTCAGGTGTCTGGTGTGTATCTGAGACATGTCAGCTGTCTCTGTTTACTCAGGTGTCTGGTGTGTATCTGAGACATGGCAGTTGTCTATTTACTCAGATGTCTGGTGTGTATGTGAGACATGGCAGCTGTCTCTGTTTACTCAGGTGTCTGGTGTGTATGTGAGACATGGCAGTTGTCTATTTACTCAGGTGTCTGGTGTGTATCTGAGACATGTCAGCTGTCTCTATTCACTCAGGTGTCTGGTGTGTATCTGAGACATGTCAGCTGTCTATTCACTCAGGTGTCTGACTAACACTGTGGGTAGAGGTAAGATGTATACATCACAGTACACTACATGGGTCACCGGTGAAGAACATTGGGGGGAGAGACATGGTAGGGACGAGGGGAGGAGGCAGGAGGGGGAGGGGTTAATATATAAGGAGGGGGGTGGTAAAGAGACGGGGGGTAGAGGGAGGGTTAATAACCAAGGGGACAAATTCAAGGATTTTACGGCAAAGCCGTAGTGGCTTTGGGTTTTTATAGGATTGTTATGAACTACAGGTGAGAAAACGAGGGGGCATAGATCTATAATTGTTGGTGTTTCTGGGGTTCTTATGCAATTCATATTTGATGGTTTGCAGCAACACTGCATGGTCAGTTAACTACATGCACTTAGCTAAATCTTTTTGATTTTGATTGGTTTGACTGCAGCTGGTATAACAATAGAATCCAATATGTACTAATAGAATCAAAAAGGTACCAATGCAATTCCATTGGTGGCGATGCACTCCATTGATGCCTATGCAAATACCATCTTGGCAGCCATCTTGAAAATTACATGGATCAAAAATCGGAGCCTACAAATGGATTCTACACACCAGAAAACCCGATTATACATGTGTCATACAAGGAAATCAGACAATCTTGAGTTTTTGGTGGCCAACTTGGCAGCCTTCTTGGAAATTTCTCGGATTGAAAATCTGAGCCTGAAAATGGATTCTACATCCCAGAAAACCCTATTATCCATGTATCACACAAGGAAATCAGACAATCTTGAGTTTTTGGTGGCCATCTTGGCAGCCATCTTGGAAATTTCCCAGATTGAAAATTTGAGTCTGAAAATGGATTCTACATCCCAGAAAACGCTATTATCAATGTATCACACAAGGAAATCAGACAATCTTGAGTTTTCGGCAGCCATCTTGGCAGCCAGAGGGAGGAGGAGGGGGCAGAGGGAGGAGGGAAGGCAGAGGGGGGAGAAGGTAACAGGAAGGAGGAAAATGGGGTAGAGTGGGGGAGGGGGCAGAGGGAGGAGAAGGTAACAAGAAGGAGGTAGAGTGGGGAGGAGGGTAAAGATGGGGTAGTAGGAGGGGCAGAGGGAGGAGGAGAGGGCAGAGGGAGGAGGAGGAGAGGGCAGAGGCAGGAGGAGGAGGAGGAGAGGGCACAGGGAGGAGGAGGAGGCACAGGGAGGAGGAGGGGGGGGCACAAGGACGACTTGTGATGAGCTTCCTTTAAAGACTGTAGAATATTATTTCGGGGTTGGTGCATGTGTGTGTGGGGTGGGGGAGGGGCCCAGGGGGGCGACTTGAATTAATTTTACCGGGAGGTGTGGTCATGGGCCTCAATACCTCACCCATATGTGAGTAGGCTGATTAGTTGAAAAATGACCCATAATGGTGCAGACCTTCCAAGAATATGGACCCATATGTGTGCAACTGAGTTACATTACTGGTAGTATAGATGAAATATAAACATGAACTACTCATCATAATGTATTACTTTTTATCCAGTAAATGTCTGTAACTTACCAATTTACTTTGCTACAACTATTAAGTTCTTTACAATACATTTTGTCTACATATAATTGTGCAGGTTTTGACACTGAGTATCACTACCCTAAATATCAGACCCATAACAGAGTAGCTCCTAAAAAAGATACCCATAATGGAGTTCACAGTCCCACTCTATGGAGGCTAAAAAAGGACCCATATCACTCCAATTTTTTACCACACCTCCCGGTATGTTTGGAACTAAGTCGCCCCCCTGGGGGGAGGGGTAATTATGTTGGACTTCACAGTTTGTCTTTGGGCGGGCTTGAGTGATTTCAAGAGCCACCCTGGACCACTCAACCTCTAGTATAGGTCCTGTATGGGAATTGGCATTGACATTGACAGCTTGGCTTGACATAGGAGTCAATAGTTATTAGGCTGGTACCTATCCTTGCCATTGACAGCCACATTAGAGAACTCAAAATATGGCTGTTCACAAGATATCTAGGCCTTAGGCCATCAATAAAAAAAATTCTGTTTCCGGTCGACCGGCCGGGTGAGATTTTTTTTCAAGGCTACCCGGCCGGCAATGAAAAGATTTTTTTTTTTGGACTGGGTCCAGCAGGTAGCTAACTTTTTCTTTGTCAAAAGTAAAGTAGAGAAACCTATCATACTGTATTAATCTCTATATCTCATGACCTGTGCAATGGTGAGTTTCTATTTTAAGGAAATCAACTTTATTTTGAATATATAGTGTTGCTACCTTCCAGTCTCTAACAAGGACAGGGTTGGTCTGTATGACCTCCGTAGTAGGGCACTTCTCCTATATCTGACTGACTGGGGCGGTCTTATCTCCGCCCAGATAAGGTGCAGCTCCAAGCCTTGTAGGCCTACTTACCAGTGATAAGCAGGGGTGGTTTGTAAGCACTCACAATTTAGTTTGTGCACCATAGGGTCATCTATTAATTATATATGCACCAAGGGGGTGGGGTGGGGGGGTGGGGGGGTCAAGCCAAATGCAACCTCATATATCTTCCCAAAATATTCCCATTCCATATGTTCCCAAAAGTTGGAAAGAGTACTTATAGCTCAGTAACATGAGGGAACTTATTCTAGTGATCAATACCTATATTTAGTTCCGCCCCCCCCCTCCAAAGTGAGACGTGTGTGGTTTGTATTTACTTGCAATTTGCTCAGGGCAACACTTTAAATCATGGGGTTAATAATATTATTGTCAGTGTATAGAAAAAGGCATCTATTTAATTTCAACACCTTTTCAAACACTCATCAGTATGACCTGCTGCAGGAAGAAAAAAAAAGAAATGAGAAAAAAAAAGATTTCCCGGCCGCCCGGGTGACTTTTTTTAAGGCCACCCGCTGGACCGGAAACAGATTTTTTTTTATGGATGGCCTTACCACAAGGTACATTGGTTCTACATGTAGTAACTGAAAGCAAAATCTAGGATAAATTAGTCTTGCACACACCTACAAGGACACATGGGGACACCAGTCCTAGGCAAGGTTTTAGAGCCAGCTAGGGCTATATATAACAATGAACAAGGGGGCCTATGCTAGTTTTTTCTTGCTAAAAAGGCGACACTCTGGTCTGTGGAGTAAATGGCTTTGGGGACAAGGTCCCAAAGCCAATAAAGAGTGAAAGGAAGAAAGGGGAGAGGAAGGAACGAAATGTGGGTTAATTTTAAAAGAAAAGGTATGATATATCAGGTTACTCGATCCTACCTAGCAAAACTGGGCAGACATTTTGTCCAATAACGATTAATTTGAACAATTTTTGTGGGTTATTTTGCAGACCATTTTGCAGTCCACAAGTTAATGCTGCGGTTCACTTGTCAGCGCCTCAATTCGCAACTTGCTTCCTGGGTACCTTTGTCGCCTTCAGGTAAAAGTACAGATAAAAATACCTACCTGCCCCCCCCCCAAGATTCTCAGAACTTGTAACCTGAAACACGCCGTTTCTTGACAATATCTTGATAAAGGTGATGTGTCAACGTGAGCCTTACCTGGTATGACTTGAACTGGAAATCGTCGACATGCTTCCTGGAAGACAGAAAACAACACCATATTAATACATGCATATAGGGTGGACAACCACACAGGTACTGAAGCAGACCTACATGTGAAGTGTGGAATAGGAGCCCCCTACCCCCCTAGGGATGTCATTGGTATCATGGGTATCGATACATCGCTATTTTCTATGTATTGGATAATTGAATCGACAATCAAGGGGTATCGATACACCGCCATCTTGGATTCTTATTGTGCTTTATGTCAGTTTTTACAGCATGTAAATCGGACCATTATTAAGGTATTTAGGTAGTAAAAAGTGAAAGACAAAATGTTATTCTAAATATCACAAATTTAAGTGCTATTTTTATCACAAAAAACCCAAATATCAAAATGTTCTTTCATTTCGTCGTCTGTACTGTAATTTTCTAGTGTCTGTAATCTAAAATTCAGAAAATGTGGCCTAATCTACCTCTTCTTTTTATATGATGAATAACTGTTATATATATCCTAAATCGACACCAAAATAGTTAATAACTGATAACTCATAAAATTTGAGACCATTAACATCCCTATACCCCCCCCCCCCCCACATTGGAGCAACTCCTTAGATACAGGATACTCCCACTGTAAACGAGTTATGACAGTCACAGACGGGTTGTCTAGTCTAAGACACTTTCTTGTGCACTAAGCCTATAGCAAGACAAGCACACACAGGGCTGGGCATGTTGTGATATGCTGGAGCAAATCTAGAAATCTTTGGAGCAAAGTATTTCAGACGGGCACATATTAACTTGATCTGTGTATGGCAGGGGACCCCTCCCCCCTCAAAACCATCTCCTTAACGTGAATTTTGGGTATTGAATAAAATAAAGGAGAATTTTTACATTTCTGTCTATAGTTTGGTGAGGGGTTTCAGGGCACAGTACTATTAAACAGGAATTCTCTAGAATTTGGTGGCACATTGCTTTAGGAAAATTTTGAAATTCTACTTTTAGATTGGTGTTTTCTATTAACTTTTGGTGGCATATTGCTCCAGGAAAACTTTGGATTTCTATTTTTAGAATGGTATATTCTGAGGGGTTTGGGAGCATACTGCTTACCAAAGATATGGAATTTCTACCTTTTAGATACATTTAGATGTATTATAATGGCTTGGGGAGCATGTTGTTCCAGGAAAATTTAGATAATCTACCTTTGGATTGGTCATTTTGTGGTGTTTTGGGGGCATATTGTTCCAGGAGAAATTTGTAATTTTATATGAAGATTGGGATATTTTGAGGGGATCATAAGACAATGTTCCAAGAAATTTGAGGAAATTTACTTTGAGATTTGTGTATAGTTTCTGGGCATATTGCTCCAAAGAATATGGGCATTTCATTTTCGGATTTGGTGCATTCTGTGGGCATATTGCTCCGGGAAAAAATTGGAATTTCACTATAAGATTGGTGGATTTTTAGTGTTTTCCTATTGTATAAAGAACAAAAAAAAATCGAAAAAAGAATTGTTATATGGCTGTATGCTTAAGGGTTTAGGTGAATATTGCACAGGGAACACTGCAAAATCTATTGAAATAGTCCTAACTTTGGTAATAATTGGAATATTTACAAAATTCTTTCAGCTTTAGAAAGCCCAAACATTCCCTCATGTCCCTGTCGCATTTTCCAAGACCCCTGTCGCATATTTTTTGCGACATTGCGACAGCTGCCCAGCCCTGACACATTGGTATATAGAACTTTTATTGAAGTCAAAACATAGCAGGGAGCAGGGTTGTCTAGAAAGGTGCACACTGCTTAAGCATAGAGTTCAATGGGAGGGCAGTATCTGTGCTTTGTTGATTCAAGAAAGTGCAAACATTTTGGCATGAGTTTTTTGCAACAAAAAATGCAAAATTGTGTGTACAGTGCATTGTGTGCCCCGGGTGTGTGCCACAGATAAGGTGTGAAAGTAACAAATTGTGAACAAATTTTTTAATTGACATGGATAGTTGATGAAATATGATTGTGTGTAGTTGAAAATCTCTTAACCAACGTTTAGAATCGCCTCACTAGACTCAGGGGTCACCTACTAGTATCTAGATGCCACCCGAGAGACCGTAAACCCCTGCATAGAAGACGCAGCTTGTGTGTGAATCAGAAGTAAACTCCAGTGCCACTCTGGGATTTGTCCAAAATCTTGGTGCGACTTATACGAGTGTTTTTGCTCGTGTAGACAGTACCAGACTAGCAAGTTTCAGACCGCAGATGCAGCTTATATGTTTGTCCCTATGTATGGTGCAGCTTATATGTGGATTAGGCATATACCGTAAATTCTCAAGTATAAGCCTAACCCTCGTATAAGCTGATTCCTGGGTACCTTTTTGGGACCCTCATACAAGCCGCGGCTTCTATGCGAGAATTTACGGTATGCACAGTTTACGGTACTCTACTTGAAGCGACATTCACCTGGCTAGGAGAGATATACGCACATTCAGATTTAGACGTGATTCGGATTGCCCCGGGGGACTATAGTATTACCTGCAGTGACAGGGCTGTCAGCACGTGAGATGGCTGCCTCCGTACCATGTCCCACTAGTGCGGTATACAACCGACAAGACATTCCGGTCAGAGAGTAACCAGAGAGGGGGCAGGGGAGTAGAGGGAGAGTCGGTGGAGTGCTTTGACGTGTGTGGACACATTAAGTGAATGGGAATATTTTTATAAGGGGGGTTGAGGGGGGGGGGGGGTCGCGGCGGGGCTGGGAAGTGGGGTACTACTACATTTCAGCCAAAATTTTATTAATGAACAGTTTCCGCCCCCTTCGGAAAATGGGGCGGGGGGGGGGGGGGTGCGGGGTCAACCCTTTCTTCAAAGGGGAGGGGGTAAACATCATGCATCTGTATAGATATCTACCTGCTGACATCGCGTACACATTGTATCTCTTTTCATGCCTGTCTCATGATATGGTTATCAAATGCCAAATGTTATTCTTGGCATGAATAAGCCATGTTATTCATGTCAATTCTAAAGGTGAATCTACTTAAAACCTCCCCTTCAGGTTCTTCCAGATTGTCCCACATGGTAAATTACCATTGACAAATAAAAAGTGAAAAAGTAGCAGAGACACACGTTGGGGAAATATCACTGATTGTAAACATTCATACCACAGCGGGCACGGAGAACAAAGCATTTCACACCTCTTGTATACTGTATACAGCTAGTGGCATAAAGTAGTTATAGGACTAGTACCAATCTCTAGGGGTATTCAGTGAAGTATCCTATAAGGCTCCTTCACTGTATTTCGCGTACAGATTGGTACACGTCCGATAACTACTACGTACATGTGTTTCCTATTAATACCAATCTGTAGCTTGAAGGATAGTCAGCGTCACTTCCTGCTGGACCAAAGTACGGAGAGATGTCGCGCCGCAACTCGTAGCGGATCAAAATATTATTTTAAAAAACTAAGAAACTTTCCAAAAGGGTGATTTAGGACCCCCAGGACCCCCCCCCCCCCCCACCCACCACCTTCGTTAGATCCCAGATGCTAGATCCAACCCTGTGTGTTGGTACGATAACAACCTGTTACTAAATATGGGTCTACCAGTGTTGCCGAAATGACGCCGGCACGCGAGCTTTTGCCGGCGTAGAATCACAATGGCTGGCGTAGGGCTTTAGGACTCAGGCCTGCCATGATCCCAGCTTCATATTGCTGAAAGAATTTTTCAAAGCGGTCAATTATAAGTGAAGCTAGGGCAATTTTAGTGAAGTTGTTTAATATTCAAATATTTTCAAAATTCTTTGCAGTTATAATGAAGTTTATAT
This sequence comes from Harmothoe impar, assembly GCA_947462335.1. Lineage (NCBI taxonomy): Eukaryota > Metazoa > Annelida > Polychaeta > Phyllodocida > Polynoidae > Harmothoe > Harmothoe impar. Next base: position 57,094,051 of record OX381720.1, on the reverse strand, counting down.
AGGCACTTTGAATATCAATATTCCTATGGCCTGCGTGAAAGGGAAATGGCCTGCGTAAGATGCCAAGACGCAGGCACTTTGGCCTGCGTCAATAAAAAGTTTTCGGCAACACTGGTCTACACAGGCATGGGATTGGGTTTTGAAGAAAAATCCAAAAAGCAGCCAAAATATGTTATTTGGGGGGCATTTTGTATATATTGCATGGCATGGAGGCCTCTAGAGACTAAGACCCCCTCCTCATTATTAATGTTAAAATATGTTTTCATTGGATCTGCACAAAACACAGGGGTGACCTTTTGGGCTTCAAAAATCCGGAAATCAGGATAAATCCGGGAAAATCCCATGCCTGTGACTACACAACGTGACAGTGATGGAATGTGAATAGGCCGAGTGTAAGGCTGATCAGCCTGCTAATATTTGTAGTAATTAAGGTATGGCCAACAACAAAGGACTGTCATTAACCCTTTAAGGACGGCAACCTGCCTTAATGCATCATGCCCTTGTCGTCATGATGCATTAATGCAGTCCTGGTGAGTAACTCGCCAGTGCTGCATTCAAGCATCATGCCGACTCTATCAGGTTGAGACTCTCCCGTAGGATCGGCATGATGCGTCAATGCAACCCCGGTGAGTAACTGGCTGGGACTGCATTCGTACATCATGAAGACAAATGTCATCTTTTAGCAACATTCTGTCTTTAAACGGTTAAGCTACAATTAGGTTCATGGTGACTGTCATGACCTTCTGCTTAAGTGTCATCTGTTTCTCTGCTCTCACAACTCACAGAAGGCGTTCATCAAGGCCTTTACAGGTTGCAGTCGGCTTTTATGTCCTATGCCCTCTATCGCTATGATGCCTGAATGCAGCCCTGATAAGTCTACCTACCAGGGCTTCATTTATGCATCATACTGAGGCTACATTGTTGATACACTCCCAAAAGATCTGCATGATGTATTATTGTGGCTCTAATGCGGTCTACTCACTAGGGCTGTATCCATGGATCATGGTGACATAAAGCATATGGCATTTAAGTCGTATGCGGCCCTTAAAAGGCTGATTCTACCTTCTGACAGAAATAACCCAATTAGGCTTGGATAAAGCAAGCCTCTGCTTCCGGGAGGAATAACATCACACTCTCTGGGGAAAAAGTGTTTGTTTTGTTTTCACCATTGACGTCACCTCTATCAACGTAGCTGTCACGGCATCCTTGTACCGTAAAACCTCGCGTATAAGCCACACACCGGCTTTGGGCAGATCCTATAAGCCGCACCGGCCATCTGATTATGATGACTTTTGTACTGTGCTATAGGAGAAAAAACTCACATATAAGCCACACTCTGTGCCATTCCTTTGAGACGCAGCAGCGATCTGACTCACGTATTATCTGTGGCTTATACGCGAGGTTTTACGGTAGAGTCCTAGGAACTATCAGTGGGGTACAGAGTTGACCAAAGCAATTAAGGTAGTGATTATTATTCAACGATAGCAGGAGGAGCGGGAGTGCAGGTTGTGAACAGGTTTACCTCCTCCAAATCCACCTGCTCCCGACCTTGTTAGATGATGAGCACTCCCAAAAAGGGTGAATCCACTGACACAAATCCGTCGTATTGTATTTCTTTTATTTATACTGAAATAGGTAGGTGATTCTCCTTATTCCAGTTGAGGGAGTGTTGTATACATTGTAAAAGGTAGGCTTTGCTTTCCACGGATCGGATGTACCTTCACAATGTTAAACCTATGGACGAACCTCGTCCGATCCGATGGATTCAAGTAAGGCCAAAAAAAAAAGGTTTGTTTCAGGTAACATAGGAGGAAAATGTAGGGTCGGTAGGTCGGATTTTTTTTTTTGATTTTTTTTAATTTTTAACATGAATGTACTACCCAACTTTTTTGAATCCCCCAAAATTGACCAAAGAAAGGTAAAAACATGAAGATTTCTTCAAAATTGCATCAAAAAAACCCAGGGTCGGCCCTCTTTTGATAGGGTCGGTCGGGTGACCTGAAACAAACCTTTTTTTTTTTGGCCTAAGTCGATTCACCCTTTAAGTTATACCACCTTTTAACTCTATAGTTGTGATAGCAGAAGGGAAAACCCCATAGCATGTTAATCATATTTCCCTCTATATATAGAGCACATAAAGCATTGCATTAGGTTCAGCCATAGGGTAGGTGACCATTATGAATGTCTATGGGACATGGGGCAGGGTGGACGTCTATGGTTCGGCCAAGGGGGGGAATCAACTGCCGCAGCGCCATCCGCATTGAGTGGCTAGAGTGGAAACTACACACAGTCATTATTAACCATATTTTAAACAGTTATTACACTGTTTGAAATGTATTACATTAAAGCTATTCAAGTTTAAATTCTGTTGTATTTTTTCCTGGGAAGATTTACCCTTTTCCAAGTTATATTTCAATGTAGCATTATAAAGCTTCTGTCGTTATCTCAATATGAGGGTTTCATTCATGCTCTCTGAATGCAATTCAAATGTACTGAGGGTAGGCTATATGACAATGGCCCTCCTACAGCCCAGTGGTGACATCTCATGCCAAACATGTATATACTAAAGACCTTCCAACAGGTTTGGACCACACTGGACTGTACAGTGTGGCCTGCTCCCTGCCCTGCTTTTTTTTTTTAAGGTTTTTATTGGGTCTAATAATACATCCAAAATACGTAGTAAATATGAAATGTATTAATAACCAGCATATTGGCGCATTGCCTTCCCTCGGCTGGCACCCCTGATGAGAACATTATGTACAATTATGTTATAAATATATACAGTATGACGTGCATTTGTAGATCTAGTCATAAACTTGTATCTGCGTTTGTAAACAATAACTTACATAGTTGCCGCTTGAGACTGCCGCTACTAGGCCAGTGCAGCTGCATATATGCTCCGCGGTATAGAGGGCGCCACTGCACTTGATCCCCCCTCTGGGTTCGGCCAGACGTGGCATAGAGTGGCAGCAATATGAGAGGTATGATTTAGTGCCACCCCCCCTCCCCCCCCCCCCCCACCATTACCACCAGTCACTCAGACTACTCCCTACCCACATCCTGCCCAAGGAAAGCTCTCGCAACAAGGCCCAAAAAAAAGGTATTTCAGGCTACCCGACCCTACCTAGCAAAACAAGGCCGACCCTAGAGATTTTCACCCAATTTAAGATATATACATATAATATATATTATATATATATACAATATGAATAAATATATTGACATGAACATATTTTGGGTCCACAAGACCAACTTTAGTTCACATGTTCCTCACCTCAAGTCCTCACACTGAGCCCCCCCCCCCCCCCGTGCTATACCATTAATCAGCCACCTTTCTGACAGCCATGCAGCCGAACTAATTAACCCTTTAATGACTGCATGCACTCAAAAAGTAAACTTCCAAGTGACGGTCATAAAATAAACGAGTCAAAAACTCGTCTAAGTGACAAGGAAGCAGGTCTTCTAGCTGGAGATAGAAGACCCACTTGGCATGTGTCAGCCCAAAACCTGACATTTGCCAGCCCCAGATTCTATTTGTGGGATGGTAACCTGATAGGTTAGACAACTTTTCACTCGTTTATTTTTTGGAGTCTGGAGACAAGTTTACTTTTCCAGTGTGGTGCTTTCATGTTATGTGCCTGTTATCGTCATAATGTATCCTTGCACCCCTGGCGGCTCTACTCGCCGGGGTGCATTCATACATTATGACACATCATGCCGACCCCTTGGGAGTGTACCAGTGTTGCTGAAAACTTATGCACACAGGCCAAGGTGGCCTGTGTCGCGACATCATACATAGGCCATTTGCCCTCTACACAGGCCATATCAATCTACATTGAAGTCTTATACATCAGTATGTCGCAATATAGATTAATTACTTTTTAATGCTTTACAAAACTGATTAAAATGTGTAAATTGATTGAATAATGTTTACATGGCCATAGCTCTGCTTTTGATTGGAGTATCTGAAAAATTCTTTCAGTTTTGGGTAGCTGAGCTCATGGCCGGCCATTGTGGCCGATGTGCCGATGTCATTTCGGCAACACTGTGTACTGACCCTGTAGGGTCGGCATGATGCATGAATGCAGCATAACATAGAGCCTAATGCATTAAGGCAGTACACCGCGCTTACTGATTCAATGGGTGTGTGTGGTCAAACTGGGACAGTACCACTGACATGATAGCCTGCCATACCTTAGGGCCTACTCACTCGGCAAAGGTGGCATTACGCCCTAGAAGGCCGAGTATTGCTTGCTGTACTCCAATATTGCTTAATGGTATGTCAGGACATTTTAGACCTGCATGATATGTATAATAGATAGCTAACACTGCCCACACTGGGCTACAGGACATCGGCCATGGGAATGGTGGGGCACATTGTAGGCCATATATTCCCTATATCATTCACATCGTTGGGACTCGTCTGGAATTCTATTCAGGGAGACGATTAGGGGCGCGACATTCACATTTTACATTCCGTTGGCATGGCAATATCTTTTATACATATATATACGACCCACATGTGGATGTCACATCGTATACACTACAGGCTACTAAGGGTTATATTACCATGCACACTACTCTCCCAATTGCCATTTTCATATACTACTTACTTCATGAGGTCACTTTTCATATACAGTAATACTAGGCTAAAACGGCACAAGGTCCGCACAGGTTGGCTTCATAATCTCTAGGGCTTTATTCTTTTGATTTACTATACTTAAGTATTCAATGCCCCCCGTTGAATACAATGTAGCTGTACAATGGGCTAAGAAAAAGTATTTCCCTCATTTAACGGCTTCAAATGAAAAATATGGGATATGACCCCCGCCCCAAATCGTGAAATATCATTATGTGTATCAATCAAAAGATCAGTTCATAGTGCCCTGCTTCTAGGTGTCCTATAACTTTACTCCACTTTCTATACCGAGGTAGCCGGATGCCTTATGCAGGCGTCCACTGCTTGATCTGGTAACTAGCGAGATAAGCACTGATGCAGCAATCACAATGGGTACAAGCTGTTACATAATGCCCCCTAAGAATTCCGCAGTGAAAGCCAGGGAGTGATCTCATTGGTTGATAATTCCACCGGCTACACACATGTATAAGAGCGACCAGTGGCCCTCTTCCTGCGGGAGAGGGTCACTTATAGCGGCTAAAACCCCCATTACACCACTTTAAATTACACATGCACAATGCGGGCTCCTCGTAAATTCCCTACTTTATGTTTCGCAGTCTACTCGCTAGGGTTGAATCCATGCATCATGCACTGCCTTCGAGAGTGTATCAACCTTGTACTTGTAGGGTCGGCGTGATGCTCAATGTCACCCCAATGTAACATACTCCCCACATCCCCAATGTCACTTTTCATATACTATTAACACTCAAAATGTCACTTTTCATATACTACTCACACCACCAATGGCATTTATTATGTACTACCCACATCCCCAATGTCACTTTTCATATACTACTAACACCCAAAATGTCACTTTTCATATACTACTAACACCCAAAATGTCATTTTCATATACTACTAACACCCAAAATGTCACTTTTGATGAACTACTCACACTACCAATGGCACTTTTCATATGCTACCAACATCCTCAATATCACTTTTCATATACTACTCATTCCCAATGTCTCTTTTCAGATACTACTAATACCCCAAATGTCACCTTTCCTATACTACTCACATCCCCAATGTCACTTTTCATATACTCCTTACACCCCAAATGTGACCTTTCCTATACTACTCACATCCCTAATGCCACTTTTCACCACCAATGTCACCCCAATGTTATATACTCACTCCTGATGTCACTTTTCAGATACGACTCACACCACCAATGTCTATTTTCATATACTACTCACATCCACAACATTAGTTTTTATATACCACTCAGATCACCAAATGTCACTTGAAAAAAGTGGTTTTCGTGAGGAGAAATCCCTTTTGAATAATGTGAACACTGGATACAATTTTCAAATGTGTCTGTGCCCAGTGAGTCTATTTTGTGCCACACCGCTTATACGCACATTCACATTCATTTAACATGCACATACCCGTGCAGAATTTCACCTTTTAGGCCAAAAAATATATACAGCAGTCCAACATTATAGCACTCCAATGCACTATATGGATATATATCTAAAACTGGACATCGACATCCATGTAACAGAAAGCTATATTTATTAGAAGTAGAAATCCATGAATATCTATATGAAGGAGAACACCATGTTCATGCCTATATGTCTGTGTGTATGTTCATTTCGAAATTCAAGATTGCAACCATTGATTGAATGCCACCATGCTTTCAATGTAATCTCGAATTGCAGTTGCAGTAGTTTGATACTAATAAAAATCTATTCTATTTTTCTTTCATGAACAGTTGGCATCCCATAGATTCAAGATGGCTATCACTTATTGAATGTCCCGATGCTTGAAATGCAATCTTGACTTGTAGTTGCATTAATTTGATACTATCAAAAAAACAAATCCTATTTGATTTTTCCTTCATTCAACCCATTCAAGATGGCTACCATTTAGTAAATGCCACAATGCTTTCAGTGCAATGAAGAATTGTAGTTGCATTAATTTGATATCTATATAAGAACATTTCTATTTGATACCTTTTTCAAACACAGTTGGCACCCCATAGGTTTAGGATGGCCACCATTCATTGAATGCCACAATGCTTCAAATGCAATCTTGAAATGTAGTTGCATTAATTTTAAACTGTTAAAAACATCCAATTTAGTTGTTTTTTTCATGAAGAGTTGGCACCCCATAGGTTCAAGATGGCCACCAATCATTGAATGCCATAATGTTTAAATGCAATCTTGAGTTGCTGTTGCATTAATTTGATTCTTAAAAAAAAAACTTTCTTTTTTTTCTTTCATGAACAGTTGGCACCCCATACATTCAAGGTGACTACCAGTCATTGCATGCCACAATGCTTTAAGTGCAATCACAAATTGTAGTTGCATGAATTTGATACTATCAAAAAAACAAATCCTATTTGATTTTTCCTTCATTCAACCCATTCAAGATGGCTACCATTTAGTAAATGCCACAATGCTTTCAGTGCAATGAAGAATTGTAGTTGCATTAATTTGATATCTATATAAGAACATTTCTATTTGATACCTTTTTCAAACACAGTTGGCACCCCATAGGTTTAGGATGGCCACCATTCATTGAATGCCACAATGCTTTAAATGCAATCTTGAAATGTAGTTGCATTAATTTTAAACTGTTAAAAACATCCAATTTAGTTGTTTTTTTCATGAAGAGTTGGCACCCCATAGGTTCAAGATGGCCACCAATCATTGAATGCCATAATGTTTAAATGCAATCTTGAGTTGCTGTTGCATTAATTTGATTCTTAAAAAAAAAACTTTCTTTTTTTTCTTTCATGAACAGTTGGCACCCCATACATTCAAGGTGACTACCAGTCATTGCATGCCACAATGCTTTAAGTGCAATCACAAATTGTAGTTGCATTAATCTGATACTAATAAAAAAACTAATTCTATTCTTTTTTTTTATTTATGAACAGTTGGCACCCCATATATTTAAGATGACTACCATTCATTGAATGCCCCGATGCTTGAAATGCAATCTCGAATTGTAGTTGCATCAATTTAATGCTAATAAAAAACAAATTCTTATCAATTTTTCTTTCATGAATATTTGGCACCCCATAAGGTGGCCACCATTCATATTAATGCAAATAGAATGCTTTAAGTGCTATCACAACTTGTAGTTGCATTAATCTGATACTAAAAAAAAAAAATCTATTTGAATTTTCTTTCATGAACAGTTGGCACCCCATAAATTAAAAATGCACCCAGCACCCAGGTCAACAGCTATATACAGACACGTTTACCTCCCCTGCCTGTTCTCCTTCAATGCACAGTGAAGAGGGTGGGAGGGGGTGACCATCAACAGTGCACAAACACTTTGATTGGATGACAATGCAGTTTTTATATTACAACCTAAATTTGTGCAACGAAAATCATCAAGAAATACTAAGTATTTTTTCCAAAGAATAGCTTTTCTAGAATGGCTCGGTATTCAGGAATCCTACTGCGAATAAAAAAATGTCAAATTCTAATTCTAAATACCTGAAAATTGAGAAATGCTGACGTTCACGGGTTATGTAGGAAATGTACTAAAAACAGCAAAAAAGGGCAACAAAACCCTAATTTTCTCAAAAACTGTTCAGTAGGATTTTTTCTAACTGAGGTTCCACTGTTTTCTACCCTCATATTACACATTGGCATAGAGAATATATTGACACCTAGTCAGGATTTTGCGCTAGGAGCAATCTGTGAGGCGAAAAACAGCCAAAATGAGCCACTGGTCTGAAGTATAAAACTGGGCATCGATCACTATAGAGCTACAAAGAGACAGAGAATCGATGTCCAGTAATAAAGGTTTGTTTCAGGTCACCCGACCGACCCTATCAAAACAGGGCCGACTATAAGTTTTTTTTATGCAATTATCAAAAAGATTTCTGTATTTTTACCCTTTTTTTGGTCAATTTTAGGGTCTCCGGACCGGCCGGCTAATACTTTCATGTTAAAAAAAAGAATTTAAAAAAAAGAAATATCCGACCTACCGACCCTACATTTTCTGCCCATGTTACCTGAAACAACCTTAACTCCAAGCACAGCCTGATTCACTTCTCATTCTACACACCAACAACAATACTCTCATATTCAACCGGTTTATTTTCCCTTCATTTCGCGTGTTTAAATGAGACGCCTACTCTGGCGATAAATCCCTTGGGAACCATCTAAATAAGACATGTTTTTTCTACCAATGGGAGTCAGAGCTTTTATTACTAATCACTCCATATGAAACCAATGGCCTTTGTACAGCTTTTTATTAGGCCACCCCCACACATAAAACAGTATGCATTATAAATGAGGGGATTACAACAGGCCTTATATGGTATGTCGTAAATAAACCCACAGAAGTCACCATGCCTGTTTTCTGCATAATCCAACGCCCAAGAGGCACCAAAATGAGGCACACAGATTGCTTCGGTCTCCAGGCACCGTGCTGGTCCCTTTAAGGAACGCATAGTCATTAGCGCTTTAACGCATCATGCCCATGGTCGGCATGATGCATTAATGCAGCACTGGTGAATTGCTCGCAAGAGCTGCTGCATTCATGCATCATGACAACCCTGCGAGAATGTATCAACCACATAAGGTGGGCATGATGCTTCTTGAATGCAGCACTGGTGGGTTACTCTTATCAAGACTGCATTCATGCATCATGACAATAAAAGGTCTAGCATATTAAAGCACTATACAGCCCTTAAAGTGCCAGTCAATGCTCTAGCTATGGAGAGAATCTCCCCATATCAGATCGGACATTCTTCATTGTCGGATCTCCAGGGATGCCAGCTGGTAGTGCCGGAAATGGGCCAAGTGTGGCGCTAGGAATTGTGGGAGTCCAGTTCCCCTTGTCAGGCAGTGTCGATCTAATTAGAAACATTGGTTTGGGGTGGAGTGGGGGGGGGGGGGGGGTAGGATAAGGGGCAGGGGAGAGGGAGAGAGGGAGGACAGGGCAGAAGGGACAAAGAAGGGAAGATGGGAAAGAGGGTCGCCGCATGGGGGGGGGGGGGGGGGAGGGGGAGGGGACGTGGGAGGGAGAGGGCGGAGGGGGAGGATGGGAGTGATGGGAGAGAGCATGGGAAGAAGGGGACGAGGGGGGATGGGAGAAAACATGGGAGAGAGGGGGCGAGGGGGAATGGGAGAGGGAGAGAGCATGTGAGAGAACATGAGAGGGAGGAACAACGGGATATGCGGAGGGGGCAGCAATCTGTGCGGGAATAGCGTAAGTAGCGACCCAATGCAAGCTTGGTTATCCCGTGATGTAATCGTTATTGAACACGTAATGGAATCAGTGTCTAGGCTGCTACACAGCAGGGGCTAATGACTGTCTCTACTTAATGAGATCCACCACCAACTGGGACTACAGGCCGCACCAGGGTACCCACATGTACTGTTAGCCCTATAGCACTATAATGTTCTGCATTGTGCACTTTATCGTCATGATGCATTCTTGCAGCCCTGGTGAGTAACTCGCCAAAACGTCAGCATGAAGCACTAAAGGAGCGGTCATTTTTTAACAACAGTGGGGGGGGGCCAAAAAAAATTGGACCCCTTGAAGGGGGGAACCAAAAAAATTGCAAGCCTTTATAGCGAAAAAGCCCACGTGTTACTATAGCTCATCGGGGTCGGCCACGCTCAATTTCAACCTGCCTCGGGGGGGGGGGAACCAAAAAAATTTACATGTGTGTCGCTGTATAAGTGTTATAAGCCAAGGACAGGGTAATTAATCGTCCAAGGCATCAGCCGAGGATAACTCCATTGTCCAAGGCTTATAACACTTATGCGCACATATCTATAGGCCTATCTGACATATCCAGTGATTGGTTTGTGATTAGTTTGTATGTGTTATACAGACAGGCAGTTTCCTTTGTTCTTCCAGGCAATAGTTGCAGTATAAAGGGTACATGTGGTTATTCCTCGTACCTGTATTAGCTGCAAACCCTATTGATCCACCACCAGTCTTTGCGAAACCTTTTTCACTATGCAGGACACTCGGTCCTGCGGTTTGCCAATTTTGCAGGACCGGATAGATTTCTGCAGGACCAGATATCAAAGGCATACAATTTAGGATAATTTAATATTTCATTAAATTAAGGCTATAAGAAAATTTCCATAGAATATCAGTGTGTATTCTGACTTTTAACTTCAGTTCTACTTGGAATATTTGAAAAATTCTTTCAGTTTTGAAAGGCTTAGAATCTGCAGGACATCTGGTCCGGCAACAGCAGGTATTTGCCGGACCAGAGCCATTTTAGGCGGACATTGCCAGTGTCCGGCAGGATTTGGCAAAGACTGCACCACCCCAACCAATCAGCCTAAGGATAGGATTAGTTCTGGTATCCTACCTTATCAGGGCTGCATAATGCTTAAATTGCTATGCTCTTCATGGTATGATGCATGCTAGCAGTCCCGGCGAGTAGTCAGCCGGGCTACATCCATGCATCAGACTGACTCTTCAGGTGGTGCATTGAATCGTATCACATGAGGCGGAGCCGAGTGTGATGCGATTCAATGCAGCACGAGTGGAGAAATCAGGAGTTCAGACTGATTAGAGTGGATCTCTGTATTTATTTTATGTAATTCTTGATTGATTTCCTCAAAAATACATTTAAAGATTGGTTTCATAGCTATTTTGGTGACGTCATCATGGAGAAACAGGCCATGGAGAATGAGCATCAGTTTCTCCACAGGGGTGTGGAGAACGGCCATTTTAGTACTTAAGCATCTATAGTAACTTTGGTTTCTCCACATGAAATAAAATGTTATATCAATGTCTTCAATGTTATATTAATGCCTTTGATTCAAATGCACATCAGGTTTTAAGGTCTGATTTTTGAGTCTGTGGAGAGCCCTGAATGTTATAACTGAACAGCCACACGAAGGGACCTCCCTGGGGTTGAAAGGGCCCATCCTAAACAGCTGTCTCCAGAGACAACACTTGCTGCTCATAATGAATACCAAATACTGTACGCGAGTATACCTGCCGCTAATGTAGGAGACTACTGGCAGGGTACACTGAGAAAGTAAACTTGTCTCCACACTCGAAAATAATTGATATAAATGAGTCGAAAGTTTTCTAACCTATCAGGTCGCCATCCCACAATTAGAATCTGGAGCTGGCAAATGTCGGGTTTTTGAGCTAGCACATGCCAAGTGGGTCTTCTATCTCCAGCTAGAAGACCCGCTTCCTTGTCACTTAGACAAGTTTTAACTTGTTTATTTTATGACAGTCACTTAGAAGAGTTTGGAGACAAGTTTACTTTTTCAGTGTAGAGCATCTCATCTCAGCCAGCCTCGTAAGGCCCACAACTCGGGGTGGGGAAGGGGAGAAAGAGTTCATCGTTTCGAACGAAACCACCCCACCTCCAACACTGTAGGAACACTGGGCCTGGAATGTATAGTTAGCTGATCAATGATGGCCGACAGTGAGTAAGCAGTGCTAACAAATTCTGTCTATTTGTGGTATAAATACTGGATATTCTTAGATGATAGCTGGTAGAATCTTAGTTTAGGTATTTGTGGTCATGTAGGTGACTGCTAGCCTCATTAAATCATTGCAATAATAGAGAAATCAGCCTGAAATAAAGATTGAAGACTAGGCTAACTATATTGATGTGACTAGGCTAACTCAGTTTGTTGTGAGAAGAAATGACTAGGCTAACTAGGTAAAAAGGACTAGGCTAACTAATCTTTATAAACATTTTGTTTCTTTACAGTCACAAGGGACCTCCGGTGTGGGTTTTGCGAGGTGAGCAGTGACTCACTGTGGCGTATTATTGAGCATATGATAAGAAATAATGCGTATGAAGATTTGGCGATCAGAAGATTAAAGCTGCAAGGGTCAACAGGAAAGCTTGTATACACTAACGTCCATTTCCCTATTAAAATCCAAGAAATGAAAAAAAGGTTCAAGATGGCTCAAGGAATCACTTAACGACTATGCCAAAAAGTCAGTCAAAATCGGTTTGTCAGTCAACCCTTATTTTTTTAGTTAAAACCATTTTTTCAGTCAAACCAGTTTTTTTTCAGTCAAAACTGGTTATTCAGCCAAAACCGGTTATTCAGCCAAACTGGTTATTCAGCCAAAACCGGTTATTCAGCCAAAACCTGTTTTTCAGCCCAAACCAGTTTTTCAGTCAAACAGTTTTTTCAGCCCAAACCGTTTTTTCAGTCAACCGTTTTTTCACCCCAAACCGGTTTTTCAATCAAAACCGATTACGGGCCAAGGACCACACAACAGTAGGACCACACAGCCACATGTGTTTGAACCTGTTGAAGACCACATCCGGAGGTTTTGAATAATATGAGAAAACCAGAATATGCTACTGCAAATATAATGTTATAAACAACCCTTCAATAGACATTACATTAATATGTGGATACAGTGGTGCTTCTAGCAAAAGTTGTGAATCTCTACAAATATGGAATTGGTCAATGTGTACTTCCCTCACTTTGCACAAGGGGGCACTTCTGTGTATGGTCATCTGTGAGGCTGTTGCTAAGGAAGGAGGTGCATGTGTGAGGTCTGTGTGTATGTGGGACAGGGGGGGGGGGGTCACTGTAGGTACTACAGTATCAACCAAGTGGGTAGGCATGGCTCACCACCACTGCAACCCCCACCCCCTACCTCATAATAGCACTGCACTGTTCTGATCCACCCAGTGCACTGTGACAACACTGATGTTCCCACCACATGGTCAGGACATCAAACATGGCAAGTTTGTACCTTGATCATTGGCAACTAACCTACCATGACTGTTTGGCCAGTCATGGTTTAGTGAACATGGTAACTTATGCATTTGGCTTGACCATTAGGAACCTACCCTTCATTAACTGCCTGCAGTAGAACTACTGCCTGCAGTAGAGAGGGATGGTAAATTCAACTTACAGTATTAAAACAGGATTTTGTGCTCTGAACTTGTATTAAGCTCTATAACTTATAAAGAATCTCATTGTGTTTATGGTACCCAATACTGTATGTCTAGGCCCCTGTCATTGTTCCCTCAATATCCACTGGGTCTGAATAGATAGTGTAGCTATCTATCGTGAAGTGTACATTCTAAATAGCACAGGAACACCCTGTAATCAGGAGAACTAGCCTCTATTCAACTGACCATCCACCATGTTTGATGTCCTGACCAGGTGGTGGGAACATCACTGTTGTCACAGTGCAGTGGGAGGTAAGTGTTTCAGGCAGACTAACCACTGCAGGGGCCCAGGGGGGCCACTCCCTCAGTTTTGGCTAGCATGTGTGACAATGATTACAAGGGAAAGGGTACTTTCTGGGGCCCTTTATAGATAGGGATTAGGAGGGGTTTCTCATCAAATTAGTGCTAGTTTGTTGATTTACCTCTTGTAATAAGAATACTAGGTTTGAAGTGATATTTGCACATGCATGTAGTTTCTATAGAAAAGATATGGGGTGGCCTCCCCATTGGGTTGGTTGTCACCCAATATGAGATCACATTGGGTATTTGGGCTGTTGTTCATGTGCTTCTCACTGGGGACAGCACAATCACTGATATTTAGGATATGAGGTCTCATGGATTGGCCCCCAACTAAACCAAGTAATAAATGAATAAATATAGCTCTACAGGAGTTACCTTTAGATAGGAAGTCAGTTGACATACCTAGGTACCTGCTAACAATAGCGAAATTGCCAATTAAAAACCTCCGGAGGTGGTCTTCAACTAAGACCTATGGTGGTGAGGCATTGTCCATTTAGACAAAGTTAAGAGCTATTTAGTTGGTGCTGCTGTTGTATAAATTGGGTTAGTTTTTTTTCGTTTTTTTTCTCTTGAAATATCAGAATAGCCAACTAGCTAACTAGGGTCTATGGTGGTGAGGCATTGTCCCATTAGACAAAGTTAAGGGTATACTGTTTAGTTAGTGCTGCTGTTATATAATTCCGGGGGCTTCGCCCCCCCCCCCACCCCATTTTTCTTTCTTTTTTTCCTTTCTTCTTTTTTTCTTGATATCCTGAGGGGTCGTCATGATGCATGAATCATGACGACAAAGAGCAAAGCATGATGCGACCCTTAAATCCCTATAGCTGGAGACCTCTTGTATAACTGTGTACAACATGCCCCTTGGTACTACATGTACTCTGCTGAGCAGACATCGTCATACACAGGGTGTCACGAGAGGAAATCGTTGTGGGCTGATGGCCATATATCGAGATGTGGATCATGGGTTACTATATATAGACAGTGGCAGGCCGAGATGATACCCAGCAGATTGGCTGATGCTATCGGGGTCATATGAGCACGAGGGTGATGTCATGGGGGTTTAGAATACAAGGGCAGATTGCCTATAGTATTTGGCATGGAATATACCGTAAAACCTCGCGTATAAGCCTAACTGGCGTATAAGCTGCACCCCGAGTTTTGGCGGGTCCTATAAGCCGCACTGGCGATCTGAAAGTGCTGATTTTAGTACTGTACCATAGTGCCAAAAATTCGCGTATAAGCCGCACTCTGACTCTGGGCCGATCCTATAAGTCGCACCGCCGATCTGACTCATGTACTAGCCGCGGCTTCTACGCGAGGTTTTACGCTAATAGTGTGCCAAGTTAATATCAACCCTTTGCTCTCATAATTCATGGACACAGCACTGCATGGCGAGTTACTCATTACACAGGGGTGCAGTTGTAGGGGCCAGGGTTATTACTATAACATCATGGCGGGTTCAGTTGGGTGTTGTGTTGCGAACTCTGTCCAAACCCTTCAGTCCGGTGGCAGCACCTGCTCCAGGCTTAGGGTATGGATAGATGACGCTATAAGCTTCTGGTCTGGGTGTGCGCACGCAGGCTGGTCACCTATATAAGCCAACGCCCACGAGGACTCGGGTATATGAGGCTCACTAACTGCTCTACAAACGGCTGCAAAGCCCACTGACCCGCTCTGAACTCTATAGGGAGTTTGTTCTTTAGCTTGCCTGTTTAGGTGCTGTTGAACAAACAACCTTTTTGCAACCTGTACACTTTAATCAAACTGTTGTCGACCTTGTTCTTTTCTTAGTAATCCAACAATATTAAGAGAACGAAGTCGCGTCTGTTACTCAGTCATACGAGTTACAGTGTTGCTTTGCGTTCAAAAGACCCCTCACGCCCGTAGCAGTGATGAAGTTGTTGAACGTTCCATAAAGTTCTATTCCAGTATCCCAACCGACCTTATTTTTTAAAGACATTTTTGTAAGTTTTTAGAAATATTTATGACATTTTTGGCGTTTTTACTACTTGAATTATCATTTTTACTAGAAAAAATGGTAGAAAAAAATAAGTCTGACCTACCGACCCTGTTTACTTTTGGCCATGTTACTGGAACACGACTTTTTCTTTTCAGGCCTAAAGGCTTAAACTCCAATACTGTATTATGGATTTCTACATTCAGTCTGTTCCAGACCCTAACTGATGTCGCTTAATACCAACAACTACCGGGGCAAACAGTAATGATTCCAAAAACAATCGAAATTGATCGAAAGCGCTCTGAGCCATTTCAGCAGGTGGGACTGCGATAAAATAGTCCGACAAATGAGAATGGAGTCCCGGCTCTCTAAGTGTTGATCAATGTTAACCCTTTAAGGATGGGATGGCGCTAAAAGATGACATTTTGTTGTGATGGTGCACCAATGCAGCACTGCAAGTAACTCGCCGGTGTTGCATTGGTGCATCATCCTGACATTTCAGGAGTGACTCATTCCTGTAGGGTCGGCATGATGCTTTAATGCAGCATTGGCGAGCTACTCATGACGACCAAGGGCATGATGCATTAAGGCATGATGTCGTCCTTAAAGGGTTAACGGCTGTCGGCCATGTCAATGGGGCTGTGTTAGTGAGTGTTGTAGCACAAGGGGAGGGAGGGTAAACAGGAATGGCTACTTAAACTGACAAGGGGACTTTGTGTCCTGGTTAACTCTTTAACCCTTTATGGACAGCATGTCGCTAAAAGATGACATTGGTTGTCATGATGAATTAATGCAGCCCCGGCGAGTAACTCGCCGGTGCTGCATTGGTGCACTCAGCCGACCCTTTGGCAGTGTCTCAACCCTTGAAGGGTTAACAATTATAGAAACCCGGTGTCACCCTGCTCCAGGCACTGGTGTGTGTGTAAATAGACGTGACTTGGGTTTGTTGTAGATGCACTCTGTGAGATATGAACTGGTGGGTTTGTACGGCAGTCAACAAGTGTCACACATGACTGTGTCCCTACATGGGTAATATTCGACACATGCGACACGGCAACATCGGGGTTTTAAAATCCGACAAGGCCCTTTTCAAATTCGACCGACACAGACATTTTTATAAGGCTGCAGTATATTCTATACATATAAAGTTCGACATGGCGACACACCCATTTTGCTAAAACTCGACACGGTCAAATCTGTGGGTACCCATGGAGAGGCACATGACTAATACACCTGGAGCTTGTTTTTTCTGATGTGTCATGATTAATTGCATTTTCCCCCGGTTTTCATACTAACCAGCACATCAATGTACATTTAATCGATTTACATGTATGTATAGCTATTAAAAAGTACACTTCCCATTGATAGTTATTTAATCGACTTGTAAAGAACTTAGCCAAAACTGCACTTGACATAATCGATTTACATATGGCTAATATAACACTGCACTGCACATCAATATTTATGTAATTGATTTACATATGGCCGACCTCCCAATAGCTGGTATATTTAGACAAGTCTGTAGACTAAACCAATTGTCTAAATTTAATTACCCCACCATGTTCCGACAATGCACTGGCGCTGGTAAAGTATGGCCGACTCTATCTAGATCTCAGCATCTCACCAGAAACTTTTGGGGCATAAGAACAACATATCCTCTCATTGTATGGTAAGGCCATACATTTTTTTATTTCTTTGGGTTACCGGCCCGCTGCACTGCTATGAAAACCCAAACACTAAAAATAAAAATTGTAAAGTTCCAGTTAAATTGATATATGTCAGTTTTCATGGTGTGTAAATCGGACGGTCCATTATGAGAGATTTTAGTTGAAAAACGTGGAAGCCTAACTTATTTTTCCTTTTAAATTTCATCCTCCTCATGAGGGGGGCTATTACCGTACAGATGTTACAGGTGGCTGAGGTGATGGGGTTTATCCCGCTAAGGACCTCATAGTGTTTTAAGGCGTAATGCTTACCGTAAAACCTTGCATATAAGCCTAACTCGCGTATAAGCCACACCCTAACTTTGGGCCGATCCTATAGGCCGCACCAGAGATCTGATTATGGTGACCATTAGTACTGTACTATAGTAGCAAAAACTCCCGTATAAGCCGCACGTAGACCCTTGGCCGATCCTATAAGCCGCACCGCCGATCTGACTCGCGTACTAGCCGCGGCTTATACTTGAGGTTTTACAGTACCGTAAATTCTTGCATATGAGTCCACCTCATATATTAGCCGCACCCCCAACTTTGACAAATCCTATAAGCCTAACAAGGGGCCTGAGAATTGTTAATCTAGGACTATAGTATATACTTTTGAAAACTCACATGTAAGCCGCACTTTGACATTGGGCCAATCCTATAAGCCACACCGCTAATCAGACTCGCTACTAGCAGCGGTGTCTACACGAGAATTTTAACTTACAGTATTGCATTACGTCGTGATTTGCCAGTGCTGCATTCGAGCATCATGCATTGCCAATCTACCCCCGAAAAGTTGGCGTCATGCATGAAGTAGAATCACGACAACGCACAGAGCACAAAGCCCTACAGGATATGGTCAGATATACCCTGAATGGTCAGAACGATGCATCTATGCAGCACTGGTGAGTTAAATATCAAAGTTAAGGACAGACGTAACTGTTTGTTTTGCAACTTGTACATTTCACTTGTGACGCAGTCAGCATATAATATGCTGACCCTGTGCTATGTCAAATTCAGTATGTATGGATGCGTGTACATGTATGTGAAACAAACTATCAAGTTGTACCGGTACAGAAATGAAACGCTATCTGCAATATAGATCTGCTCAAGATGCTCCCTGTGCCATTTTGGCACAGAGATTATTATATCAAGTCCAGAGGTGTGGGGATAAACAGTCTCACAATTGACGCCACATTTCTCGAGCCTTCCGGAAACGTATATCTTGCTATACGGCACTAGCACATCCTGCTACTTTAGGTAGTCGGGGGCTAAACCCCATCTCCTTATCAGGCTAATCCCCTGAATTCACACCTGGAACAAGGGTACTGATAAGAGATTCACCCATAATGCACTGCTCTGGAGTCGGGGGCCTAACCACAATGCATTGCTCTGAGGCCATAGCCTAATGCGCTAGTGCCGTATACTATAGCTTATGCCCACAAAGCTCGGTTGGTCTTGCGGGCTATACTAGTTTCTCGCTTCTACATTCCCTTGTGACATTTGTACAGGTAGACGGCTTCTGATGAAGATACTCTACAGGGGACTGAGCCACTCCCCGTGAAGAGCTCTACTTTACCGGGGACCACCGCCATTGGCAATAGGTATCATACTGGCACGCAAATAATATATACCGTAAATTCTGCATATATACACCGTTATTAAACATATGTTTGAAATAGAATCATTTATTGTTGTGAATCAGAAACCTACCATTGAATGACTACTATTAATTGACATAAAATAGCATGAAATATGCTATATGACATGAATATATATGGCTCGATGTGGCCTGTGTAGAAGGCAAATGGCCTGTGTAAGGTCTCACTACACAGGCCAATATCAAAAAGTTTTCAGCAACACTGGTCACTGTAGTAGGCTATAGTGAGTGGTAAAACTCACCGTTAGAATACTGTGTAGTTCGGCAAGCACAGAGTGCACCTCCTCACGTATTATCCATTCGTATTCTTGCCGCTGAAATATAAATGTAGTATTATGATTAGACATATAGTTGGAGCTGTATGAGGGACAAGCTAGTGGATATCATCAACACCGCTAATTGATGTTTATAAGTTACTTTGGACACAAACTTAGTTTGGTATGGTATTCAATAAACATTGCATACAACCTAAATGCCCAGAAAATACCTATTGGTAGATAAAAGTTAATCAAGACATGTTCCAGTCCCATCAGCCCCCCCCCCCTCACAGTCAGTCACACACACACAAAATTTAAAAAATCTTCTTAAAAATGAGCACTCTCCTAATAAGGCTATTTTAGGCGACATCATGAACGAGAAAACATAGCTTTTACCATAGCCTAGTCATTATGGCATAGGCTCTCACCTAAAATGCACATGTATGCCTTTTACTTTAGTTACAGCTATAAATGTCATCTTCAAATTGAACTTCCATATTCAATGAAGGCATTCAATCAATGATTGGAATCTTGTAGTACATGATTCCAATCATTGGTTGATACATTGTACAATGAATAAGATCTTGACCATATAAAAAATACTTAATAGCACCCCCATAAATTCAATCTGTTAATTATGATTATTAAAGGGACTGGAAAGGTGTAGGACCAAAATATTTAAACATTTGTCACACAGACCATATAAACCCGCCATATAAAAATCAGTCGTTGATGGAATGACTTAGCACTTAGCCTTAGGCTTAGTCTGTCTCTGTGTGTAGCAATGCATTTAATGTTATTGTTTTGACAGCAATATCACTGGCCATGGCATGAGCTTATGTTATGAAGTTATTGAGCTAGGTCTAGGATAATCTGATCTTGACTTGACATCCTTCCAGAAGCTTGACTGCTAGCTGGAACTCAGACTCAAACTCTATCGACCTATGTACACCTAATATAAAGGACATACACAACTCCCTCACTGCTCTCTTTTATAAACTTAGTGTGACAGTGACTGTCATAACGGCCAGCTGCTGAGCCCCTCCCCCTTCCCACCAGGACCGAGCCGCAGCCGAGAGTCAGCCGGGAGGAGAGGCACGACCCACGGCCAAGTCCTGCCCCGTCTCCCCCGTCCCCTTCCACCACTTCTCTCTTTGGCGTACAGCTGTTTTGAGGCTAGAAAAATGCTCCACATAAAGGATGATTCGGTCCGAGCAAGGCAGATGCATTTTCATGAGTGATTAGGAGTTAGACTTAAGTAAATACCGCGAAAAACAACTCACCAAGGCATCCGATTCCTCTGCCTCGTCCGCCATGTTACATTTGTGTGACCTTACTGCATGGAGGGCAAAGGTCAAGGCTGCTCTGCCATCTGGTGTAAAACGCAGGCACCAAACTGGGTGCTGGCATTCCCGCCTCAATTCCCATGGAGCCGATTTTGTATCTTTAACTATCTGGGGGTAAAACCCGGGGGCAAACAGGCTCAATTTTACTGTCTGAATTGGGAAATTCCATTGAGAACGCTTTTTAGAATGGGAAAATGATACACTTAAATCATCAGAATCGCGACTAGTTAATTGTTGGATAGGGTCTATCTTGTCTGAGATATGGGTCTATCCATCAGTGGCCCTCTCAGCCATAAATATAATTTAGAAATAGATGAGGGAACTGTTATTAGCCTACAGGTGATTTGTTCGTGCATTTGTTTATTCAGAATATAAATTTGATTTCCAATATCATTAATTAGGTAAAATAACCCGAAAAAACTAGATGTCAGGAAGACGAATTGGGGACCTGAAAACTAGTTATTTTCTATCTAATTATTTGAGAGAGAAGTACAGTACTTGGAGTAGAGAGTAACCAAAGATATCACTGTTCGGCTCTTTTAATGGTAGTTGTAACTAGATCCATTTCCCAGTAGCTTGAGATAGGTGGAATGTGTATATCAGGATATATATCGGGATAAATATTACAAAAAGTTCTAATGAATAGTATGTTTAATTTGGTGATATGGACAATACAGTCAACTTTCTTTTTATTTCAAAGGAGCCCTATCTTAGATGTAGAGAGGACACGATGGGGATTATTTATCTGTAAGAAATGTTAAATTCTGATGATTCTGAAGTTTTTTTGAAGTCAGAATTTGAAACGAAATGAATGTGTTTTTAATGCATGAATTGAGACTTTGAGATTTCCCCATTATCTGATTATAATATCACATTAGAGAACTTACCTATGGTCTAAAGGTGACACGGCATCTTGTTTTACAAATTGATTTTACATTACAAACCTACAAGTTGCACATGCTTCAAATTATTACACATCAGGGTCCATATTGTAAAACTTCACTACATATATTTATGTCTATGCCATTCATATGTTCAAATACATGAAATAATGGAAAATGGAGGAAAATGACAACAACATAAAAGCAAAATTATCACAATTGAGGCAGACATGTTGATAAAGCGCCCACTTTTAAAATATGTGAAAATTCAATTTATTTCTTAAAGTCTACATACTTTAGCTGATATTTTGTAAGATTTCTTGAGTTGCTTAGAAATGCTTATGAATATTCACTCGCTTAAAACCTTTAAAACACTGGATAGGGCCCACAATGGTCCATCTGTTGTCGTGTCGAATTTAGGGGTCTAGGGCCTAACTATGAGCCCAATTTCAGAAGTGATGTATTGCATGGTTATGACCCTTTAAAGTGGCATGGTCCGATGATTAGGGCGAAAAAGTAAATTTTGTCAAAAATGAACAAGAATGTCCAATATGGCCATACTTCATGTCCTACCTACTTTATTTGACAATATTCACCAGAATTCAGCTAAAAATTCGGCGAATTATCAGTTTTATGCATAGTTTAAGACTTTTGGAGTGCACGCTATAAGTCCACCCACTGAAAATACACCAAAAGAGACTATACTTTGGCTCATCGGACCCTTTAATTTGGCTCTTATTACTCATCAAGGATGTTTTTCTGTGCCCCATCAGCTGGATATGTTACTGAAATGACATTTCAAACACAGTTAAGTAGGATTTAAAATTTGAAAAAAAAATAGGTCCGCATAGTGTTTCGTTGTACTAGGCCCCAATGCCCTGATGCCTTTTGTCTCATTCAAGATATAAGACTGTATATGGACATTGAATGAATATCTTCCGAATATATTCAGAAACAAGTGTATCGAAATATTGTACCCTTTAACATTACAGGGTTGCCAATCCCTTAGCACTGAAAATTGCCATTCTGCCATTATGACCCCATAGCCATCTCAAGGAATACATACTTGAGGACTTTGGTATTACATATAATGCATCTACATGTTACATAGAGCACAAATAATTTTTCTCAGATCATTTCCTATTTGTATTTATTGAGTCATATATGTGCTTGAAAATGTCAAAATCACTAATGTACCATTGTCACAAATCCTACAAATGGTGCCATGGATTGTTAACTAGCTGTCCAATCCTCTTGTAATTTGGAACACATATAACCCATAGCATGTCAATATTAATCACATGATTATTTTGTTATAGAAATACATTTTCTATTAATATATGCTTACCAGTATTATATATCGGATTTTTATAGAAACCCCACTATGATTTAATTTTCTCGCTAGACCATCCATAGGATTGCTTAGCTCTCTTCACATACACTGAAAATCCATAGGTTGAAAGGGTTAGTCAGCACAGACTATCCATAGTCATATGAGTGTTAGTCACAATGGCAAAGTTATATTCAAAAATGACCGAGGGGTCAGTCAGTAGTGGCTAACCTAGGTTCATCATTGGTGTGTTTTATTTGTATGCCACTAGTTGGTACCACCTGTGATGACCACTCAGTGGCTCCCCCTGGGAATTAAATGACTAAGGTGGGTTGGTCAGTACTGACCAACCTGACAATAATAACTTACCTAGGTTGGTCGTATCGGGAGCCAAAAAATGACTAACTAGGTTAGGCACTAGTGACTGAGAGATTGGTGGTATAGGGAGCCTAGGAATATCAGTGTACTCATTATAGCTATTTTATACTTCAGTGTGAGGGGCAGGATGAAAAAAAGGAATTCAATAACAATATGTTTATTAACGTGGGATCACAGCGAGGCCTCATGTGTATCCTAATCAACTGTACTAGTATATTTCATGTGCGATGTGAGTATGGTCCAATGGGAAATCCTGTTTATTATATAACAGAGAGTCAAATCAGCTTCAGGAGATGTGTGACGCCTGTAATTTTACCCAAAGTGACCTCCAGTGAACATCCATTTGCACATATATACAAGCACAACCTACTTAATATGAATGATATTGCAAACCAGCAGACCCTATCTTTCTAATGGGGTGGGGGGGGGGGGGGGGGGGGTGGCTATTTCTGTATCTTCATTTTTCTGACCTCTAGCGGCCTGTAAAGATTGGCATATTTCTTCTGACGATGGGCGATTTCGCAGTTGTGCCTTGCTTATGCACGGTACCTAATGCGATGCAAGGGTTGAACACAACCCCGACAACACTGCCTTCTTGCATCATGACGACCAAAGGCATACAGCGCATTAAACAGAATGCGGCCCTTAAAGGGTTAGCGAAATGACATGTGTGTTTGACACTAGGAGGCAATCCTATAGGGCGCATAAGCCTACCCGTTTATTTTTAGTTGTGTGGGTCATGAAAACTCTCGAATCAGGACAGGAAGCCAAGGCGCGGTATGCTTTAGGTATGGGCGTTTTTAAAACTTGAACATTTCTCATTCCAGGTGAATCTCTTATCTAAAATAGCATATGGTAGGGGAGGATACATGTCTGACACACAATAATCTAAAGGCATTTCCACTAGAGATCTTTCTTTGCCGAGAATTAATATTTTTTCCAAAAACCCCCATAGCGTGACATCGCTTCTTGTCCTGATTTGAGGTTATCAAATCACCCGTTCTTTCGTCGCATCGGGTTACTTACGCACCCTATATGTACATCATAGTTGCACAGATTTTACAGTTCTTCCTTTATAATACACTAGGGGGCGCTAGATGTGTTAACCACCTGGAGGTGTAGACCGATGGAAGCCGGTCAGCACCCCCATGGCCCTAGACCCCTAAATTTGACATGGCGACATCGGCATTTCTTAAATTCGACATGCAACATGAGGCCTAGTGACATGCGACATGAGGCTTAAAAAGATAGTGACAATGGACATGGACAGTTCTTAAAATCAACATGGGACATGAGCATTTTTAAGCGACATAGACATGCGACGTGGCCATTTCTTAAAACCGACATGCTACATGGCGACCCCCCATCAAGGGCCCCATCCCCCGGTGCTTCCTTCCGTTGCCTCTAGATGGGGCCTAAGTCAGGATAGTGATGGCTTGAGTCTGTGTTACCCTGAAGACATGTGAATATCATTGGCCCTCAGTAACTAGGCCTATTCACTGAAAGGCTAAGTCCTGGGAACCACTTCAGACAAGCAATAGTGGCTTGCCCTGTGATGTCATAACCCCCTGTACGGAAGGTTCTCAACTTAGCACAGGTGGTGCTTCTATCAACGGCCAGGTGCCCTATAGGTCTCAGACAGGGAATTACTCCCCCACTGTACTTTAATATAGCATGACATGCAATAAATTGTATTATAAGGAGGTATTGAAGGAAAAGTCTATCATAGGTCACTACAATGAACCTTCATACATAATCTATTAAAGTATAAGGAGACTTTGTTCATGAAAATCTGAAATGCCACTCCCAAATGTCTACAAACCTCCATGACCGGCCAGTTCTGCAGTGAATAGATTCATTTCAGACCCAACTCAGATAGACCCCAAAGCAAAGGCCTTTACCTCCAAGAACCATGTTTTATTGCATGTCATATGATTTAGAATTTATATAGGGGCACCTGTGATTTTTAACAGAATTTTAGAAAATCCCCTAACTATTTTGACCACCCAGAACTCATCTGGTATTCTGTGCGGAGTTTGTCTTTCAGTAAGGATGCAACGACTGACCTCGGGAATTCCCTATTTGAGACCTGCATGGAGAGGCGTGCTTTTCATATTTTCTGAAAATCATTTTTTCATGTGCCCTCGTGTGTTTGAAGTATGAATATGAACTTTTATTGGCCCAGAGCAACTCTTTCCTATAATACAGAGACTTGTTTATGTCAAACTACCAACCTAAATAGTAGCGTTTCCAGCCCTTGGTCTCTGGACTGAGCTTCTATAGGCTAAAACATGAATTTCTATAGGAAATAGTGCTGACAGAGCCATAAAATTGCGCAGACAGGTTACTAAGGGGCTGCTGATGATATTACAAGCAATAAATATATTGCCCTCTATTGAATTGTGTGAATATTCTCATGACAATGTATTAAGGATGGCAATAATCGGGTGCAAAATCCTACAAATTCATAAAAAAGTGGTCATTTTGACCACAATGGCATACCATATTATCAAGCCCTGACCTCATTCTTAAGCATACATATTGGGCGATGTTCATTGAAAAAAATATGCATGTCAGAACAATGTGTAGTTTGCTTTGAACTGCCAATGGACAACTCTTGATGCTCGGAGACAGCCTGTCGGAGCTATGCTTTACGCAGAAAATCACACCGAAAACTGTTCTGCAGGCCCCAAACCTGGATTATTATGGAGAAATGGAATCTGTGCTCCTAATAGGGTCTATTCAATAGTAGAAACTGTACCTCCTATGAACCTAGGCCCATTTTCATAGATTCTATAGGTTAAACATAATAAATCCTCAAATTTGTCGCTGTCAATTACCCTAGAAAGGTGGATTTTAATGATTTTCAACCAACATTGCACACCCCAGTAGGCCTAATTGTGCCAAAACATTTAAAACTAAGCTTAACCAATTAAATGATTAACTTTTCAATAATCCCCCAGACATTCAAGATTATATAACTGTGTCTGGTGCAGGTCTCAGACAGGGAATTACTCCCCCACTATACTTTAGTATAGCATGACATGCTTTTTAAAGCAAACATTAACATTTTGTTGCTCTATGTTCTAACAACTTTACTTTTCCTAAAACTAGGTTATGACCTTGCGAAGTTTAAGGTGATGGTTAAGGGGTGTGGGTGCACGATACACGTGACCTGTTACTGACTGGGGTCGGCCAGCGTCTATCATGTTTGGATAGTCTGGGAGCAGGCTGCCATCTAACCCCAATACACTTTTAATTTTAATTCCCCCTTGTAAGTATAGGTGCTAATCACACCATGACCCACACATAAATTAATTACCCCATAGAATTAGAATCTGCCTACAGTTGGGAGTGTATTACTCAATACACTATTTTGCGCCACCAAACTGGCGCAAAAGTGAAATGCAGCCTTGCTCCCAGTCCATACTAACGTATTGGGCTGGGAGTCCGAGTCTGGGAGGGCTGGGGGTACACGGCCGTGACGTGTGTCCTTACAGGGTCAGCCTGATACAATACCCTGGGTGGGGCTCGTATAGACTAGTCACATTCTACATGTACAGCTTACACATACAGGACACTCCCTTCGTAACCATTTAATAGTCTTTATCGGGGTCAACTCCTAAAATCACCACGGCAGGACATGGGCATTTGAGCTTTAGTGGCATGAGGAAATATAAGAGATGGTGACATGAGACATGAGTATTTCTCAACAACAAATCAATATAATCGACAGGGCAACACAGGCATTTCTTAAATCGATAGGGTGATATGGATATTTCTTAACATGGACATGCGGCATAGGAATCCCCCCTCCAATCTAGACTCCCATCCTTGGTTGTCATGATGCAGCCCTGCCGAGTATCTCCCCAGTCCTGTATTCGTGCATCATGCTCTGACCCTTCAGTAGTGTATCAACCCGGTAGGAGGGACATGATACACGAATGTATCCCTGGCGAGTTACTCACCAGGGCTGCATCCATGCTGCAGACGATAAAGGGTATATTGTATTAATGTACTATGCGGCCCTTAAAGGGTCAATAAAACAGCCTATGTCCCTGTCAGAGAAGCGCCTCCGTGCAGGTACAGCACTTTACAGCATTGTCCCAATGGTAGGTTTCTGCACGTATAGTATATATGTTTGCATGTTAAGGCTTATAGATTATATGTATGGCATGCCAGGACTACATGACAGTACAATTTCTTGGCATATACTACTCCCTCGCTAATGTGTCTACTATACATGTATTATTGTACAGCTACAGGGCGATCCATTAAGTATGTCACGCCCGAAGGGGTGGGGGGGTCTTTTTTTTCTGTGACAAAGTGTGACAAGGGGGTGGGGGGGGGGGGGGTGTATAGGATTGTGCGACGTCACACTTTCAGATTTGTTTAAAACCATATATTAGATAAATGCTGCACTGCTGTATATGCATTGCCACTAAGCAGCATCATAATCTCATCCCTAGTAGCAAACACACTGTGGCCCCGGACAGGGCCAGACTGTGTTTGCAAGTCTGGCCCTGAGTGGGCTAACCGATGGGCTCCCGTCGGTTTAGGGCACTGGGCTTTGGTCTGGCCCCGTGCGGGCTTCCCATGTTGGGCGCAGATCGGGTTTTGGACGGGAAGCCCACTTTGGGCTCAGATCAGTTTTTGGACGGGCTTCCAACTTTGGGCTTTTGGACGGGCTGAAAGTGGGTTCAGATCGGTTTTTGGACAGGTTGAAAGCGGGCTTAGATCGGTTTTTGGAAGGGTTGAAAGCGGGCTTAGATCGGATAATTATGGGTTTTTAGAATCTATTCAATCATTCTCCAATGATTTCTTATTTCCAAACTGTGAGAACATCTATTTATTTTTTCCTATTCTACATCACTTTAACATTTTATTGTATTATTATATAATGTCAATTTCATCTGGCTTTGTTGGAGAACTCTAGATATTGTATAGTAGTGACATCTGGTGTCAATCATCAGAACTATTAGATCAGTTGCCCTGTCCAAACCCAACCTCAGCCCTCATCGGCCTGGAGTGGGCTAACCGACGGGCGCCCGTTGGTTTAGGGCACTGGGTTTTGGTGTGGCCCCAAGTGGGCTGCCCGAATTGGGCTCAGAACGGGTTTTGGACGGGTTTCCTGTCATCTGGCCAACATGAACCCAAAGCGGTTAGCCCTCTTTGAAACTGATCTGAGCCCAAATCGGGCAGCCCGCTTTGAAACTGATCTGAGCCCAAAATGGGCAGCCCGATCGGGGCCACACTTCAGCCCAGCCATCTGCCCAACATGAAACCCAGCTCAGTTTTGCGCGACTTCAAACAGCCAATCTGAGCTAAAACCAAATTGGCCCCGTGCGGGCTTGCTACTAGGGATGTGTGCTACTTGAAACAGTTTGTGGGTACCACAGCTAGGTCTTCCAACATCAGAGGAAAGGATAGTAGTGCCCGGGGATTGTATATTTTATATAGATGGGTGTGCGGCTGGCAAGGTTACATTTTGAGCAAGATCGCCCTTTAATAGGGCCTACCAAGGGTCACCAAAACCTCCCTCACCAAGGGTCATTTTTTGGAGATTTCAACAAAACCTGTCAAAACAAAGAGTTCTCACCAAAATAATTTGTAATCAAGGTCACTTTTGACTAAGATGCCCTTTTACCAAGGCTCACTCCTCAGAGAATCTTCTTAAAACTAGACACTGCACTAGGGGTCACTTTTCTCCCTCGCCAAGGAAAAGGGTAGCTGGAGGGCCAGCCGCACATCCATGTTGAAATAAAATTGAGGGCCCCCTCCTCAGGAAGCAGTTCCAGCACATCTTATATGCCTGTGAAAACAGACAAGAATCCATGGATAGAGGCCACAAAAATCTATTGTGCCACCGATTTTGTTAATGCCTCTTGAACAGTTGTAATCTGAAAAGGTCCTAGTTGATAAAATCCACTAATTTTCCTGTCTAGGAGGACTTGAAGGATTTGACTGATATCTTATGTCATACTTTCAACACTTTTATCTTATTGTATTAAATCTGGGTTAAAATTTATATTCAATATAATGGATAGGCCTTATTGCACTACTAATCACAATATGTGTACGGTCTTTTATATGATACGGTACTAGGGGGGGGGTGTCAGCAGATTTGTGACATACTTTTCTAGGGGGTGTTTGGGAAAGTGTGACATGGGGGTGGGGGGGTGGTCTTCAAAAGGCCAAAACAAGCGTGACATACTAAATGGATCACCCCTACTGTAAATGTAGATATTTTCGCTGGGATAAATTGTCGCGGATTTGCTGAAAAATACAAGTTCGCGTATACTTAGTTTTGTGGATTTTGAAATGTGGTAGTTCTATAGCTCCATTGGATTCATATTTGTGCTATACATATTTTCGCGGATTTATAAAATCTGCGAAATTCGCGGAAATATGTACAGCTTGAAAATATACACATCTAAGGTATGATATAGTAGCAATATCATGTATGTTATTTGTACCTCTTGCTTTATTATGAATATCACCATCATATTGATTGTACATTTCTTACTGTCCTTTATTCTCATTGTACATTGTGATAACATTGATCATGTAAATATGTTGTACTATACTCATGAATGCCGCGGAATGTAATATTGATTGTATGGACTAGAGCTGAAACGAGATAATGCACCTGTTCAGTTGGAAACAAAATATTCTGTATCAGAAGATGATTCCTTGATTGATGCAACAATAAAAAAAAAGTATGGTTAAGGGTAAGGTCCCTGGAGACTAAATATACGTGCAGAGAGAAGAAATAGCGTCAAAAGGGAGTCCAGGTTGCCTCCCTAACTGACCCCAGGTCGCCAAAGGGAGCCGAGGTGACTCTCTGCCTGACCTAAGGGAGTCACCTGGGGGAGTCATATGACACAGAGAGCTATATTACACCCATAGGTGACTCCCTCAGGTCAGCCAGAGAGTCACCTAGGCTCCCTTAGGCGACCTGGGCTCCCCTAAAGAGGGGAGTCATTCTGGAGGCAACCTGGACTCCCTTTTGGCGCTGTTTCTTCTCTGTGTG